>JAOSBP010000005.1:14872639-14883147 GCA_027563825.1 Erythroxylum mucronatum
ATATCTCCTAGATATTATTGACTCCTAAAAGTTAGCAAATCAGATCAGTTAGGATATTATGTACAGATATTAGGATATTATGTACAGATATTAGTTTCCTAGAATAGCCCTCTTATACTTGTACCTATGTATTGACCTAGCAATATATTGAGAATAATATACATCTGTTCAGAATTTCTGCATGTTTAAACTAACTCATTACACTCACTGCATGTCTAATCTAGTGTGCAAGAGATATATCAAACTGCCCGCCTTAGCAACTGCCTCATCCCCTTTAACTTACCAATCTTTTGATTGGTGTAGTTGCGGGCTTGCTCCCTAGACTACTGGTTTCTTTAAAAAGATTGAGGATGTAATTCCTTTATGATAGAAAAATAACCTCTTTTAAATATTCTAGTTCAATTACCAAAAGAACACTTCAGCCTTTCTAAGTCCTTAATTCCAAGTTTCAAACACTTCAGCCTTTCTAAGTCCTTCATTCCAAGTTTCAACCTCTACCTTCCAGCAAGATCACTGCTAATTATAATTATGCCATTTACATATATAAACAATGCTCTGACTTCCTCATTAGTTGAATTAATGAAGAATATATGGTGTGCCTCTGCTTATAGTCCATCTTTTCCATTTACTGAGGAGAGTATTTCAAACCATTGAGCGCACTTTTCATTGTAGGAAAAAATGCTTTGAGAGACATTATTTATAATAGAAACTTTTGGAAGGTGAATGCTGATCTTGAGATGTTGAATTTTGTAAATTTCTTGGCCTTAAATAGAGAATAAGCATCATAAGCTCTCTGTTTATCTGTAATAAATGTGTGTATGCACGTGTCAAGATAAATTGTTTGCTTGGTGCTGACGTGCATTTACTTGATGTTTGATATTGTGTTAGAAATGGTCATATTAATTTGCTTTCTGATTTCGTCTAGGAGTCTTGAGTCAGTGAGGTGCTGTTGGGCATTTATTCACTGCACTGTGGATTAGATATCTTGCTTTCCTAATTAACAGAATCCTTCAGGATATATGCCATTCCTGGTTGCGCTTTGAAAAGGAGTATGGAACACTGGACGATTTCGATCATGCTGTACAGAAGGTATAATTTCCTGCTGCTTTCCCTACACTGGCACCATGCACGTTTTCTTTTCCATTGAAATTATAATGATGCATTTTAAAGGCCAGTTGATCCCACCATCTGCACTGTTAATATATTTTTTTTGTTAGTCTGTGCAGAAAATGTGAAGCATGCTGATTGCTGTGAGTTCTTAAACTAAGTCTTGGAAATAATGAAATTAATAAAGCAGGGTTATGACCAGAAATTTTTGTTAGCCTTGTTGTTAGGTGTTCTATAAGTATTAAGGTGTCTACAATCAAACTATTGGAATCAACCCTATGTGTGCATTGTAAAAGTATTGAACATCTTTCTATTTGAAAGATATTTTAATTGAAGGAATTAGGTAATCAGACCTGGCACTGCTTTTCCATAAATATTAGCACTTTTCATTTGACCCTCTTTTGTTGGTGTTTTTTCTGTGTGCTCAAAAGCCTTAGGTGGTTAATAATACCAAATCTATTTTTGAACCAACCTTCTAAACCGATCAAAGAATTTTCAGGTTAAGATATTATTAACAGACATGTACCAGTTAGATAGTTTTCTTTTTTATTTTTCTGAAAAATAGTTAGATAGTTTTCTTGAAATGCTGTATTTTGTAGCAAAATGGCCTGGGGGGTAAGACTTCCTTTTAAGTGGCCCACAGTTTGAACAACAACATTTTCTTTTGGTAGTTGAAATATCACATAATAAACAGCAAAAAGAAAACTTTGGGATAGAAATGTATCAATCAGCCTCTTGAATGGCAACAGGATTATTTTATATGTTACCTAGTTTTCTGTACTTTATCTACATATTAGAAAACTCAAACTGTTTAACATATTTATTTGTTTTTAACGAAATAGGACCTTTTTTTTCATATTCTAAATAATTTATATTTGATCCTGCTTTAAGTTTGTTCAACCCCAGGTTACTTAACTCCCTCACCTTATAAAGCTGAAGCTTGGTCCTGCTTCTAGCACACTGAAATAAATGCTAGGGGCTGGATATAAGTTCTGTTTGTATACTTCACGTGCCTGATAATCTGAGTAATGTTAAGCTGATATCAGGGCCAAACCTTTTTCTTTCCTAGAATAGGCTAGTTTGAGGAGTCGTTTGAGACTTTACCATTTCCCTTGTATCTGATAATTAAACAGGGATTCAGGTTACAGGAGTTTCCCATTATTGTGTTTCAATTTAATGCATATGTAAGCAGTTGTAGACTTTCTCTTTCTTTATAATAAGGTTGGTTGATTGAAGTATTTCTTCAGCATTCAGTGTAGCCTTGTCATACACCTTGGCTATTGGAATATCTTTTTTGATTAAAATAAGAAGGTAATGGCAAGATTTTGCTTGCGGAAAGATTGACATTTATTATGTATCTATACCTTGAAGCAAGATGTAGCTGTAAATGGGCTGAAGTATTGGAGTCTTTTGACTTTTCAGGTTACACCTCGACTAGAAGAGTTGCAATTGTATAGGAGACAACAAGAATCTGTAGCATCTACCAGTATAACTGACCAAAGAGAAAAACCCATTAAAAAAAGTGCTCGTGAAAAGAGAAAGGGTGATTTGAACACAGCTGACGAGCAGTCTCCAGCAAAAAGGCAGAAGAAAATAGCTCAAACCCAAAACATGGGATATGAGAAAGAAAAAGATCAGGTACAGAATCCAGCTTTCATAAACGAAGCGGAAAAGGTGAAATCCAATGCTGAAGAGGCAGATGATACCCATGGAAAGCAGATGGACTCACGGACAGGAAAAACGAAAGTATATACAGATCAATGCACTGCATTTATATCGAACCTGAACTTTAAGGTAAGTAAATAACTACCTCCAAAGTTAAAGTAAGAGTTCTACTTGTGCAATTCTCATTGTTTGATAAGTTGGCATAGACCTTACTACTGATGCTGTTGACTACTGCAGACAAATGAAGATGATTTACGTAGGTTCTTCAGTGATGTTGGTGGCCTTGTCTCAATCAGAATACTGCGTGATAAGTTTACAGGAAAATCAAGGGTCTCTCTCTGTCTCTAACATTTGCTCATGCAAGTGTTTTTATCTCTGCATTTTTCTTTTCCCAGTTATGTGCTAGGAATATTAGGCAACGTGCTTACCCAATTAGTGAAGTGAGAGTCGGGAAGTTTGATTGCTTTCACCAGGTTACATTTGATTGTGCAGGAAACATTTGGTGGTATTTGATATCTTTCTTGACATAATACACAGCTAATAGAATGTCTTATCAGATTGTTGTAAATAAATATTATTTTATAGTATAATGTTTGCAGGTACAAAAGGCTAGAAAGATTAAGCATGCTTTCTGATTTGTTAACGTGGCTTGCTTTTACTGTTTCTTGCTGATGTGTCCCATCTCCTCTATTTTCTGTGTGAAGGGGCTAGCATATTTGGATTTCTCGAATGATGAATATCTTAATGAAGCTATTGCAAAGAATAAGCAGATGTTGCTTGGAAAGAAGCTAAGTATTGCACTATCAGATCCAAAACGAAGTAAAAAGAACAATCAAGTTGTCTCAAAAGATCATGGTAGGTTAATGATTTATATTTTGTATTTCTTTGTGCTTACAGATATACTCAAATTAAGGAATCTATGCATTGTGTGTAGATATCAATAATCTTAAGTTCACAATTCAGCATTTGATCACTATTACTGAGTTGAATGAGAAGTTCGGAAAAATTAAGGATAACTTGTAGCCTTAAATAAAAAGTCAGTGACAGTAAACATGCAAATGTACACACAAAGGCAGGAATTAAATTTATAGTCACCTCACTCTATGGATCTTTCATTAACAATGAATTTGGAACTATAGGCAACTTAGTAAGGTGATAAAATTGAACCAGAAAGTTAGGAAAGCTGATGGGAAAACTTGTGTGATAAGGTAGTTTTGTTATCAAGTCGTCCATTTATTTTATTGTTATCCTTGGAATGTGTTGAACACCATAGCTAATAAGTGAAATGAAATTAACTTGCAGCTCAAACTGGGAACCAGAGTGGAAGCAACGGAGTATCTACAGCTGGGCAATCTGTTGAAACTTCCAAGGAGTCCCAGGCACTTCGCAATCTGCCCTCTACTGCACATAAAAGAGCTGAGAGCATCGAGCTGAAAGGGAAGAACACATTTGCGGTGCCAAGAAATGTTAGGCCACTTGGTCAGCCTGCAAACCCATCTAAGCCTTTGGAAGAAGGTGGGAAGTCGAAGACTAATGATGAGTTCAGAAAAATGTTTATTAAAGGTTGAAGATGGACCATCCCAAGCGTCATGGGTAGAAGCACTTGTTGAACGGAAGGTCCTCAATTACTAGTGAATTACTTGTTTAATGTGAAATCACAGCCACCCAGCTTTAGCCAGACAAACTCTAGTGAGCTGGGAAATTTTCCTGTTTCATATAGAAATGAAACTTGCAACGCTCCATAGATTTGGTAAACCATCCTTTCTAATGAAATACGACTGTTGAACAGGATTCAGACTCGGAAGCAACAAAATATGCTGCTTATATACCCTCGTGTATATAATAATAATGATAATGTGATCGCAAGAGCAATTAGAATGTAACGTGCTGGGGTTCAAATCTCTAGTCTCGGGATGCTTCTACATCTGCATCCTAATTGGATCCATGGAATGAGGATAACAGGAAATGAAATGGGTGATTAATAAGGCCTAGGTGGCAGTACTGGACCACTGAAAAACTACTTTAATGTGGAACTGGCATGGCATTAGGATGCTGTGGTCCGCCTACATATACTGTTAAAGACGATAAAAGAGATCGTTCTAGTAATGTTCCAAAAATTGTAATGAGAAGACAACCATTGACTTGGTGTTCTCTCTAACTTGTTACCATAAACTCCCTAGTGAATATCTTTTATCCAGAAATCTTTTGGATTTTGATTTTGTGATGTTAATTCTTGAAAAGTTAAATAGTTGGCCCGTGCTCGACTGAACCAAATCGGATCAGAATCAGATTGTACAAAATCACGAAACAAGAAACCTGTCACTGAAAAGGAGAAAACTGAACTATTGCCTGCTCAATTAGGCAAGGGCTGGGCCAGAAGATGATAATAATAAAACATTTTCTAATCAATTCAAAAAAAACAAACAGTGTGTCATGAGTAATACTGTTGGTTGGTTGTGACTTTGATGAAATACAGACTGCAGGTGCCAAGACAACTTTTCATTTTCAAAGCCATAAACCAAAACCAACAAAGAATGCAAAGTCTTGTTGGTGTTGCAGACTCTGGATGATGATATCAGAAATTTAAGTATTGATCAGATTGTGTCAGACCCCAACCCAATGCAAATTAACATATACAGAAGCTTCTGCCTTTTGCACTTGCTGCTTACACAACGTATAATGAACTGTCCCAATTTTCACGTCTCATCTTTTTATATATATATATATATATATATATATATATATAGATATAGATATAAATAAAGATTAAGGAGAAAACTAATGATTCTTATTTTTAGTCTTCTTTTTGGTATCTTACCCAAGATGCCTCACATCACAATTAATTAGAATAAACACCTCTTGCCAAGTAACTCAACAAAATGGCAGGAGAAAAAGAAGGTGAAAAATAAAACCCATGATCATTCATTGACTGTGCAAACTTTTTACAGCATGTCAAAATGACTTTAATTGCAGTGGATCTGTTGAAGAGATTAGGCACATGGGTGGGGTTTCATCATCAGTTCAGCAGCATAGACATACATGTGCTGAAGTACTACCTGTCAGCTGCAACAATGGCTGTCCTTTGATTTGATGCAACAAAATCATTAAAAAAAAATTGTACAAAATCTCAAGGGAAGCGCAACCCTTGTGAGTGACCTGCAGAACTCGGCTTCTACTTACAGGAACATTTTGGATCAATCAATTAATTTATGATCCACTCTTAGTTATTAGATAGTTAAGAAGAGGTGATTTGTCTCTAAAAATTGAGGTGTTTGAAGTACCAAAATTAAACTACAGGTTGAAAGGGAGGGAGGAAAAAATGGGGTGGGCCTAACGATAACAGAACAGGTAAAGAGACATAAAGCTTGAAGCTATTTGTTCGTATCATATTCTGTCTTCAGCATGCGTTTCTCTTTTTTCTTACCACAGACTTTACGGGATCAAGCAAATAGACATTGAGTCAGTCTCACATTCCCAAGTTTTGCCAATCCAACGTTAAGAAAAATCTCATCATTCACTCTTCTTGCATTGCATTACACAAAGGTTCGGGTACCAAGCACACACTTTTACATCACATACAAATATTTTTACTGAATCTCCGATTTCTTGTTTAAGAAGTAGTGTGACTCGATGTGCAACTTCATCTTTTATACAAAAGAACATGACCTTTTTTTCATTTTACTTTTCTTTGGAATCTTTTCTTCATCCTTTCATGTCGTTTGAACTAAACTTAGGAGGCATTATATTAGTTATGATTATGAATGTAGTGGGAACCAAAGACAAAATTTAGCTATATAGTTGAAATGTGCTAGTTAAGGACGTTATAATTGCAAAGTAACAGCCTTTTCTTCTTTGTTTTTCAATTATTCTTTTCCTTGAAGAAAAAACAAAGAAGAGTTTATTGTTTTGGGGTATGTGTTTAGGAGCTTCATGTCTGTGGTCCCCCCTCCCAATTCTCAAGCCCCAAGGAAATGTCTGCTGCTTTCTCCATCGCTCTCATGCTTATCAGCTTATCTTGATAAGATAATTCTCATCCTTTTGCATGGATACTCGTTTTTAGGTTAAACAAGTGGTTGACTTCCATTGAATATTATTATACATTCCTTTCTCAATGCAAAATATTATGAATCTAAACAATTGTTCTGTTGAAAGTAATGATGCTAAAAAGGCATAATTGATTATTTAATATTCGGTATAATACTCAGCTCAGAAAGCAAAATAAAGTCAGCAGAAAACCAAAGAAGATCCAATTACATGACAAGTAGAAGTGAAGAATATGCAAACAAGCACATCAACTCAAAACAAAGAAAGTAGAAGAATTAAAGCTAGAAGGGAATAAATCAAGGCAATTCCCTTTTGCCCTTTTTATCTTTCTTTCTTTTGGTTAATATTGCACATTAGGCAGCAGGAAGGAAGGAAGGTGGTGGCCAGTGGGGGGTGATACCAAGGAATTGTGTAAAAGAAAAGAAAAGGTATATTTGTTATAATTCTATATGTGTATATAAGCTTTTAATGAGTTTGTTGCGTTGTTGTTGCTTGCTTTGAATCTCATGCCATTTCTTGGAAGAATGTTTGGTGCTCTCATCTCTCAAAGCCTTCAAGTCTAAGTCCAGAGTGCAGACAAAAATCTAAAAGTTTGTGGGAATGTTCCCAACGTCCGCCTAGACTTTTGCTTTTCTTGGCTTTTAGTTTTGGGGGGATTTAAAAGCAAAGAAGAAAAGATTCAAGGTCACAATTAGCCGAGGGGACCAAAGACACAAACCACTTCCTATACAAATCACTGCATTTAGGGCTGGATATATACGCATGCATATAGGATGATTCTATGTTTCGTTTTGTCTTTATTTACGTCGTGTTGTGTGAATTCTTGATTGAACTTCACCACTTTTATGATTCTATTGTTATTGGAGTTCAAATCTGTTGAAAAGACCAAACGTTATAAACCATAAAACCATCTCTAACAAAAAAAAACTACTTTAATGTTGAACACAAAAATTAGTTCAAACATTGAAGAAGTGGTTTGAGGTTATGAATCAAATGCCATTTACGGAAAAGCGAAAGGAAAGCATGATAGGGCAGGGAAGTCCAAAAATATAACACAATTGTAATGGTAGCAAAAAAAAAAAAAAAAAAAAAAAGAAGGATACGTACCATAATCATTTGATCAAACAAGAGTGCAGAACCAGCTAGAATGATAGCTTGCTGGCAGCTTTGTCTTGCCCTAACATTAATGTGTGAACTGAAATTGCCAAGTTTTGAACATTTCAAAATCAAGAAACCCATCTAAGAATCGTTGTTCTTTTAGAAATGGAAATGATCCCACTTCAAATGCTTACAGAGAGATAAAGTAAGAGTGGGCAATCTTAATTATGAGTATGAAGTTAGCAAGAATCATAACAGTTGGGCGGTGGTGGTGGTGATGACTTTTGAGTTTCATTTCTGGTACATAGGATGCATTGTTGAAGATGGTTTACAATTGGGTAAGCAAATAACACCCAAAACACAAAGACCAAAGGTGATAAATGGAAAACAATTATTATGCATGTTGTGTTCTTGAGTGACATTTTGTATGCGAAAACTAGCTAGGTTTCTTGATTGTTTACAAAAATGAGGAATGATTGGAATCTTTAAGGAAGCTTTGTTTCCTAAGATAAGGCAAAGAGGTGGGTGACAAAGTTTAGTCTCCTGAAGCTGAAGCAAAAGCATGAGGGGCACTGCCTTCGTTGATTACTTTGAGGAAACTAGTAGTTCACCACTGCCAATTATTTTTTGCTTTTACTAATAAATGGTAGCAGTGATTAACTCTGGGGCATAGGTGAGTTGGTAAGGGGTTCTTTTGATTTAAGTGAAGTTGTGAGTTCAAATCGCTTTCATGTATGCAGTCGTTTAAAACTTAGAGTCAGAGCTTTACCTCTTGTAAGGGACTTATTCAATTGTAGATTATATATTAGAAGGCCTAAGCCTGATGTAATAAGTAATCATTAAAAACTGAAATAAATATTAATACAATTTTGGTTTTGTTTTTAACCCACACCCTTCTTTCTTCTTCTTTTTCTCTTACAACAAACTAATAAATTATTAGCTTATCATCAGAAATTGGACCTCTCATTATTATAACCTAACCCTTAGTTTATGATGTTTGAACATATATTCATGCCCTAGAGCTTAAAAACATATAGGTTGATGGCCCACAAGCACCTTAGCTTTCACACCTTTTATAATAATTTTAAAGACAATCTGTTCTTGAAGCATGCCTGAAAACCAAACACTTGATAAGATGCATACGGCATGCATGTTTTCAGATACAAAAGTCACGATTTAATATCAAGAGTGGACACTGATAACTTACTTTTATGGAAACCTTTTCTTATAATGAACCACATTCATGTTAATAAGCAATTCTTAGATATTCTTGTAAATTTTTTCATTAAAGTCGCAAAGATGTCCAGAAAATTTGGTCCGGCGGTGATTGTGATTGATGATTGTAATGTATGTCTACCTCCTCTCTCTCGAGGTTCTGTGGAGACCAAATATTTATTCTGGTGGACCCTTTACTCACAGAGTCATAATTAACTTCACCATCCCTTTCTCCCTCTCTATATCTTCATTTGGTCATAAATGCAGATAATGCTTAAAAAAGAAATAGCAAGTCCAAGTGATGGAACTAACTTACAGCTTAGCAACTCAAAGGCACCAACTGTTCTCCTCCATTTTTTAACCAAAGAAAACAGCTTCGATTTACACTTACCATGTACTACTTTAGATATGGTTTTTGTATTTTACACCTAATGAAGTAAGAAGATGATTTACCAAAAAAAGTAAAAAGATGACAAACTAACAAATTTCAAAATCACCAATTAGTAGTTGTACTTTCTACCTTTGTAGAAGTTGGCGAGGATGTAAAGAAAAGCAAGAACTAAAAAAAGTGGGCATGTAATCTTGGAGGGAGAGAAGAGAATGATAAAAAAAGAAGAAGGATAAAGATCACTAAATGTGGTGTGGAATGTGGAATAAAGGCATGGATAATGAAAGAATAAAGTCATTTTGGATGATCATATTCAACAAGGCAGGACATCAAAGAGCACATGCATTATTTTTCCTCCATTAATTCCATGCAACACATCAAGTTTTACCACAGAGGAATTCAATCCCCCGATACCTTTCCTTTTCTCATTTTCATTCTTCTCTTAATATGATCATGACTACTTAATTCAGTTAGCTTTGAGTAAACAGTTTTTACTTTACCGAAAAGGCATCCTCTTAATTATAAAGAGTCGATCAACAATATTCCTCCATCCGATAATGATGCTTAAATGAGATATGAATGGATCTCAAACTTGGTCGAGTTAATTTATGAAATCACAAAAATGGAGTAGTCGATCGTATAGGTATGCCTGAAGCTAGCTAGTTCATTGATGGCCATGCAATAAATTCTCTTGACAACTACACCAAATGTACATATTCATCTCAGTCAAGTTTCTTTGTTTTTGGATTAGAAAGTTGACCTATTCTCAATACTGTCCATCTGTCTGCCCCTCTATCTATCCCTCCTTAATTTCAATCCATCTCATAATTGTGGTATTAGGTAACATTATTGATGATACTGTGAAATTTCAAAAGATATTACATAATGATGCTAAAATATACTCCTTCTTATTTAAAATAAGTGTCATTTTAGAGAGATTTTAATTATTTAAAATAAGTGTCGTTTGTGACTTTTTATACATATTTATGAT
>JAOSBP010000005.1:14908778-14924208 GCA_027563825.1 Erythroxylum mucronatum
TGTATATGTATATTACTTACAAAAGAATCTTGGTACCTTATGACTAGATATATAATGCTCATACAAATAAAACCAAATTCTTTTGTTTTATCAATAATAAACATTTTCATTACAAAAGTAATTGGAAGAAGATTAAGTTATATGTAAATACACTTGCTTTCCAAGGCACTATATTTACATAACTCTAACATGATGACCATAATCAAGGGAGCCTCCATCTTACCATTTAGAGAAAGAGACAAGGAAGAGAGAAGAAGGAGAGAAGAGAAGAAGAAGAAGAAGAAGAAGGGGAACTGCTGCCAGCCACTCCAACCATTCCTTTCTAAGCTAATTCTTTGTTCCTCTTGTTATTCACTTCATCTAATGTATGTTTTAGATTTGAGGATGATGAAAATTTTGTTAAAAATGTTCTAACTTCATTTGGGATTGATTCTTGAATCAATTGTGACTTATTTGCTTTTGATGTTAATGAATGTTTGGGTATTGTGATTGTTTATGGTTTTTGCATACTTCGGTAATAAACTGAGAGAGTAAACCGATAATAACATGATTAAGTTGGGTAATGAGAATTAACAACTAATAGATCACATAAACATTAAATCGGTATTATATGAAGAGAGATCTTGTATAAGGTCCTAACTGTCTATTAGATTGCTTAAGAACTAATTGGAACGTGGGTTGTTTTGTTAATCGAGAAATTGCAAAAATCATAAATTCGAATTCAATTAGGGTTTAATGATTAGGTTTTGAGAGAGAATAATCAACCTTTCAAAATTTTAGGACTAATACCAATTAAATAAAAAATAATTAAGGTAGCAATTGATGATAAAATGAATCCCTTCTTCCCATAACTGTTTGATCTTGTCTTGCGTGATTTCTCGATTGTTAAGTGGTTGTACTCTATTTTGATCTACGTCTATTAATTTCATAATTTCATTTTTAATCAAATCATATTCAATTGTTTAATTCGATGTTTTAGCTATTTTCATTTTTTACCACATTTGTTATAACCTTAGATAACAATAGGATTCAATTAAGTTTACTAATTCCTAGAGCGATCGATACCTCAAAACTACTGGTTACGATTCTGTATGCTTGCAAATTATTGAGGGTTTTATAGAAGTAAAACTTGTTCAATAGAGGTTTATTGATTCCTTAATAATTGCAATTCTGCTGTTGAAATGGGATTGCTATATTTCAACTTTTGGATATAACCTTGTAGCTTAGAATATTCTCAAGCATAATGTAACTCACTCCTTCGAGTTCCTCTTAGCTGCCCCACATATAATAGAATTCACAAATATATTCAACTTGTTTTTGCATTCTTCAATCATCTTCTCAATGGTAATGCTAGGCTTCTCTAAAATTTTGTCTCAAAAGTGTTTAGTCAAAAACCTTGATGATACCATTTTAGGCTTGTTTGTTACGAAACACATGTGCTCAGACCTATATGTTTTTATTTTGAAACATATATTGTTACTATCATAAGGTGCATGTATCTAACTCTAATTCGCTTAAAGAAACTTTTTTTTTGCACTATACATTAGTTGGTGGCCATCTGGAATTGAAACATCAAATTTATTTTGTGCACTTTCAGCTTTATTATCACAAGTGCCCACATTATCATCATTACTACTCTCTTCTTCATTGATATCTATATTAACTTCATTATGCCCAACATCCTCATCATTGTATGTATGATACACCTCAATTGTCTATTGCATTTTTAAAAGGTTAATTAATGTAATGAAACTTTTATTAGATTCAATGAGTCTTAAAGACTTATTGAGTTTACAACTTGAAACTTTATAATAAGCTCTATCAACCTATAAGTATCCAAGTTCCTTCCCTATCTCACAAATTTATCTATAGCTGACAAAAGCAAGCTCCACTTTATCAAAATAACTTGACAACCCACCCTCATAACTCAACTTGGGATCTTTATTAAAGTATCCCCTATAATATAATTTCAAGGTTTTGTATTGAGTCATCATAACCTTAAAATTAGCAAGTAAATAACATTGTAAATGACAAGTAAATAACATGTGAAAAAAACACATATATAGACTACTTAGACTAATCTTAATTGAGCAAAAAATAACTGAGTAAAAAATAATGTTAATTGAGGTATTTCATATGCATTTCAACTAATATGGAAGCTTACAAGTGAGAAAGTCTATAATAGAAGTTTATAGATTATTTCTATACTATTCATAAGCACAGGACAAAAAGGAATTCAGACATTTTATAGATGAAATTCATGTTGTTTTTTTCTATTTTAAATCTTGGTATAAGATCTTTATCAAAGATAATTCAGGATAGTTTATACCTACTTAAGTGCAATATTATGTAATTGATTTTGTTTTATTCTAAACGGTATTGGCATGAGTTATCTATTTTGTATCCACTTCCTACATGATTCATTTCTTAGTTCTCATTATAAAGTCTTCCATCTTCAAAGTGCCACTTCAACTCAATGATCCTACTTTATTCTAGTTAGTTAGCTTATATTAGTGTATATGGTTCAATAAATCTTTCTATACATGTTGCTTCTTAAGTGCAATATTATGTAATTGATTTTGTTTTATTCTTTTATCAGGTGTTTAGATAGGGTCTGGTCGCGTTGGATTGTACCACCAGTATCTGTCTCCATTATCTAGTTTTGACCAAGAGAATCTTACCCCCCGTTTGGTTGCTGTCATAGCCATTCCATGATCATCAACTGAAAAAAAGAAAAAACTGAACAGAAAAGAGGAAAAAGAAATGCTTTCCCTTCTCAAACGCACCACGGCGCTAAAACACCTAACCAGCAGGCTTCTTACCAACAGTACAACCACAAAATCCTACATTTCGCTTCACAGCCCCTCAAAACCTCCATTTCTATGGTTTATTCGCCACGCAAGCGACAGGACCGACTACGACCATGTTAGGGCTGACGTCAACTGTCCCCGATGCGCCTTCCAAATGCCCGTGCTTTTCTCCAACCGCCCTTTGTCTATCACCGGCAGAGAAACCGGTATATACCAGTCGGTGAACTTTTGCCCTAATTGCAAAACGGCGTTCTATTTCCGTCCATTTAAGTTGGAGCCCTTGCAAGGGAGTTTCATTGAGCTTGGGAAGGTTAAGGGCTTCGAGAGTGAAAATTGTAACACCTGTTGGAAGGAGGATAAAGTGGGAATTGCTGAGAAAGATAGTGGTACAATTAGAAATGTTGGGGCTGGTGGTGATCTGGGTCTAGAAAGGGACTTGCCAACTCCTAAGGAGATTTCTAAAGGGCTTGATGAGTTTGTTGTTGGGCAGGATAAAGCGAAAAAGGTTACCATTTTTTCTTTCTTCTGCTATGAAATGGCTTTTTCCTTTTTCGCTTCAATTTAAATGCTTATTGAAAGTATCTATCCTTCACTTTTATTGATTTGAAAACGAGTTTCAGTATAATCGACATTGGTTTTTTAGGGATTTGACGTCTGGGCAATTTAGATGGATTAACCTTTTGCATGTTGGGTGTAATAGCTTTCAAAACAGAATTAAGGGAAGATATTTGTAGCATTTAAATTGATATGCCAAGTAAGAAAGGAAATTGGTTTTGTGATTGCTAGAGAAAGTTTTGAGCATTGGGTTTTTTGTTTTCATGCTTTTAGTTTTGGAGTATCATACAAAAAGATTATGTTTGATGATGTCAGATATACTAATTATGGTTTTATTACATTAGTAGTTTGACTATTGTGTCTTTATTGGCTTGTACTTTCTTATAACAGGTTCTTGCAGTGGCAGTTTACAACCATTACAAGAGGATATGTCATACATCCCATCAAAAGGAGTATGTAATCCAATGTCATCTGTTAGATTGAATTCACTTTTTTTTTAGCTCCCTATTTGAGCCAATATTGAATTTTTACATTTTCTTACTCTACAATTCATTAAGAAATAATTGGATTTATAACAAGGTGATAGTAAAGTTTAACTTGTAAATTTGAATTGGTTTGTTTAACTTTGATTCTTTGTATGGATACTAGGTCAGGTTTACACTTCAATCATAATGAAGTTGAAACCATTGAGAGCGAATTTGTTGAGTTAGACAAGAGCAATGTACTCTTGATGGGCCCTACAGGCTCAGGTATGAGAAACACTTATCTTGCGTATATGATTTGTGATAATTTGTGAGTCGTTGTCATCCTTATTGTCAGTTTGAACCTATTACCGACTATGTTTCTATTTGATTCATATGGTTTTACCTTGACCATAAGTATAGGGAAGACATTGCTTGCAAAAACATTGGCTCGCATTGTGGATGTGCCCTTTGTCATTGCTGATGCAACAACTCTTACCCAGGCAAGTTTGTTTATCATATGCTCACGTGAACTTATTATGTTCAAGGTTATTCCCAAATGTCTTGTTCTGATAACATTGTCTACAAGGCCTTTTATTTTGCTTGCAATATCATCACTTGCTCAGCTAGCATTGTTATATTCAAGGCTTTCCTCAAGTATTTTTGTCTATTGAATATGAACCTTTGAATCGTGAACAATCTTAAGCACATGAGCTAATACTTAATTTACCTGCTAATGAGTGGCTTTGTGTACATGCATGAACATATTCCTCATTTCTGTTCTTGTTATGTTTGAAAAACTAAGTTGGATTTCATGGTGATTGGCCTTCTTGACTTATTTGTCTGTTAAAAAATTGATTTTGGACTAACATAGCATCTTGCTAGTAATGCCACTTATGTTCAACATTATATTTTCAAATTGCAGATCAGTTTAAGAAACTTATTCCTAGTAAAATTTTGATGTTCAAGAAAAGACCGCCCTGCTTATTGGTGCTTATGATGTTAAATCTTAAGTTGCATTTTGTTTCCTTAAATTTCTCTTCATTTTCCACAATATATTCTCTCGCTCTCTCCAGGCTGGTTATATATTTATTTTTTTTCTTTCTCTCTCTCTAGGCTGGTTACGTGGGAGAAGATGTGGAATCAATATTGTACAAGTTGTTAGTGGTATGGCTTATTTCCTTTTTTTTAATTATATAAAATTAATATTTAAATCTTAATGAAGAAATATGTGAGGGTGAACTTTCAAGATTTTGTAGTAGTTTCATGATGTTTTGTAATTTGTTGTAATCCCCTGGTACTATTACCATTGAAAGCTTGAACTTTTGAACTTTCCTCTCGTAAATCATTCATGTTGTACAATTTATGATTTTATGCCCCCTCTTAAAAGTTGTGAATCCTCCAAGGGGTAATTGGAACCAATGACCAATATGTTAAATTAAAGTACATAACTTATTAGTGACAAGAACTTTTTGGAAGACTATTATGCTAAAATGACCTATTTGTAGTTGCTCTTTCAAGTCTGTGGTTAAACTGATCGACTTGTCCAATGAGTTATTGATGTGGTTTTTAATTGTGTTATCTCTTTAACATAAGTGGATCATTACATTTTGTTTTTCTCCTGCTAACCACTTTGTATCATAATTGCGCAATCAAGTAGTTTTATTTCACCGTAGTCATGTTCTAGTTTCAAAACCCAACATAACCTAAAAGAAAATTTTAATGTTGAAATGGCTAAATGCTTTACACAATGTAAAGAATAGATGATGTAGAATGAATAGAAGATATATCAAACTAGTGGCTAGAACTTGCGTAGCTTATGAAAGTTGCTGAAAATTTAGGGTTTGGTTGCTAGAAATTTAGTTCTTTGATTTTTGGAAATTTAAGTTAAAATTATTGGAATTCTAGTCAGATAAACAAGCAATGGAGGGTAGGAGATTAGGAATTACTCCTAGAGTCTAAGAATCATTCTTAAAAGAAAGCATCACAGCTTCTAATTGGAAACTCAAGTTTATAGAAATTCACAACCTCATTATTGAATGGTTGAGTACAATAACTAGTATAACATACCAAACTTATTACTACTTCGTATTTAATAAGGAAACCTAACATAAAGTAAATTTCAACCCAAATTGTCTTTGTCGTAACTTAAACTCCCATTTTTCATCTTACCATATTAAAGCTTGTGGTTAATTGTTTTTCCCTCTTTTAATTTCTTTTATACTCTCTAATCTCTTTTGTCAATCTTCCCTAGTTTGTTTGAAGTCATCCTTGATATAGAATGTGACAAATATCATTCATATACGTCTAGATTCAACTTTCAAGATTCACAATCTAAAATCCAAGTGCTATTAGAAATTGATCTTCCTTTCTATTTGATAAGAACTTGCCGATATCCACCAGCTCTTCTAGCTACAATTTGTTCATCAAGAATCCTCTATCTCCTCTTTAAGATGAGGAATGGATGGAATTATCATAGTTGCAGTTATAGATTTGTTCCATCATGTCCATGATAAATAGTTACGGCCACAATGTTAAAGATAGGAGTAATTCCCATATCACTTGGTAATTCCAAAACTTGCATTAGCACTTATCTTCTTAACAATATTATAAGGTCTTAGTGCCCCTTATATGAACTTATATTTTTCCTTTGGAGAACTCTCTTTATGAATCCTTATTATCACAATATCCTCATCATTGAATTCCACCAAACAATAATGTTGATCAACATGTTCTGTATAAGTCAAGTTGTTAATTGTTATCGTTTGTTGTACATCATCAATATATCCGTGACGTATTGTGCAAAATGTTTAGCTTCAGCACTAACTTGTGTTGTTTATGGTAAAGGAACCAAATCAATAGGCTTTTTTAGTTGAATTCTTGAAACTATCTCAAAAGGACTCTTATTGGCTAACCTGTTTATAGAATTGTTATATGCAAATTCTACCATAGGAAGAATTAGGTCCCAATTCTTCATCCCTTATCAAGCATCTTGATAGGTCCCCTAAACTTTTATTCACCACCTTTGTTTGTCCTTCAGTTTGGGAATGGAAAGAACTTGAAGTTTGAAGCTCATTGTTCTTTGTGTTCCATAAAGTTCTCCAAAAGTAACTCATAAATTTCACGTCATGATTAGAGACAATAGTTAAAGGTAATCTATGAAGATGTCCAACTTCTTTGAAGAAGTGCTTAGCAATATGGACAACACCTTAAGTCTTGACCATTGTATTTGCAGATGTTTTCATAAGAAAACCACATGGCTTCTTGACCACACAAGCATCAAGAACATACGTACCGTTTCTTCTTGTAGTCAAATGCATTAACTTGCCACCAATGCTGAATATTTTGCAAGCGTATTCACAAATTTGTATTCATATGTTGTGTTAATTTTGCATCTTCATTCAAATCTACTTCTCTTTCCTTACCCACTACTACATAATCTTTATCAACTCAATTGTTGTTTTCTGAACACCAAGGATATCATCAAGTTTTGATCCAACAAGCTCTGAACCCTTAGAACTTGTGAGTTAATCTTTTCAGCTCCCTGGTATGTTATCTTGGCTTCTTGTCCTTTTATTTCAGCCTTTTATCTTGTTGTTTTAGCCAAATTTTCTTGTGTTTTGATTTGTTATTTAAGTGTTTAAACTTGTTGTCAAGTTTTTAAAGCTTTTTTAGGGCTGGCGAAAGAATCCACTTCATACTTTTCTTCTACTTTAATACTTTGATTAGATTCCATTCTCAAACTCTCCTATGTCATCAATTACCTGAGCACCTTCTACATGTAAACTTAAAGATTCTGATTGATCTGTTGATGAAGAGGTGACAACGGTCTCACCACTTGGAACAAACATATTCTCTGAGGCAATGCCTATTAGATTTGAGGAATCAAAATCAATATATGATTTTTCAACAAAATTTTTTCCTTAGATTGCATGTTGCTGATTAATAATAGTCCGTTCATCTTGCTTGTTGGCGTCTTTCCTATGTTTAGCATCAAGTATAGGTTTTTGATTGGCAAAATTATTTCTTATTGGAGTTTTGACTTTTAGGGAATGAATTTCAACTCTGTCTGGCCTCTCCAAAAGTTGTCGAATATGCTTTCTTGTGAGAGCTGATACATGCAAGTATTTCATCTCACTCTTGGTTGCAGAGTATTCTTCTGTATACCATTCCACTATGTGCTACCATTCTAAACCAAAACCTTGATACCAAATTGATTTAGGACAAATAGAAGATATATCAAACTAGTGGATAGAACCCAAAGAACTTATAAAACAAAATTTGGCTGTTGGTTGGGTTCAACTTAGGTTGCTGGAATTCCAAGTTTGGAATAAATAAAACTTTAGGCTAGAATTTTCAGGTTTTGGTTGTTGGAAGTTCACGTTAAGATCGTTGGAACTTTAGTGAGGTAAACAAGCAAATGAGGGTAGGGAAATAGGAATCATTTAGAATCTAAGAATCACTCCTTGAGGAAAGTATCACACCTTTTAATTAAAAACTGAAGATTGTAGAAAAAAATTCAGGATTTTATTATTGAAGAGTTGAGTACACACATATATAGAAAAATTCTTGACTATATTCCCAACTAAAATATCTAAGGAATCATTTAGAATCTAAGAATCATTCTTAGAAGAAAGTATCACACCTTTTAATTAAAAACTCAAGATTGTAGAACAAAAATCAAGATCTTATTATTGAAGAGCTGAGTACACACATATAGAAAAATTCTTGACTATATTTCTAACTAAAATAAAATTGAATCCTAGTTTAATTAATGAATAATAAGTTTAAGTCCTAAACAAATAAGATAATATATTTAATTTATTACCACTTTCTATCCAATAAGGAAACATTATATAAAGTAAATGTCAGTCTTTTGTTGTCACCTCAACTCCCACTTTTCATCCCACCAAATTAAGATTGTGGTTGATGATTTGTGCTCTTTTTTATTTCTTTTATAAACTCAAACTCTTTTGCATCAATAAAACTATAAGTATACTCTAATTCATAGATGGTGAGTGATTGGTCTATCTTAATTATTGTGCTGGAAGTGCTTGGGTTGTCTTGTGGTTGCTCAATTGTGTTCAAACTAACATTATAAGGTAGCATAAGGAGGTGGTTTATAAATTTATGTCTTGCATCAGAGAAATATGTTTGAGGAAGTTGACTAAACATGCTTCACTAATATTTGTACTAGATTTTGGGTTATATCTTAACCAATAAGAGTTATCATCTGTGCCAATACAGTTATGCACCAACCTTTTACTACATTGTTATAGGCTTAGACGCCTCTGTTTGTCAAACACTAAACTTATTCATCTTTGTGACTTGCAATAGTTTGATTTTTATGTTTTGATTTTAGTCTCCGTATATTTGTATCTTCATTGTTCTGGCACATGACATAATTTATGTGGTTCCTTTTTCTTTTGTCCTCTTTTGTTATTTAGGCAGCTGACTTCAATGTGGAAGCAGCTCAACGAGGTATAGTCTACATTGATGAAGTTGATAAAATAACTAAGAAGGTATTCCAACTCATTATCATATAGGTTAAGGTATTCTAACTCATTATCATATACGTTGAGTCCTTCAGTACTATGCTGTCCACTTGATGAAAATGGTTTTTGAGTTTTGTTGCAGGCTGATAGCTCTAACATTGGAAGAGATGTTTCTGGGGAGGGCGTTCAACAGGCATTATTGAAGATGTTGGAAGGAACTGTGAGTGTACCAATTTGAAAGTGTTTACTTAACGATGCACACGTTATCGTACTGGGTTATGTTATGGACCATTAAAGATGGTGTTTCAGTGCACCAACTTTATGATCGCTTCAATTGATGTTGGGAATATTAGTTCTTCGGTTCGGTAAACTTAGCAGAATTTGTGTTACATTTTTTCTGATTCTTTTCAATGTGCTCACCATCCTATCTTAAGATGTGGAGCTGGAGATGAGTTTTAATGTATTTGGAAAAAGTAATACTTTCTTTTCTTGTGCATATTGACTATAATGAAAAAGGAACTTTTGTTAAAAATTTTCAGAGTTGTGCTTTCCAAGATTTTCCATACGGTTGTTATTGTCTTTATGCGTTATTGTTGCATTGGACAAAGTTTTACTTTTGAGCATTGAATTTGCACCGGAAAAATATTGTTATGCAAATTGGATCTAGTTAGGAAATAATTGCATCACAGAAAGTGTTAAGTTATAAAAGATCTTTTATCTATCATACAGGTAGTTAATGTTCCCCTTCCTGATAAGGGACCTCGGAAGCATGCTCGTGGTGACATGATTCAGGTTTACTATTAAATGTTGATTTTACATATTTTCAGTATAACCTCACGCTCGATTCAATGGAGTCCTAACTTTGTTTTATATATCCTTTAATAGTTGGGACTGTAGACTCTTGTACTCTTCATGATGGTAACTAAAGAGTTACAAAGTCAATTAGAACTTTAACTTCCCATGTTTATGTCATTAGGATAAATGAAAGTTATGAAGCTCTCCATGTTCTTCATTATGGGATGGGTTGACATCCTTCCAAAAGGACTGGTCATTTTTCTTTGCTTCTTCTTGATGTTTAGCTTGCATATGCTTGTTTCTACTATTCACAAATAAGTAGAATGATGAAGCCTATTCATTTTTTCCCTTTCCAAAGTAGAGAAATGTTGTTTAAATGAAGATGTGAACTCTTCTACAAAATTATTCTAGTGAGACTGTTGTTTTTGTTGAGAGGGGTTATTTAATGGCAACAGTTTGTTGATACTTTCCCTAGCTTCAGAAAAAGGGGTGTGAAGAGGTTTAGATAATTTTTGACTGGTAGGCTATTTTCTAGTTTTCCGTTGGAAGAAGAAGATGCTTAATATTACTTTACCAAGCTGAAGGATGAATAGGTAAAAGTAAAGCAAGGAGATGCTTGTGTCATTAGTAAATAACATAAACTAAGGCACAGCCTTTTAGATGTTCTTGATGAGCTCATCCATTACTACTGTAAATAAAAAGCTCAATAAGGAGCCTTGGTGTAGCCCTATGTCAATAGAAAAATTCTGTGTATCTATTTTTGTCGTCCGTGTTCTAGTCTTTATACCTTTATACATATATTTAATAATCTGTATATAGGTCATAATACATATATTTAATAATCCGTATGTAGGTCTTAAGAACTTTCTTAACTTCTAAACACCTCCTTATGATTTCCTTAGATACCCTATCATACACATTCTCTAAATCAATAAAAATTATATGTAGATTATGCTGTTTTTGTTTGTAATACTCCATTAATCTTCTAAGGAGATGTAAAGTTTTTGTCGTGGACCTTTGTGATTTGAACCCAAATTGGTTCTCCGAGATATGTGCATCTTTTTTAACTCTCTTTTGTAAACTTAGCGACCATAAATTATGTTTAAATGGCCTGAAATATGAAAATTCCATCTATCTCTTTGTTATGCCTCATAACTTTCTTCTTATGGTTGTAGATTGATACAAAAGACATACTTTTCATTTGTGGTGGTGCATTTGTCAATTTGGAAAAGGTCATTTCAGAAAGGTAAAAAGCCTCTCTTTCCCTTAGTAATTATTAGTAGTATCGCCTGTCGGATTTTGTTGTTTCCTGTTCTCATTCCTTCTTTTACAAGGCAACAAGATGCTTCCATTGGCTTTGGAGCTCCAGTTCGAGCAAACATGAGGACTGAAAGAGTGACAGATGCTGTGGTGACATCATCATTATTGGAATCTGTAAGCACAAAACTTGTATGCATGAAGAAACGAAAAGGGCAAAATGAACGGAGCCTTATGCTATTGGTGTTTTTAATGGATATCTTTAATTTGTGTCCTGATTTTTCTGTGGCTTTGTGATTAGTAAGACAATATATTTTTGTTATTTCATTCGATTGTACTAAGAAGTATGACCCATAGCACAAAGTAATTTTTACAGCTAGGCAGTCATGTTGATGAGAAATTATTGGAGTAAATCTTAATTGCTAACAAAATATTTGAAAATAAATTTACTTTTTAATTTGATAATGGAACTGTGTTATGAGAAAAGTAGAGCTAGTCCTGAGTAATATTTACAGCTAGGCAATCATGCTTTTGAGAAATAATGTTTATGAAGAGCAATAATCTCAGAATGGGTCTTGATGTATTTAACTTGTGTTAGAACTTTATTTCTTTCTTGTATTCTTCATTAGTTATGCAAATACTAATATGTAAATGTTTGCGCATAAAACAGAAAATTTACATTAACTGATGAAGAATTTTGTATTAATTGCTGAACAAAATATGTTAAAAAGTAAGATTGAAACTTTAATTGAAAGAAATAAAAAAGCATATAATGCTCGTGAATATGTTAGAAGCATTTGGATAACCTTTCAAAAGTTAAAATTGTTATTAAGGATACTATTGTGAACTTAGTGGGATATAATATGATCTTGATAAAAACTGGGATTGAATTAAAATTTGAAAAATAGAGTTTTCACTGTTAAATTGGTCTGTTGTACATGGTTCCTAATTCAACGGAATGGTCCACCTGTTGGTTTTCTGCTGGTTGGCTTTGAATGGTTACTGGACCTTTTGGTTGACCAGTTTTACCAGTCAGATCAGTCCAATGTGGTCATTACAGTGTTGATGATTGCTTTTGATGCAACCACCTGATATTTAAATAATAGTTTATTTTATATATACACATATAGGTGGAGAGTGGTGACTTAGTTGCATATGGCCTTATTCCTGAATTTGTTGGACGAGTCCCGGTCTTGGTCAGTTTATCAGCTTTGAATGAGGATCAACTAGTTCAGGTTTGTGACATGTTCCTTTATTTTTCTTTTCTGGATTGTTCAAAACAGGATGGAAGAAGGGGTATTTTCATACAACATTCCTCGTTTTTGGATCATTGCTGCTATCATTTCTTGAGCAATGACGTGCTCATCCAGATGTTGATCTAATATAACCAGCAGGTGTAAGCACCTGAAGTTTTTTCAGAACTTGCAGAAATAGTGTTAATGACTAAACGTTTGGATGATGCCTATTGGTTTATACTTGCTTTACAGTCGGAAAAAACTTGAAATTTCATTATTAGCTTTCAAACTTCTGTCATTAAGCCATTCTTGATGACAGCAAGGCAGATGCATTATGATGATTATTGTACAACAGGTTCTAATGGAGCCAAAAAATGCTCTTGGTAAACAGTACAAGAAGATGTTCAACATGAATAATGTAAGACTTTCCCTCTTATTTTCAATAGTAGCTTTATGTTTTCTTCTTCCTTTTGTTTCCACCTGTCAATGCTTGTGTTGCACTCCTTTATGTGGTATTGAGACCTCTGTGATACTTCAGGTCAAATTACATTTTACAGAGAATGCACTAAGACTGATTGCAAGAAAAGCAATGGCAAAGAACACGGGTGCCAGAGGTTTAAGATCCATATTAGAAAGCATTCTTACAGAGGCAATGTTTGAGGTATATATTGTGACACATTATGTTTGTCTGTTTGTGAAAGGAATTAAGAGCATATCAATTTCACTTGGCTCCTTTACTGCCTTTTTGTGATCCTAGATGTCTTGCTAATTTGTTTAAGGCTTAAATGCATGCATGGGGACATTGGTTTTACTGTAATTGTGATATAGTTCATATTTAATGGATGAATAGAACAAGTTATTAGCCTGTCCTAATAAATAATCTTGAGATACTGTTGTTATTCATGCAAATTTCCTGCTGAAATCGTCATGGTCCCTAGGAAACCAATATGCATACGTAATAAGTGATGGCATCGAACCTGCAACTGGAGGATTTTCCTGCTTACTTTCCTTCTTTATCTTTCCTCTGGTGGACAGATTCCAGAGAACATGTCAGAGTCCAAGAATATTAGTGCAGTTTTGGTTGATGATGAGGCTGTTGGGTTTGTGGATGCACCGGGATGTGGAGCAAAAATTATTTACAGAGATGGTTCAATGCAATATAATCTCAATGAAACATGGTCAAAAGAATCCATTGTAAGTATTGATCCCACATCGTTTTAGATTTATTTGTTATGCATCTTAATGACCATTTAACAGAAAAAATGTTTTGAGCAAATTTGAAATTGCAAGCTTCTAGGGTTATAAGAATCCAATTATAGTTGACATGTGGTTTTTGAATTATGGAAAACAGATTTGTGGATTGCTAATCTACTTTTGATGAATATCAATCGCATCAGGATGGTCCTGCTTCCAACATTTGGAATCAAAAGATTCTAAAAAGCTACGCAATTTAAAGGATTCATAGTACATGAATATTACCCTTTAGTTCACATATCAGGATGTTATGTGCTGAAATATTAGCAACTGACTTTTCTTTACCCAATTTGCGAGTTCTGATAGTTTGATGGTTTTAATGTCAGGACATAATTTAGAATAAATGAATAACCTTTGGTGAACATGTTGCACTTCTATAGCACTGTGCTCATAGTAATCATTTTGCATTAGAATTATGTTTAATATTATTTCCTGATTAAATTATATTTGTACTTAATGACTGATTATATTAAAACAACGTGAAGTCTTCAGGGAAAAGGAGTTGCAGTGGGTAAATTGTTGGAGCCGTGATCTTGTAGTAAACTTCTTTATAGCATCAAATCGTCAAACCTGCTTGACGAGTAAAAGCATGGCAGAGCATCATGGGAAATCATTGGTACGGAAGCAGAGGCTATACATGTTCAGAGCTGACTTTAACACAGTAGACCCTTGATTTTGATGTGAAATATGGAAAATGTGCTTTCATACACCTTCAAGATGGATGTATGTAGTTGAGCAAGGATGATCTAGCTCTTTGCGATTACCATGTAAATTATTGATGAAATTAAGGAGGATATGAAGTTTCTAAAGTAGATTATTGTTTTGGTAATAGCATAAAATCATTCCAGATATCGCAAGCTTTAAATAGTATTTTGCTAGAGCTTTCGAAAATGATTGCTTTCATCAGATGTGTGATGAATATTTCGTGTTCTCATTTTCGATCTCTATTTAAGACTTATTTTGGTATCGTTTATGTCACTCGATAATAATGTAGATTTTTATGCAAGTAAATATTTTGAATTGTAAGTTTTGCCACCCTTTATGGGAAGAAAATCAAAAGCTCTTCTTCTTATGTGAAGGAAATGGAAAAGACTAGATGTACACATTTTCACCTTTATTTTCGTAGATTTACCTTCCTGGAGTTCACAATTAAGGAAAATATTCTCAGTTTGATGCAAGACTAATGTTTTGAAAATTGGATTGGATATTTAATATCAAATCCGTTATAAGAAAAGTTTAAGGTTTAAAGATTTAATTGATATTAGGTGGTTATAAAATTGGTAGATAATAAAAAAGAAGTTAAAATTATAAAAATAAATGATAATTGATATAAATATAAAATATTTTATTGAAATAAAGAGAATATATCAATATTTATTAATGTATATAATAAATTTAATAATTTAAACTAAAATCATTGTTTTAAAAATCGGACCGGACATCGAACCGGTCGAAGGAAAGGTTTAAGGTTTAGAGGTTCAACTGGTAATAAACCGCTATAAAACCGGTATATAATAAATAAGAAGTAAAACTTATAAAAATAAGTAAAAATAAAATATTTTATTGAA
>JAOSBP010000005.1:14924308-14941293 GCA_027563825.1 Erythroxylum mucronatum
TCTTCTTACTAAACGATCTGAATACATAATAGAGAAATTATAAAATCAATAATAAAAATAAAATTATTGAAATAAAAGCAAAACTATAAAATAGTAAAATACATGTTCTTCGTTCTCTGATTATAAGTAACATAAACAAGGTTATTAAGTCTTTTATATTTTTATTAAAAAATAACGGCGATACACGTGTAAAATTAATAGTGCGTGTCGACTCATCAAATGTTACTTATATGATGACTTAACTCAATTTAATTTTTAAATTTAAATTAATCCAATTAAACTAACTAATAGATTAAGATAATTATAATATATTATCAAATTTATTAATTTGGGTTGAGTTGAAAAATTAAGTACGGTTGATATATTAACAATATTTGATTATATTATGTATATTTTATTGTAATTTTAAATAAATCATATTTAAAAAGAGTTATTTTCAATAATTTTAAATATTTAAAAGTATTTTAATGAACTAAGAGTATTAATCTCTTGCCCTTTTATATACATACAAACTGCTTCGTACGAACAAGTTTCATTGTCATGGTCTAAAATTGAATCAAATACAAAATTTAGAATAACAATTTGAAGGAGGATGTGTTTCATTATTTTCAAAAGTTTTAGATTCTCTAATATTATATAAAGACATAAATTACGCTTCATTCAAAGTATTTGCATCATTTTTGCATTTAAATAAATTACAAATTAGTAATATATGAAATTGTTTTCTATTATAAATTTGTAATACGTTATAATGTTAAATATGAGTAATTTAATAGTGAGTTTTTTAATGTTGGAGTACTTTTACCAAATAATCTTCATTACTCATTTGTATTTTAAGTAGGAATTATGAGAAATAAAAATACATATTATTAATAACTAAAGGATGAACTAAAAGTATGAAAACTTACGTAGCTATATTTTTTCATCGTAAGTTCTCGTTTTACAGATGTTCTAGCAGATCTCCCTAAACCTTTAAGATATAATTTAATTTTATTTGTCACTTTTAATTACTCTTCAACAAAGAAACTACCTTTATATCCAATTACATCAAAGAGACTGCCTATAATATCAGTTGTACATTTGTCTCCACTATATAAGCAATAAGGATTAAAAAAGATAAATTGTTAGGTGGATTCTTTGAGTAAGACGCTTATCTCATCGCCAGTTAAGAATATTTATATAGTCTTGTATAATTTCTCTTTTTCTTAAAAAGAATTATAATTATTATGCAAACCTTATACATAAGATCATATATATAGCCTAAAGATAGCTTCTTATATGAGTTAATAATCCTTGACAACCTTAATTATGGAGCCATAATTTTCAAAATGATCAAACAGGTATCCCAAATTTTACTATATAGAATAATAACACAAACTTCTTTTCCTTTAATACTCTTTAATAACTTATGACTTGATAAGTATTTACTTGTTACTAAAGTTTAAAAGTAATACATTTAGTTGCGAACCTAATAGCAATAAGACACATAATCTCAACCCAATATTCTTGCTTTCTTAACCAAAACAAAAATGTAATATGATTATATATAAAAATTGTGATCTTAGATACACGTGAAGCAATATTAGAAATATGATCCATGCAACTAATATCTTTTAAAATGATATTTATACAATAATCATAGAGACTAATAAATATGTTCATAATTAGACTGTCGCAAGTCCCCAGCTAATACATAATTAGCTACCTTATTTGTAACGAAATGCAAAACATTCTTTGTTCCAACTCACTTATATTTTTAGAAAATAATTCAGATAAAGCATGGGCATTTTTTTCACCATATTAGAAGCATCAATAAACTTGATAAAAGTTGTTCCAATATGACAATCAACTACGAAATTAATCAAGGTTCTTTATCTTTGATTAATCTACCCATCTACCACAATCATGCATCTTGTTGTTTCCTAAATAAATTTATATCTATCGATAATCAACTGATATTCCTTTTTCTTAAAAAAAATCTTAAAGCAATGGTACATGAATCTTATAATAAGAAAGTTCCTTAAGTCTTGAATCTATCGTTGTTGTAGCATCTATTTCTTCTTGAAAATAGGTGAATTTAAATTATTTGAAGGAATATATGAAAGCTATAACCATCCAGCCTAATCTCGTTTACATTGCAAAACAATATCCTTATCAACCAAAACACTTTTTAAACTAGGTTAAGAACTAGGAATAGTTTATGAAGGAAAAATAAGAATTTATATTAATAACATCTTTCCTTTTTCCTTTATTTGATACTTGTTATGCTTCATCACCTCCAAAAGAAACACTATAAGCCTCTTTGTTTCCTTTTTTCATTTTTACTAGTTATTGCAAATAATTTCTAATCCTCTCACATACGTTAAATGGTACTTTTTTACAAGAAGTAATATTATACTTAACGCTAGCAACATGTTCTTTCATTCTATAAATTTCTCTCCCTTTAAACATTCTATCACAAAATATGCAATTATATTGAATATTTCCATAAGATGTTTGGATAGAAAAAAAAAATAATTCCATGGTGGATTAAAATTACCACGAGTAGAGGATATTAAGTTCATCGAATCTTTTTTTGATAAATCCATATTTTCCAGTATAATTTCAACCTAAAAGTGTGAAAAAAATTTATAAGTTTTCTACAAAACTATAAGATTTGGACATTCTAAAAAAAGCAATATATATTGAAAATACTTGTCCTACTAAATACATTTAATTTGACAAACTAGTGTACTTAAAAAAATTCATGTTAAAATATGGTAATAGGAAAGTTTAAAAAGAACAATGACTTACAAGCGAATGAAAAGCTTTTACATACTATAGACAGTTGAAAAGAAAAATGGATGCCTTGGTTTCATTAATTAACACATTTGATAATTATCTTCCAATCCCAATTTGACACAGGTAAAAATACACAAAATAACCATTCTAGGAAATCAACATACTAATTTCAAAATATTTGAAAAGATGATCACTTGCATGATTGTGTTGTATGTTCCTTTAAGAAAAACTGAAAAACATTTGACCATGTAAATGTTGAGCTATTAGCATCTATCACACGCTTCAAAACAAGACATGGTAACGATTATGAATTACTTCCATAATATATATATATATATATATATATATATATGAGTTTAGGAAATTGATGGACCCAATAACCTAGATAAAGACAAGCCCCACATTTAAGGGTCTTTCCCTTAGTAAACTATAAAAATAAATAGTTTAGTACCATCGACCATGTCCCTCCGTTTAAAGGAAAACTCTCTGAAGTGAGTGATAAATATTTATTTGACAACCCACGTCGATAAAATATTGTTGTATTTAATTGATGTTTAGCTTTACTCGAAAATTCTTGTAATTGTTATTTATTTATTTAAGCTAACTTTGGATAAAATATTAGTAATTTAGGAAAAAAGAAAAAAGGGACTCCATCTTAGAAATAGAAATTGACATTTTATGGAAAACCGTTTATGCACAAAACGTAAAATGGAATGGAAACAAAATTTTTGGAAACTTTATCTAGGTTTTTATAGTTTTATTAGTGAGAAAACAAATTCAGATAAGCCAAAAGGGGGAATCTTTTAAGGAAATGGAGAAAAGGAAAACATAAGACTTATTTGTAGAAGTGTTTTGAACATGATATGATGTGGAGCCAAAAACAAAAAGAAAAGCTAAAATGAATAATATATGCCAGGCTTAATGACTTGTAGTATGATTGCCATTACCTAATACACACCATCTTACATACATACATTGTTACACTTACACCTCTTATATTGAGAGAGAGAGAGAAGAGATAGAGGTAGACACAAACACATCTGAACACTTGCAATTTTTGCAATGAGTACAAAACAAAAGAACAACATTGACCCATTTTACCTAAGCTACGTAGGTTTGAAAAAGCAGAAAATATTGCAAAAATTCCTAATTAAACAAGCACCTCTCTAGAAATCTTGTAAATAGTAACTAGAGAGATGCTATTTGAACTAAAATATTAACTAATATGTATAACTATATAAGCTTTTTGTTGGTGAGGCGTAAACATGATTGTTCCTCACTTCCTCTCACCCATAGGAGTCTCCAATGTCCATATATCAATAAAACAATTGCATAATAAAAGATCAATCTGTTATAGTATGCTAATAGCTGACTTAATTGCTCAATTTTTTTCTTTATTTCTTTAAAGAAAAAGAAATATTTATTTGACAACAACAAAAACCACATAAGCAGAAACAACAAGAACAATTATACATATTATTACTCCTATACATGTACACTCCATTTCCACCAAACTTTTATCTTTGGAACTACTTTTTCTTCTTACCAGGTTTTGTTGCTTTCCTCTCAAGTTTGAAAGAGTTTCTTTGAGTTATGGTAAGGCCTCAACAATAAAATGTTTTCTTAATTCCTAACCCAAACACCATATATAAATTTATACATAGTAATTAAGTCTTGTAGAAGATAACACCATAATCTATCGTTCTTTCTTTTTTCTCTTTTGGGATGAATAAGGAAAGATTGAAAGGATCCAAGCTCAAGCTCCACCTTCCATAATCTAGTAAACTAAACATCCTATAATCCATAAATATAACCCCCAATTCTTCTCCAATAAACCCACTGTTTCTTAACCAAAACACTTAATCAAAACCCAGTAAACTCAACATCGTTGAAAAACATTCATAGACCAGGAAAAATGAATCAAAGAAGAAAGATGAAAACAAAAAGAATTAAGATGAAAGTCTGAAAACAAAAATATCTCTAAACCTTGCATCTTCTCTATTTATTAGTCTAGAATTTGGCTTCAATCACCGCAACCAAAAGAAATAATAATAATTCAATTAAATAAGTATTAAGAGTCAAAAGGCCTAAAAATTAATGGTTGTTTTGACCATTTACTTTAGCAAAACAAGCATTATGGATGGAAGGAGACATTGGTCATTATTGTAAGAAAAACATGAAGAAACTTTCTTAAACGAATATGTTCTAGTCCATGCTCATATCCAAGAAAAGTCAAGTAAAACAATTGACAAAGTCTGAGTCATGACCAAATATAAGGTTATATGCACGTCACAAAGGAAATGTTTAGATCCACAGTTGACAGTTATGGTCTTATTAGAGGCTATTAATTCATATTAAAGGAAATAGTGAGATATATGAATTAGAGACGCAGTTGTGTTGAAGTTATAAAACTCTCCATGTTTATGTCATTAGGATAAATGAAAGTTAAGAAACTCTCTATGTTCTCCATTATGGGATGGGTTGACATCCTTCCAAAAGGACCGGTCATTTTTCTTTGCATCTTCTTGATGTTTAGCTTACATATGTCTTTTTAATTATTTTCTAAAGTATGTGGTAGCAACATAATGTGGTGTGGACATGTTTGTTTCTACTATTCACAAATAAGTAGAATGACGAAGCCTTTTCATTTTTTGCCTTTAAGTAGAGAAATGTTGTTTAAATGAAGATGTGATTTCTTCTACTAAATGATTCTAGCGAAACTATTGTTTTTGTTAAGAGGGGTTATTTAATGGCAAAAGTTTGTTGATACTTTCCCTAGCTCCAGAAAAAGGGGTGTGAAGAGGTTTAGATAATCTTTGATTGGTAGGTTATTTTATAGTTTTCCATTGGAAGAAGAAGATGCTTAATCATACTTTACCAAGCTAACAGATGAATAGGTTAAAGTAAAACAAGGAGATTTAGCAATGGTATTGGTTGGAGTTATTGGCTTTTATGTTTCTATCACGACTTTAAAGGGTTTAAAGGCCTCCTTTCTCCCTAATTTGTAAATGGTGCTATTTAGCTTATCATGACTATTTTTCTTATTTATACAACAATAACAACCCAATGAAAGTCCCACTAATCTTGAAGCCTAGGGAGGTTTAAAAGTATGCAATCTTACTCTTAATCGGTACAGAGGTTATTTCCAATAAACCCACATAAAATAATAAAGTAGTAATTATTAAAAATTAAAATAAAAACTAGATATAAAATATGATGATGATGATGATAATAATAATAATAAATAAATATAAATAAATAAATATATAAAGTAATAAACAATATTACAATAGCTATAGAGCAAGGTTAAAAATAAGAATAAAAGATAAAATTGGTACAAAAATATACAAACAAAGAAGGAGACAAGTAAATAAATAAATTAAACAAGTTATTACAAGAATATATTTAGGCTAAATAGGAAAATATTTAAGCTAAATACATGACATAAGCCTTGAAACTTTGAAGAAAAATGTTTAAAAGATCCATAAGAATGAAAATGGCCTTTTGGTATGAGATCCTTTATTCTTATTTTAGTATGTTAAAGTTTTCTATTAAGGGTCATCTTCGGTAGGTTCTAGTAAAGTCATATCATTTTTTATTACCACCTCCCAATTCTTGTTTGGCATTCATTTTTTTTCTCTTATAGTCCTTAAATACAATCATCTCGCATCTTCTTACTAGAGCATCAGGGTGTCTCCTATTAATATGTTAGGCCATCTAAACTTTGCCTTTCCTAATTTTGCATTAATATTAGTCACCTTTAATTTGTCTCATACTATTACATATATGACCATATCTCTTTTAGTAAGGTTGCTCATCAAATATATCTTCGCTAACATTAACTTAAGACTATGTACCTGTTGGATAGGCCAACATTCTGTCCTATAGAGTATTGTCAGCCTAATCGCTAAACATTAGAATTTATCTTTGAGCTTGAGCGGTATGTTATTGTCATATAGAATTTCTGAAGCACTTATTCCTTTAGGCCACCCTGATTTGATGCAGTAAACAATGTCTTCATCTATCTCTCCATTTGTTTGGATGATAGATTTTAGATATTTAAAATGCTCTTTCTATTATATAACTTTCCCATCACTATCAGCTAGACAAAGTACCCTTACCAAAGGCTCACAAACTTGGATAAAAAATTGACATTGGGGCCAAAATTCATTATGTTTAAATATAATTCTAGAAACCTCCATTCCAGTATTTGACCTAGCATGTTGAGATGCAAGTCACTTATTACTTGTAAACATTTTTCTCAACTATTTCTTCATCAAAATAAAACATTAAAGTAATAAGAAATTAGTTACAAATATTGTAATAGTAGGACAAGAAAAATTTCTACCATTGGTGAAATACATTCTTATTGAATTCAAGACCTATGCACGATTATAGACGAATTTGGTCACCTTTTTTTGCTTTTTGCACAGTTTCATCAGTAACAGGAAAAATAATTAGCATGACCTACATTTTTCAATATCAGGTCAATGTGTAGTAGAAGGAGTATAATAAAAAGAATTATACTTGCTTTGCAACCTTCTTCTAGCTGCTTTATAAGTAGAATCATTGTTGATAATGAACTGAAGAATATTTTCTGGACCAACTTCATTCACAACTTCATCAAATATTTGATATAGAGTATTAACATTCCTAACAAGGCTAGATGTATCAATAAACTTCAAAAACATGGTCCCTTTTATAGAATAAACCAAGAATTATTAATAGACTTATGTCTTTTGTTTGTATAACCATCACACGTGATTGAACACCTATAAGTGGACTAAGTCATTCTTCTTTCATGGAAAATTTTTTTATTTTGTAAACAAATTTTTTTAGAAGTTTACTTCTATAGTTATCAATTAAAGGAGTTTTGTATCTTAGACTGTAAGAGGTAATAACATTCACCATAGGCTAATAACAATAAGATTAGGCGTCGTTAAATGCCATACCTGAATCATAACACCATCTAGCCATTACCTTGTCCACATTATGAGCTACTCCTCTAGATTATAAGGCACTACAAATTGAAGGTTAAGCTTTAGGAGTTGTTCATGGCGCAAAAAAATTAGACACCTATCTTCTTCTTTTCCTAACATTAGGTGCAATACTTCCTTCTTATGGGGTAGCAATACTACCTCCTTCAATTTCCCCACTATCATCCTACACATTAATAAAAGAAGTTCCATTACCAATTTTGTAGTTTAATCTTTTCCTTCTATCTTTCTCGTGTTGATACTTTTGAAGTGAAGTTTTCATTTGCCATTTGACATCATGACTAAATTTCTTACAAGGCTCCACATCACCTTTGATCCCAGCTAAATACTTCTTTAATATGGTGATTCTACCACCTTTCAAATATTTATTACAATATAAACTAATAATATGGTTCTTCATTCCAGGAACCAATCTAGCGTGAGCCCAATCTGGATCATCGAATCTTTCTATACTAGAAGCGACTGAATTATCAGGTGTACTTGCACTTCCCTCCATTTATCTGTAAAAACAAATGAAGACACATATTAAAAGTAAATTAATAACTTTGTATCAAAATCAATTTGTGTATAATAGTAGGAAGAAATAGAGCAACAATAGTTTTTTTAACAATTTTATGATATATACATGTAAGTGACCTTTTGTAGATGCATATATTACTATATTTATATACTTATATTTGATGTATTTTTCTTGATATTTTATAGTTTTATTATATATTTGGTACTTAATTCTTTCCAAGTGCATTTATAGGTTATAATTGCCTTCATGGACCAAAAGGAGAAGAATTCGGATAAAAACATAGCATAAAAAGAAGTTTTGAAGTAAATTGGAGATGCATGACCATGTTTGTGCCCATGTAAGACTCAGAGCCCATGTAAAATCATGAATTCTAGAGTTTTTGAATATACATGGTCTCTTATAAGCCTATGTATCAGACTGCGTTTGTCCCATAAATCCTAAAATTTACTATAAAAGGATCCGAGCAGAGGCAAATTGAGGAGAACCTACTTTTGCAATAGATTCCAAACGTGAAAAACATAGAGAAGGGATGGTTTTGATAAAGGAACATGGAGAACGTGAAAATTACAGCATCAAACCTCAAACTTGCAAGAACATTCAATGGAAGAGAAAGGAAGATTTAAAATTATGATTCCTTTATTTTCTATTCGTTTTTCTTCCTATTTATCTTTGATTTTGTTTTCTATTATACATAACTAAATGTGTTTAGGTCTAGGTGTGTAAACTCGAGTTAGGATAACAACATTTCTTTATTCTTTTACTTAATGGAATTATTTTATTGATTTATTATTATTCAATTATGAGTTTTATGCATGTTCTAATAGACCCAGAATATTATTGTATGATCTGATTTCATACCATTGAGATTGAGAAACCCTATTATGAATAGATCTACCATAATTGAAATGAGTTGATTGCAAACTTAGAAACAGGTCAGCATAAATCCTTTAGATTAGGGTCAAACCTAATAGCGAAATTTATAAATCGGTAATGCAATCCTAGGATCTTTAACCAAAAAGATTTCAGTTAATCCACCTATGGATTAGTTTTTTGTAGTCTCAGGAGAGTTATTAATATAAGATAGGAATTTCCATGGTAGAATAGTCAATAAATAATTGCATGGTAAAGGGCCAATTATTTAATGATTTTTAGGGGGATTCATCACCTAGATACTAATCTTTGATAGTGAGTTTTCTAAGTAATTTCCTCTATTCTTTGTTCATTATTGTTTCCTATTTTATTTTATTTAGTTAAGATTATTTTTAATTAAAAACCAAAAATCAAATTATTATGCTAGATAATAGGAAAAAGGTAATCATTAGTGATTACTGTTTTTGTAGGATCGACCCATACTTGCCTATATTAGCTATGGCTACGCTGTGCACTTATGGTTAATTTAAATATTGATATCTAAAATATATTAATCAAGATTTTGGTGCCATTTTCTGGGTCAGTAATATTAGGAACACCTGAACGTTATTACTCTAGCCATTATTTTTATTTTATGTTTATTTAACTTTATTGTATTTTTGGTTAATTTATTTAATTATTTTTTAAACTTCTCTACTTTGACTGTGAGTTTATTGTAAGGATATTGAGATTTAAGATTATAATCATAAGTCAAAATGGATGGATGGGGTGGACAATACTTTTATGGGAGCCATGATATGTCATCGCAATATGTAACATCACCATATCGAAGAGAAGGGTTTCCTTACATGTTTTTATAGGCTCAACTGATACCATGCCTTGCTGTAACACTTATGGGAGTAACCATTACAATCTTGGATGTCAGGCATCGACCTACATATGGAAGCAACCGAGCATGTACAACCAAAATTAAGGTGCATCGTACGAGAATACGTATAGTTCATAGTGGAGCAAACCTTACGCATATGGATGGAATGACTATGCGCTAACTAACTATACACAGCAAGAGTAGCAATATGAAAGTATTACAGATAAGCTAATAGACTACCTTGCCAAGTGTGTAGCTAGCCGATGTGCATTCGGGGAGAGATTTTTTTGAACTGAATATGATACATTTTAAGAAGGCGAGGAGTAACAACTACTTTGAAAGTTATGATGGACAAACTTATTCAAGAATCAAATATGAGGCATTAAGAAATATAGGCTTGTATATAAAATATAGTGAATCATCTCAATCAGCTGGAGAAGATATTATCTGATGAACAGTAGGGAGTTTGCCTTATACTATTGAAACAGATCCTAAAGAGCATGGAATGTCGATCACCCTCAGGAGTGGAAACGAGCTTCCATAAGAAGAAGACAAAGAAGAAGAGGCAACGTTTGTTCAATAAGAGGAAGTAGAGAGTGGCAAGAGATATTTGAAGAAGAAGATGAGCTAAAAATCGTTGTCCAGGAAATAAGAAGAGTGGACACAGGTGGTTGAGGAAGAACTCGTGGAAGAACCAAATAAGGAAACTACTGATGATTCATTAGTAGTCACCATAAGTATGGAGGGTTTCCACTTTCTCCAAAATAAATTGGTTGCACCAATAGACTATTCAGGGAGTTATGTTGTTCTCTATTTAACATTTTGTCATTAGAAAGGGCATTAATGGATTCCATTGGTGTTATTAATCTAATCAATTATGCCCTTATTGTTATCTTGCCATAGCTGGCTTACTTACATGCTACAAAACTCCCATTTGGAGAAACGACCATGTAGCAAATCGTTTAAGTCCACGATCTCGAGTAGCAAAATGTGTAAGTCCACGATCGTTTTTAAAAATCCCTAACCCTTTCATTTTCTCACATTTTATCTCTTCTCACTCACTCCCATCATCACCCTGTCATTCTCCTATCCTAATCTTTACGTTTTCAAGTTAACGATACCTAAGTAAGTTTTCTTGTTATTTTCACTTATTTATGCATGATTTATTGGGTGGTTTGCATTATTTGTAGATTTTTCAACCAAAAAGTCAAATTTATGATTTAGGGGTTTTGGGAGAATATGTGTGATTTTATGCTTAATTGTGGTTTAGTAGTTAAATTTAATCCATACCTAATTGATTTATTGATTCAATTTGATTAGTTGTATAAATTGGGTGAAAATTCAACTTGAATTGCGAAATTGTGCAATTTTGCTCACTAATAGTTAAATTATGATATTTTTGTGAAATTAGGATTAACTAGTTGCTTTATTAGTTAATTGAAGTTGTGTTTTTGTTTAATTGCATGTCAATTTTGATTTTTCATGAGTTTAGTGTTTAATTTCATCAATTTTGCATAATTGCTAGATTAAGGTTTTTAATTTCAATTTTAGGGTTGAATTTGTAATTTGACAATTACGATTGTTTTGATTGTTGATTAAAAAATTTTAAATTTGATTTTGTGATTAATTAATTTGTTTGTTTAATTTCTAATTATTTTATTTTATTTAATTATTTATGTAGACCCCGCACCTCAGTGGGATTTATATTGGTGTTGTTGTTGTTAATTATTTGTGTATTTATATATTTGTGTTTATTTATTTATTTTTATGTTTTTACATTTAATAATTTAGTGAGCATAGTATATTTTAAGTGTGGGAAAAAGGGTAGTCATGTAATTTATTTGTAATTTCTCACACTTATTTTAAGTTTCAAGCAAAATGATGAGATCACAGCGAGAAAAGGAGATCCCAAGAAGTGACAACAAAGAGAAGATTCCTTAACCACAGTCCAACCCCTAAAAAGGTATTGTTCAATGTCGAGGCCAAGGAGGAACAATACCAAACTTAAGGATAAAAGGTTTGGTACTGGTTGATTCACAGACTGGGAGGCTACAACAAGTTGATTTAGTTCGACAAGTTTGGGACCTCATTAACGTTGACATATGGTTCTAACTCTTTCAGATCGTGTAGCCATCTTATTGGGAGTTGATGCTTGAAGTACTCTCCACGTTCTTCGTGGAGAAAGGAGGCCAGATTTGGGATCGTCCTAACACGATCCAATTTCAATATGGGAGATATGTTTCAGATAAGCTATTCAGAATTTTCCATGACAATGGGTCTTTACAACGAAGAGTTCATGGTGATGTCAGAATATGTCAAACTACGAACATAATTTTTATATAGGTTGTCTACTTAACAGATTTGGCATACGATCAGCACAGAGAAAGACTATGACCCAAGAAAATCCAACGCATCCACATTGTGACATCCCACACTCATATACATTTATGGTATTCTGAGTCACAGACTGAATGGTTAGGGTGATAGTTAGGGAGTCATCGAGAATCTGAACATGTTTTATTTATAGAGTATGAGTGAGAGGACACCAATCCACCTGGGGCATGCACTTGTCTAATTCATCAGGCGTCAGAGTGAGAAAAGGAAGGTTGGCGCAATCTGTGTCAAGAGTTATGTGACTAGACTTTTGCGACGGATAGGGGCATTTGATAGATTACAATTGATGCACCAAGTGGCTACTATAGTGGCACTCAACCTCGACGTCATAAAGCATATGTACATAGTGAGTCGACGACGAGGACCCACAGGTGACGTTTATAGACTTATTGGAGTTCTCGATGAGTCAGCAGCATCGAGAGGACTAAGAGAGTAGCTACCACAACCACAGTAATTACCATCCCAAACAAGAAGGATTACACTAGAGGAGTTTAATTTGGACCAATTGACGATATCTTGCTTGAAGAGACATTTGGCGAAACTTGTAGAGCCGATAAGCAAGCTCAAGACCTCTATTAGATGGATGGGGAATTTACTATTGTTAATGGCGAGCCGTTAGGGCATTACTTTCTAGCCTCCATCATCTATCATGGGTTCTTCATCAATAACTACTCCACCTGATCAAGATCATCGACCTGAGGACCCTCCATTATCAAGCAGGCCTTAGTCACAGCACAATTGAGGGAGATGCTTAACTTGTGCATGCTTTCTTTTTTATCTTTAATTGTGCAACTTTCTTATTTTATTATTTTATCTAACATTAATGTTAATGTCATTTCATAGTTCTTAATTTTTGTTTGTGTTGTTCTTATTTCATTTTATCTTTCTATCCCATTTGCGTTTCTATTTTACAAGGATATTATACTAATATTGGATGACAAAATCAAAATTTTGTCCTACTTAAGAAAGTGCAAACTCCACCTTCTCACTTATTATAAATGCTTAACTTTAAGTGTGGTGAAGGGGTTAATGATTTTAATAATTTTCTTAAGCTTGTTATAATCTTAGTTATTCAATATGTGAACTGATATCTTGACATAATTTAAATATGTCCATAAAGACTTTATTTCATTATTGAATATTGATTTGAATAAGTATGCAAAGGATGATAGTTAAAATAAAATATTTTTTATAAGTAATATCTTTTAATAGCCATTAAGATAGTCAAATTGAAAAAAATTGTATATTATTTACACATGAAACCATCTTTTTCGTTAGTATGCATAGTTGAATGATTCTAGAATATGCTTTTATTATACATATTGAGATCATATTTTGATAAATTAGAAGGATTGAAATGATGAAGGCACTTAGATTCAACAACTTTTTTTAGCCTATTTCTTTGATTATTAGCTTACCCATAATTTATTTTTAGAAATAACCAAGTTGAGCTTTAGCCTTTTTCATTGATTATAACCTAAATTATTAACCTTTATTCTATTTTTCTTTGAAGCCTTTTTGTTGTTTTAAACCTTGAAGCTTATTTACATTATTTCATTGCTTGAAACTTGTAATTTTAAAAGGTCCAATATTTTTTAATTGTGGAACATGATGATAAAAAATACGAGCATAGAAAATTGTAAATAAGTATATAGTACTAATGGAGATATAATGAAATGACCTTCGTATTTTATGAACAAGTTTCTTATAATGTTTCCTTTGTAAATTTCCTTCAAATCAACCTTTTTATTATCCCAATCATACCATACCTAAGCCCCATGGCAACCCTACAAAGACCTTTTGATTTCTATTTCTGGTTTATACGTAAGTGCTGGAGATGCGATAATATTGCATGCTTATGGTAAGAGTTCTACTATGCATTCATATCATTGAGATTGAGAAATCATACGTATGAATAGATCTACCATAATTAAACGAAGTTGATCGCAAACCTAGAGATAGATCAATATAAATCCTTTAGATTAAGGTCAAATAGCAAAATTCATAAATCAATAATACAATCGTAGGATCTTTAAAGAAAAAGATTTTGATTAATCCACCTATCGATTAGTTGTTAGTAGTCTCGAGAGGGTTATCAATATAAGATAGGAATTTTCATAGTCCAATAGTCAATAAAATAATTTCATAGTAAAGGGTTAATTATTTAATGATTTTTATGGGGATTCATCACCTAGAAACTAATATTTGGTATCAAGTTTTCTAGGCAATTTACTCTGTTCTTCGTTCATTATTGTTTTCTATTTTATTTTATTTATTTAAGTATAATTTTTAATTAAAAACTAAAAATCAAATTCTTAGGCTAGATAATAGGGGAAAGGTAATCACTAGTAATTATTGCCTTCATGGGATTGACTCATACTTGCCTATGCTAGCTACAGCTACGTCATGCACTTGTGGTTAATTTAAATATTGATATATAAAATATATTAATAACCTTCATAAACTTATATAAATGATTCCTTAAGAAACCTTGTTGATTAAGAACATTCTATCTAACAAATTATCATTTTTCTTAACCCAAACTTCAAATATATATATTAATTACTACACTTTCGCAATTATAATTCATTTTGTGTAATTACATAATTTAAACATAAAGTCACAACTCACAATTATAACTTATTTGTGTAATTACACAATTCTACCATAAAGTCACTATTATAACCATTTTGTATGATTATATAATTAAACCATAACTCACAACTATAACTCATTTTTTTTGTGATTATATAATCTAAACATAAACTCATAGGTCATATATATAACTCAATTTGTGTAATCACATGATTCAACCATAAAGTCATAAATATAACTCATTTTGTGTGATTATATGATTAAAACATAAACTCACATCTTTAACTTAATTCGTGTAATCATATAATTTAACCTAAATTAACTAACTCATTTTGTATATTAAGAAATCAATTTATAATATATAACCTAACTTATAATAAAGAACAACATTTAATTCAATATTTCTCATATTTCAAATAATAACACAAACTTCAATTTTTATTGAATGATTGAATCTGTAATTTTCAAAATCCAAACAACATAAATGACAAAATACATCCAAAATTCCAAATACTTTAATTCTATACAAAATCCTCAATCTCATTCCTCAATTTCCAAAATGCAATTTCCAAACTTAGAAGTCAAAATTCACAATTATAAGTCATTAATGAATTTTTTAAATTCTAAAAAAAATCTCTATCTTAATCAATACATAAACATATTTGTCGACCTTGATATCTCTTTTAAACCGAAAAGTTGAAGTTTAGCTCTTCATAATTATCAAAAGGGAAGGAAAGTTGCCTCCTTTTAAGTTTCTAATCTCTACATACCTTTTTAGCCTTTTAAATGCCATTCTTATAATGCAAAATTAAGGTTGCGATATTATACACGGTAGCTACATGGACATGTAAGTGACGATGTATGTTAATTTGGTAGAAATCATTAAATTACACAGTCCTAGTAAGCTACATGGCTAACATACATGACTGTGTAATTCTCCGCATGAGCATATAGGTCTCAAGGTTGCTTGAAACAATGTCTTCAAGTTTGTACAAGTTTTTATTCCTATACATAATCGTGTAAGTTATAGTACCTCTAATTCTTACATTCCTTGTCCCATCTTCACCCTAATTCATCTCCTTCTTGACCCACTAAGGCAAATAAGATTGAATATCAATAGAATGACACCTAGGATGTGAATTTAGCTCATTTTGATTCTTGTTCCTTCAACTTGTATCTAAAGCAAAATATGAACTAAAGTAAGTATCTTAAGTACAATATAACATTAATCACTAAGCATTAGGGAATAAATATATCAACAATCAACATTTATCAAGTTCCCCCACATTTAGCTTTTGACCATCCTTGGAAAAACTAAAAAATCAAAATCAAAATCGGAACACTTCCTCTTTAACCATATTTCCTAATAATAGACATTCATAAGAAAAAGAGGAATAACTTTCAAAACCATAGCAATAATTAAACATTCAAAATTTTTACTCATGATCAATCAAAAATCATTCCTTTAAAAGACAATTATCTAGGGGTAGACTTTGACATGCTATGTTTAGAAATAAGATAAATATAAAGGTACACTAAAACACCTTTCACGGTCAAGATATTCCATAACTTTGCATATAATTTCAATTCTCCACCACTAAAGGTTCACATACACAATCATGAATTAAAGGATTTTTTAAGGTTGAAATGGGGCCAAAGGTTAAGGCGAGAAAAAATATGGTCATTGACCACGGCTCTGTCGTTCGATTTAGAAATCGACCTTGGAAATCGGTCAAAATAAAATATTTCCAAGATTGCAGCAAGCTGAACCTCGGGTCGTCTCTCTCGATGGAACCACTGGAAATTGATCCTAAAACTAGCCTAAGTTGAATTATGCAATTAAAGCAATTAAAAAGGGGTTTTGTTTGATTGATTTAAAATTAAAGAAAAGAAAAGTATAAAAGAATCTTTTTGGATTTTTGGGAAATTAATCAATTGGAAATAACTAAGATTGAAAACA
>JAOSBP010000005.1:14941393-14969693 GCA_027563825.1 Erythroxylum mucronatum
GCAACGAATTAATAATTAATTCGTCGCGACGAATGGACATGCTGGTTCGTCCCGACGAATGGATGGCTTCTCACGACTTGTTGACTTTCTGGTTGACTCCATGTTCCTACAAAATGCAACACATTTGCAGTATCAATTGTCCCAATAAAAGTTATGCAGAATTAATATCAATTGATGACAAAGTACTGGCAATTTGTAAATTATAAAAGCTCGATATGAGGAACTAAATTAAGCACAAAAATCATAAATTATGAGTCAAAAAGTGCATAACTACTTTAGAAAACAGGGCCAATTTATAGTATAAACTTGGCTCAATCACCAACATCAGCTTGTGGAAAAGATTTGAACTTTCTACTTGTGATCTTAGTGGGCTTCATCTTTGCCTTCCCTTTATTTGCTTCAAGGGTTATAGGAGTAGCAAGCTTGAGTTTCTACTTCTCAGCAACGTAATGGGATATCAAAGTGTTAAAGTCCCATTCCTCATCGAGCGAGTAATATGTCATCACTAGATTACTAAACCCTGGAGGGAGTGTATTCAGAGTCTAGTGAACTACAAGGACATCAGGAAGAGGAATGTTTAACATCTTCAGTCTACTGTAAAGATGAATCATTCTCGATATGTACTCCATTACTCCCCCTTCTCCTATATACCTTATGGAGAATAATTCTTTCATCAAGGCACTTATCTCAACATTAGGTGAGACTATGTACCTCTGGGAGACATTTCCAAGAAATTCCTTCGCTATATCTATGTCTGGAATTCCACTAAGCAGATGGTCAAGTATGGATCTCTTAATGGTTATCAGACATAATCTGTTAGATCGATTCTAGGCTTTATAGGCTACTTTATGAACTCTCGAGCTTGTGAATGTAGGTAGAGATGGCCTGTTCGTCTGTATGTTCATATCAACCTCAGCTATCTACATAACATTCAATACATCCTCCGTTCACTACTTTGTATTGAAACAGATCAGGGTTTTAATGGTGACACTGATTTTGTTGACCGAAAAGGTGACTGTAAAATAACATTGATTAGATTAGCACAAATATAGGACAACAGCGATACTCAGAGCTATTAAATAGTATCCTTTCTGAAAATCCGATTACACATATTATGAAACACTTTTAGGCTGAATACATAATATTTGCAATTAGACTTCCATAGAAAAGTGGTCAGAGTACAAATCATCAACTCTCATGACACTACCACCTTTGAGAGAATAGATCACTTGAGCAACCGCTTTCCTCCATCTAATGCCTTTATGTACATATCAAAATATTATGTAAGGCCAACACCTTTGGGTAGAATAACCAAACATAAAATCAGAGACATCCCCCCCCCAAAATGCAAGCAGAACAATTAAAAATACTAACTTGAAAGGCCACTTTGGTGACTACATCCTCATCAGCACTCAAAAAGTTCACAAACATAAGGGATATATCTTTATGTTATCCTCACATTCTTTATGGATATGGTATGTGACAATGTAACATCAATAAATGCAAAAATCCAAATGCACAGTCTCATTGTCACATACTCGTTTTTAAGACATTCACTAAAAACTTCATTTGAGACTTTCACAAAGCAAAAATCTCTCAGTAGAATGACTTACCTGAGACACAAGAACCTCACATATCTCCCTTATGGCAAGTTCGTTATACAAAAATTAACTCAAAAATAACTTTAGAATGTCTTGGGGAGGACGTGTACTGAGCACGCTCTCACTTTAGATGCTCTAAAGAAGTGTTTGGTGCTTGTCGTGCACGCACATACACACCCACTGATGCTAGCGTGTGTGACACACACGCCCCACTTGTCACGTGCCCCACACCACGCGCCGGGCGGTGATCGCTTCCTCGTCAGAAAAAGGCAATTTCTGGCGAGTTTCGAGTCGATTTTTCGTGCTCCCGAGCTTATTTTCACCCCTTTTCTCAAGGGTAAACACATGTATACTACTTTCATGCAATAAAAAACAAGAAATAAAAGTTAAATCTCCGAAAATCTTATGGAGAGAAAACAAAAAAATCTTCATTTTTAACCATCCGATCATGTCACCGCTCTAATATCACATGTAATACATAACGGTACTTTAGTTACGTATCTCAGATCAAATGTGAAAAGACAAGAAATGAAGAAATGCAGAAAATACCTGATTTCGGTCTCCATAATTTCAAACGAGCTTTCCGAAGCTGAAACAAGCACGAATCCTTAGCAAGCTTCATGGAACTGCTCTCCGGGACGCGGATAAGGTCTTTCTACAGTTTTCTCATAACGTAAGCTCTTTTAACGGGTTAGAGAATCCTTATGCTTACGATTGATATGAGCAACTGCATGAGACCTTAACCTTTATGTATAGCTTCCATATCGGGCTTCCCCATCATAGACTCGATATGGGTCCTGTTCACACTAATTGAGATCTATTTTCTACCCAAACTTTGACTCATTGATTTAGATCATTTATTGAGCTACTTTATTATCTTTATCCGGATCAAATTACGTAACTTAACCCATAAGTTATTTAAAAAACGAAAAATGCAATTAACAGTTGTCCAACTTTATAAGAAAGGACAAAATTGTCCAACAAAGCTACCTGGAGGGAATATACACATTTCTGCTAAATAACAAGTGGGTTTGGCCAATGCAGTAGTCTTAAACTCCTTGCCTCCATCAAAGACGATTTTACCATATGAAGCGAACGAAGCAAAGCAAGACTAAGTAATTTGGTTTAGACACTCTTCTGAAATTGTTACAAACAAATCAGCCTTAACTCTCTTCAAGGAGACCTTCCCTACCATTTCCTGGCATCCATTGGTCTTGTTCGAACATAATATCCCAAGAGCTAGCTTTTATCTCTGGCTGGCAGTCAAACAAAAATTGAGAACAAAGAACATGCTTCATTGTATTCACGTCTAGAATAGAGATTGTGTCTTCTGCAACTCGGCAGAGGAAAACCACAAACACTTAGCTTTCCCATGCAGTTTCACCTCTTGGATCTGGCACTGCTCCTTCTCTTTGGTAAGAGCTGGAATAACTTATCCTGGAAGAGCACAATTGATTGTATGATGTCATGCACTCAAGCAGAATTCTGAGACTCAACCCTCCTCAAGCTTACTCTGAGCAGCTCCACTAACTGTATTTGGAAACAGCAGGACATTCATTCATAAGCGAAAAGGGCTCCAGAATTGCTAACTAGGATCAAGAACCGGGTCTCAGAAACTTATACTTCTTAAGAACGAGTTTGGAACCGTTATTTTATTAATGATCGTTATCCTAATAGTTAATATAACTAAATTGCCTTTTATATTAATAAAATAATTTATGATACATAAAGATAATTTAGTCAATATAAATCATAATGATCATATTGTTTAATTCTTAGATGAAATCTCTAAATTCCTCTGTGAAGTCTTCCATTGAGACCCCTACGAATCCCAACTCCCGATCCTAATCATCTTCTTTGTGTTCCATGTCCTACCGTTTCTTTGTAATGATTTTGTATAGCTGATTAGCTTTTAGCTAGCGTCAGGAACTTACTTTAGGAGTAATTCCTTTTGTACTTGTATTATCTTTTAACTAATACAAGATTCTTTTTATCCAAAAAGGAAAAAAGAAGAAAAGCATGAAAACGATATTGCAGCCCCAGCATGTATAGGAAGCATACATACAGAGAAGGGGCTTTCTTTGCTAATATATATTAGCCGTGCCAATGCTGGTTGGGAGGCTGTGTCAATGAAGTAATATGTGATTGTTAACCACTTGCTTTCCACCAACACTAAAGTGAATTGTGAACTTTCTGCAGCTCAAACGTCGCTATAGACTCTGTCAGAGACGATGGACTATCCTTACTCGAGTGATACAGACCAGCGTCAATGTCGACAACCACGCACACATTTGCAATCCACAGTTCAGTTCGAATCTCCTGTTTTCCTGCTTTTTCAAGCAAAGTAGTTGGTCCAGCCTCATTTCTGTCATTATCTAGAGAGATAAAATAAGAGTGTTATTTTACAATCATGCCTATTTATGATAGGACTTAATTTTTTAGTAACTTAGTTTGATTACAATTATAATTTTAATAAAGTTTTAATTAAAATTATGATAACTTTTAATTAAATTTTAATTTTAATTAGAATTATTTTAATTAAATTTTAATGATATTCAATGTCTAATATTACTTCTTTAATTATAAATATTTTATATTCAAATCCAACTTAATTGAATTACTTTTTGTGTTTCAGTCATTAATTGTATGTAACCTATTAAATTTTAAATATGTTGATGATAATATACATTATATTCTTAAATTACATTTAAGATTGAATAGATTATATTAGGAATGACAAAGAAATTTTGACTAAATTTTTTTACATAATTTTTTATATAATTCGTTTATTTTTGTTACTAAAATAATCAAATCAAACATAGAATATGTGTAATCTGTCATAGTTTTGATTGATAATTAGGTTATAATGGAAAAATGGATTCTTCATATGGACAACACTAAAAGAAAAGCATAAGGAGGAGGCTTTTTGTGGATGAGTCAAGTGCTGTCAGTTTTTATTATGAGAAGAAGAACATTTAAAGAGTTGAGGATTGTTTAGAAGAAAGAGGTTATATTTCACTTGATTGATTTTAACTCAAGTACAAAGAGGTATTTATAGATACAAAAGATAACCTTTAATATCTAAGTAAACGAACTTATTAATGAACCCAAATAAACTATACATGAATCATATTTAATTATATAACCAATATATAAACATAATTAAACACCTAACAATGAATTTAAGCACCTATTTATCTAGGCTTTTAATCTAGACATAGTTTTAAATTAACTTTCAACACTCCCCCTTAATTTAAAACTTTCTTTTAGACCATAAGTCTTATTCTCAAGTGCTAAAAAACTTCAAAATTGAGTGATTTTATAAAAATAACTACAATTTGATCATTAGTCTTCACAAGCTTGAGCTCCATTTTGTTATCTGTAATACATGCTTTCGTGTTTATATGTTTACTGTGATCATGAAAAATCGAGTTCTTGGCCTATGCTTATATAGACTTATTATCAATGCCTGTTTCAGTTCCTTCCTTTTGTGGCAAGTGAAGTTCCTTTACTAGCCTTATAAGCCAAATAGCATGACAAGTGCATGATGTTGTAGCTACATATTTAGATTCAAAACTTGACAAAGTCATAATAGGTTACTTCTTCGAACTCCATATAATAGCACAATCGCCCATAAAAATACGAAGCCAATTATTTTTTTCGATCATCACCATCTTCTGCAAAATCACAATCATAAAATCTAACAAGCCTAAAATCGATAAATGATGTATAAAGCAATCCATAATCAATTGTACATTTGATATAGTGAAGAATTCTCTTAGTTGCTTTTATAGAAGTATAAGTTGGTACTTCCATGAAATGACTCATCACCCCAATAATAAAGAAAATATCTAGTCTTTTACATATTTAAAGCATCCAATAAGGCCTTTGAAAATAATGGAATCTTCCTTATGTCTGTCATCAAACTTTTCCTTTTTGACTCCATATTCCATAGTTCTATTTACTATATTGCAATCAACCATTTTGAACTTCCTCAACATTTCTTTTGCATATCCTTCTTGTGAAATAAAAATTATATCTTTCATTTGCTTCACCTTCAAGCCCAAATAGTATGAAATTAATCCTATGTTTGTCATCTTAAACTCCATTAACATAGCTTAATTGAATACATGAAACATTATTAGGTTATTTTCAGTGAAAATAAGATCATTCTCATAAAGAATATCTCCATTTCCATATGATTTAATATAAAGTGCATATTCATGAGAACAATGAACAAAACCATTATCTTGGAAGTACTTGTCGATGCGAGTATCCCTTATCCTTGGTGCTTGCTTTAACCTATACAATGCCTTTTTTCAATCTCATGACTTTATCTTCATACCTTTGACTATAAAGCCAATTAGTTGTTCAATAAAGGCCTTCATATCGAAAAGCTAACTTTACATCAAGTTGATAGATATTCCACTTTATTTGAGCTATTAAGAGATTAATAAATGAATCGTCTCCATACGAGCAATAGGTGCAAACACTTCATCATAATCTACTTCATGCTTTTGCTTGTAGTCTTTAGCAACGAGCCGTGCTTTATATTTCTCTATATCTCCATTTGCATTCTTTTTTATCTTGTAGAATCATTTGACTCCAATAGCTTCATGACTCTCAAGAAGAGTTAATGATTCCCAAGTGTTGTTTTTCTCTCTTGCCTTGATTTCCTTCTCCATGGCTTGTCTACATCTTTTTCCCTTTATGGCCTCCCTAAAATTTACAAACTTATTATTCACAAGAAGAAAAAATAAATTACTTACATCAAAATTAGTTATTTCTTCATAAATATCATAAGTACTCCTCATTTTTCATGCCCTATGACTTGAAATTTCTCTAAGCATTAACGAAGAAGGAGAAATTATAGGAAAAAAATCATAGGTGCTTTCTACTTATGTTTCCTAATCTCATGTTATTTGTTCGTCAAATTCAACATCTCTTCTCACAACAATCCTTCTGTTGCTTGGGTTATACAATCGGTAGCCTTTGAAATTCTATTCATAGCCAATGAATACATATTTAACACGATGTTCATCTAACTTAGATCTTTCTTATTGTGGCCTATAAGCATATACAACGCTTCCAAAAATTTGCAAATAAGAAACACTAAGCTTCAATCCATTCCATGCCTATTGCAATGTTTGGTCTTTGACATTTCTCCTAGGAGATCGGTTTGACAGACAAACTACACAAGAAACAACTTCTGCCCAAACTTCTTTTGGCATGTTTTTGGCCTTCATCATATATTAAGCCATGTTAAGAATTATTTTGTTCTTACTCTTGGCTCCTACATTTTGTTGATGTAATCCTGAGACCGTTAGATGATGGAGAATTTCACGTAACTCACAAAATTATAGAATTCCTTGGATGTGAACTCACTTCCTCTGTCGGACCTTATAAGTTTAATTACATAGCCACTTTCTTTCTCCATAATTGCCTTGAACTTCTTAAATGCTCTAAATGCTTCTGATTTTGCTTAGAAAATAGACCCAAGCCTTTTTACTATAATCATCAATGGAAACTAAGAAGTATATATTTTTCCTAATGATAATGGTTAAATTGGTCCACACACATCATAATGAATAAGTTGAAGTGGTTTAATGCTTGCATCACAACTTCTTTTGGAAAACTCCTTCAATGCTTACTAAGTAGGCATGCTTCACACAAATGCTGTGGGTGGTTGATGACAGGCATTCCTCTCACCATGTATTTATCTCTTAAAGCTTTGAATGCATCAAGATTCAAGTGTCCGAATCTTATTTGCCAATACCATTCTTCATCTCTCACATCCACATCCACCTTTAAACAAGTTACTTCAATTATCTTGATATTCAATTTGAACGTTCTATTCTTCAACATAAATACCTTAGAAATCAAATGAGCACATTGATCTCTAAGCCAAAGACAACAATCTTTCATATGGATTTCATATCCCTTTTTAAGAAGTTGCCTAGAATTAAAATAATGCTTTTTAATTTAGGCATATAGTAGACATCAGTAATAAGTTTATGGTTTTCATCTCTTAAAGAAATTAAAATGGTACCTTTCCCATAAATTTGGATCTTTGAAGAATCTCTAAAAGAAACATTGCCTTTCACCTTTTCATCAAGCTCCAAAAATTAGGCTCTTTAACTCCTTGCTTTTCATCATCAATATTGACTTTCTTCTCAATATATTTAGGTGCAGTGTAACATTCCCTAGAATAATGCCTTAATTTATGAAAATTGTAGGACTTAATATTAGACTTATCATACCTCCTCTTAGGACTGTAACCTCCTCTTCTTTTTTCTCTTGATTTTTCTTAGCCTTTATATGAGTGATTATTCTTATCATCATTGTTGACATTGTTATAATCTGCTTGACCTTTTCCTCCTCGACCTCAACTACGTCCTGGTCCTCTTCTTCTTTAACTACTTTCTTCATCATCATCTTTTAACAAGATCTTTCTTCATCTTGATCTTGTCTTCATGGGCTTGCAAGGAGCCCTCTAGTTATTCAAGTAATAATGAGTCTAGATCTGTTGAGCCCTCTAGTTATTCAAGTAATAATGAGTCTAGATCTGTTGGGCCCCGAATTTTTTTATTTATTATTTCTTTTGTTTATTTCTTAATTTTGTTTTTTATTTGTTTTAATATTTTTAGAGATGAGTCTTATTTATTTTAGTAGTATTGAAGAGGGGAATTAGAAAATTAGAATTAGACTAAAGTGTTAGAATTAGAATTAGATTATTAGTAATAGGCTTATTAATGGAAGAAGAGAAATAAGGGCAAAAGAGGAAAAGCCATATAAGAGGAGGGTTATTTTTGGAAGAAGTGGTTAAAAGCATATTAGAATTAAATGAATTAAAGGAAGGGAGAAGTGAGTGTCGTATGAACCAAGAAGAAGAAACAGAAACGTGAACAAATAGAGAAGAAGAAAAGAGAGAGTCGTCCGAAGCTTGAGGGGAGAAGAAAAAGGAAGAAAAGGAAGAGAAATCAAGTTATAAAGGTAAGCTTTCATCTTTCCTTAAGTTAGATTCAAGAAAGGGGGTGAATGGAAGTTAGGGTTTGTGTTGGGAATGAAGGAAGAAAGAAGAGAAGAGTGGGATTAAGTGGATTTTGTGATTTCTAAGCTAGGGTTTTGGTTGTTCTAGCTTAAATGGGCTATGGGTAGGTTAGGTTTAAGGTTAATGTTAACTATTCTTTGATTCTTGAATGTTACGACTTTTCCGATGAGTTGAGAAATTGAATAGGAATGTGTTTTAATTGAAGGAACTCAAGAAAACCCCACTCAAGACAAGGAGGAAGGGCAATCTTGAATTCGGATACCGACAATAGGTGGGTAACATTTTTATAGTTGTTGTGGAATGGGAAAATGCCCTATGTATGCTATCTTTGTTATATTGTGTGTATATTACAAGTGTATTCCTTCGATTTGAGAGAAAAGAATGAAACTATGATGATTCGAAAGGATGAAAGAAGCATAAAATGCTACTCTTGTGTATGAATATGTGAGCATAAATTGGTTGTGATTGGGCGAGAGAGAACATATTTCGTTAAGTCACATGCACCTTGACCCCCTAGCCTTCTCCCGACTGCCCGCTTGTGACCCACGAGATCCGAAAATGGACTCGTCGTGTTTACGGTAAACTTCGATTTATGTCGTGTTTATGGAACTCTCGAGCCAATTGTGTGCATTCCATTCTTTAATTGTGTTTATGATGCATAATATGTGCCGGATTGATATAATCTCTCATGTTATACCTTATGTGATGAGTTGAGTTAATTGTGATTTATGTGACAAAGTTGAGTTTTTCAGCACATTATGTAAATTGCTAATGCTTTGGATTGTTCATTACTCGATGGCTATAAACGTGTTAGCCACTGAGCCGTGTTACCTCACTCCATTTTCCCTCCTCAGGTGCAAACTCAAGTTGAGAGCTGGACCTTGCAAGACATCGGGCATAACTCCAAGAATCTTAGACACTTTTGTATTAAGTTAGTAACTAGCTTTTGGAATAGCTTTGTAAGCATATCGATCATTGAGCATCTCATCTTTTGTATTTTGTACTTGATCTTTGATGAATATGTCGATATGTAACCAAAGCTATGCATGAACCTTTCTGTTTGGAAAAGAGCATGAGAGCTGCAGTACTCTCTTTTTCATATGTTGGTATAAATTTGTGATTTGTGTATGAACTGGGAAAGAGTATGTGTATGAGTCTTTTAATTGTTGAGTTGTTGTTAGGTTTGTGCTGTGGGAAAGCTCTCTGGAAGCTGCTAAGGTTTATGAGCTATTTATGAAGTGTTAAATTGGTAGGTATGAGTCGTTGGAATTAAATGCAGGTGCTGTCTAGATGACAGATTTTTAACAGAAGCTTTGAGTCCATTTTTGACCCCTTTAGAGGCCGAGTTTGCTTATGAGTCCTCTTCAAAATGATAGATCTCTCTTTTCTCTATGAAATAGACACAAATTTTGTCCAATTTGGAGTTCGGAGTCAAAAGTTATGAAGGTTTGGAGTTAAGATGTCAAGCTGGTCGGTCGGTCAAGGTGGGGGTGCGGCCCGCGTGCGAGCGCTGGAGCGAGCGCCCGAGCAATCGCAGGCGCCCAGCGTGCGATCGCTGGGCAATCGCCTGAGCGATCGGGCGTGCGCCCGACCGATTTTCCTTATGTTTCTGGTTAGCCGACCTCTCTTCCTTCTTTTGGCCATAACTTTTTGTGTAGACCTCCGATTGACCTTATTTTTGAAGCGATAGATTTCTAAGAAAATTTCCTACCTTTTCACACTTGATTTATCAGTATTTCTTTTATATTGAAAAAGATGATTTGAAACAAAGTATGGCAATCGGTTGACAAAGTCTTAATATACTTTACAAATTTTAAAATATCCAGAGCTATAGAGCTCGGATCGAGGCGATTCTTGTTTTAAATTAAACTAGAGACATAAAGCTCCAAGTTTTATGAAGGAACCGAATGGAAATTTAGTCTCCTCAATTTTCCAATTTTGCCATGAAGTCGGTAGAGGGTCAGTTTTTACTGTTTTCTTTAAGATAGTATTTTAACCATAACTTCTTCATTTCTAACTCAAATTGAGCGTTTCCAGTGGCGTTGGAATCGTTAGAACCGAGTGAGAAATTTTATTAAAAAGCCAATCCAAATTTTCTATTGGAGGTTTCCCTTATTTGTGGTCAGTATTGTTGTCGGTTTGGGTCTTCTATGCCTGTGTAGGTCCGAATGTTGGGCCTCGGAGACGGGGTCCAACAAGTTATCCCTTATCTACATCATAATCATGTCACTCATTCCATATAACTTTAGGAGGAAAGACTAATATAAGTTATTTTGCAAAAGAAAATGAAATTCTTCCTTAATAACTTCTTTTCTTTTTCTAATCATAAAGACAAAAACAAACACAAAAATTGATAGAAACTACATCAACAATGGAACTCATTGATAGGAAATTAAAAAACACATTTCATTAACTATAACTAACCCACATATATGAGCACCCTCACACTTAGTTTTTTTCTGTATCCACAAACATCAACATCACAAATGCTCCACTAGATTGAAGGCTTAGGCAAGACATTTTGTAAAGTTAAAGGGTCGTAATGTGGTTAATAGGAAAAGAAAGGCTAATAAGACTCAAGGGGTTTAACAACATAATAAATTATGTCATTAGGTAGGCTATTAGGTTAATGTAGCTTACAAAACAAAGAATGCCTATATAATTTCCATATTAATGCATATGATAAAAAAATGTGTTCTTGAATAGAAAATTAAGGCAAAGTCAGGTTATACATGTCTTGAAGGTCATACATGAAAAAAAGACAATGAGATTGATATGGATATGTAAGTCTAAAAGGCTCAAAATCTCACTGGCTTATGTCTACCCATGATAGATGCATATTTGACTATATTTTTGCACCTATATTTGATGTATTTTACTTGATATTCTATACTTTTATTGTATATTTGGTACTTAATTTGCTCTAAGTGTGTATACAGATTATAATTGCCTTCATAGACTTAAAAGAGAAGAATTTAGACGAAAACATAGCGAAAAACAAAGATTCGATGAACAGAAGAGATGCACAGTCATGTATCTACCCGTGCACTTCTCTCAGGCTATGCACTTTTATAATTTTCGGCATTTTGGTTAGTACGGTTTGATGCACGATCGTACATCAGCTCGTGCATCCCCCAAAACTCTAAATTTTTCTATAAAAAAGACATTCTCGGGGCATATGAAGGGGGCAGAAAAATGATGCATTCTAAAAATCTCAAAGGCGACTCCAGGTGTAATCGTAAGGCAAAGGAGCGAGAAACTTGAAGATTTTATCGATAAATCCATTGGAATACATAATTAGATCTCTACATTGCAAGAATACAGGATAGAAGACAACTAGGGAGATTTAGAATTATGATTTTGTTGTTTTCAAATTGTATTTATGTTTATGTATGTTTAATTTTGTATTAGCCATTGTGTAACTAAATATTTCATTAGTATGTAGGTTATATGAACTATATTTTGTTACCTTAACATGTGTTGATTCTTTTATTATTGCAATTGGCTGATTGATTTATTGTTATCCAATTACATTTTTTATTTATGTTCTAATAAACCTAGGCATATTAGATCATAATTATTTCATACGTAGAGATTGAGAAATCCCAGGTTTGAATAGACCTACCATAATTGAAAGTAGTTGATTGCAACCTTAGAGACAGGATGACAAAAGTCTTCCAGATTATGGTCAAACCTAATACAGAGACTCATAAATCGGTAACACAATCTTATAAACTTTAACCTGAGTAATTCGGTTGGAAACCTTATGATTAGTTGTTAATAGACTCAAGGTCAGCTATTAGCATACCATAGGAGTCTCTAATGTCCAATATATCAATAAAACAATTCCATAATAAAAGATCAATATGTTAAAGATTTAGGGGGATTCACAACCTAGATACTAAATTTTTTATATCAATAATTTCCTTAGTGCTTCCTTAAGTCTCTATCCAATATCATTGCCCATTTATTTTACTTTCTTTATTTTGATTTTCTTTTTATTAAAAATATAAAATCAATCTTAGGCTAGATAGTAGGAAAAAGGTAATTGCTAGTAATGATTGTCCTTGTGGGATCGACCCATACTTGCTGGTACTAGCCACAGTTATGTTGTTTATTACAATATTGACTAACTCAAAAGAAGTCAATCAAGTTTTATAATAAAGGATTTTAGTTCATCTAAATGATGTTTTATGTATGAATTGTTTACCTCATTTACCTAACAAATATCATTGTGAATGCCAAATTTTTTAGTGTTTGTTGCCATACATTATATTAAAGTTCTCGCCTCTATAGGAGTCTTTTCATACTATGCTCTACCACTTGCTACATCCACCAAGCTCCTATCAATAGGCAATAATCTTTTGTATAAGTATTGGATAAGGATTTGTTTCGTGATAATATGATAGGGGTGCACATAACTTCTTGAAGCATTCTCAATACTCATAAAGGGATTCTTGATGATGCTGCTTTATACTCCAAATCTCTTTTATTATATTGGTTGTCTTTTGTGTCAAAAAGTACTTCTTAAAAAATATCATCTTCATTTTGATCCATGAACTCACACTCTTTACAAGCAAATTAAAAAAGTTAGCCTTTTGTTGTATCCTTTAGTGAAAATGGAAAGGCTTTCAACATAATTTGCTCTTTCATCACCCCTAGAGGTTTTGTGCTAAGACATACCATATTGAGCTCCTTAAGATGCTTATAAGCATCTTCATCTACAAGACCATGAAAATTAGCCAAAATATTTATCATTCCGGACTTAAGCTTAAAAGTAATATGTTCAGTAAAATTAGGAAAAGTAATGCAAAAAGGCCTTTAAGTCAAATCTAGGTCAACCAACTCTCTTAGAGTTCTTAAATTGGCTATAATTGCTTCCAAATTGATTTTTTTTGCTCTATTCCCAAAGTTGCTTTGTTTTCCCTATGCAACCTTCATAATGTCTTTTCGATCGCAGGATCAAATTGTATAGGATCTTAATGGGGAGACCTCATTACTACCATACAACAACACTAAAAACATAAAAAGATCAAGAAACAATTATAAAAACAAACTATATACAAATATATGTACAAAACACCAATTAATATCAAAAGGAAAAACTAAGTCACTTCACCCCATGGTAATGACGCCAAAATTCTTGATACGTATCGAACACATTAGAAAGTAAAACCTAACATTGCACAACTAAATTTGAAGTTGTAGTAAGCAATGATCACATTTACAGATAGTGTGTGTTTAGCTTTTGTAATGAGTAAACCATTGACTAGGATTAGGGGGTGGGGTTTGGTTAGATTTGATTAACAAAATAAAGTAAAACTAAACTATTGAAAGTAAATCAACTTAAACAATACAAAATTGTTAATTTTGAATCCAGTTCACTGTTTAATCTCGACCTTCATATGAATGTTCATAATCAATTGTTATGTTGTTCGCGTACCTCTCTTTGAAACTATTAACAAAAGTTCCATTAATCTCAATTTTTTCTTAGGTTATATCCAATTAAAACAAGTTCGTTAATTAGGTCTAGCTATCAGATAACTTAGAATAGGCTCTTTAGATTTAGTAAGACAACTGCATTAAATAGGAAAACAAATTAATATAGGCAACATCTACATAAGCTCGAGTCATTTAACCTACACATTATTATCCCTAATGATGTGCAACCATTAGTTTACCATAACTGAAGCAGAGTTACAATGATTACGTATTGTAATTTAGATTTTGGCAATGAGTTCATATATGAATAGTCTATTTAGAATATCTATATCATTCAAACATAAATCCTAAAACATTAATCATAGAATAACACAATCAATTCCAAAAGAGAGTTAAGAACAACGTTATTAGATTAATCAATTCCCAAACATGTTCGTCGCCTTCGATATCCCTTTTGAAATGGAAAGATGAAGTTTAGCTCCTCATAGCTCTCCAAAGGGAAAGAAATCTACCTCCTTTTATGTCTTTAATATCTTCATGCCCTTTTTGGCCTCATAATGCCCTTTTATACTTAAAATTAGGGTTACATAACGATACACAATCAGTATATGGGTGGATAAGTTACCATGGATGTCAATTTTGCTAGAAATCATAAACATATAAATTTACAGTAAGCTATATTGTAAGGCTTCTTAAAACTACTTCTTTGCTCCTACACGCTTTCAATGACTCACACAGACCCATACACGGCTGTGTATGTCATATACACGGGCATGTGCACCTCTATACAGGTATAAGTTACAGTGAATCTATTTCTTACATTCCTTATACCGTTTTCACCTTAACTCATCTCTTTTTGCTTCCACTAAGGCAAATAAGATCGAACATCAACAGAATGACACCAAGGATATGTTATATGTAAAACCAAGGCTTATTTTGGTTATTTTCCTCTAACTTATACCTAAAACAAAATATGAACCAAAATAAGTATCTTAAGCACAATATATCATTAATCACTAAGCATTAAGAAGTAAATTTATAGTCAATCAAGCATTTATCATATAACATTAATAAACGCAAGGTATTTATTAAGATTAGGACAATAATAGGGATACTCATTTTAAAGATGACAATATCCCAGAAAGACATATTTCACAAATTTGGGATCTATTTAGTGACTTGAGGATGAACATTACGAACAAAACATGTACCCCTAAATAGACTGGGCTCAATAGGAAAAAAAAAGGTTGGTAGGAAAGAGGATCTGATAAGGAATCTTCCTTTTAAAGGACGAATGATGGCATACAGTTTAATAAAAAACAAGATGTTGAAACTGCATCGGCTCAAAAACATTTAGGAACATATGTTTGGAACAAAAGTGCTCTACTTGTTTCAAGGAGATACTTTTTTTTTCTTTCAGCGATACCATTTTGAAATGGTACATTAATATAAGCAGTCTAGTGAAGAATGTTATTCTTAAGCACATAAGTTTAAAAGGAATCAAAAATATATTATTTGACGTTATCACGTTGTAAAGTATATTAAGAAATAATAAATTTTGTTTTGCTTTCAGCATAAAAAGCAATGAAATGGGAAAATAACTCAAAATGATTCTTCATTAAATAAGGCCAAGTTATCTAAGAAAAGTCATCAATAAACGTAATAAAGTATCAAAATCTAGCTTTAGAAACAATAAGATATAGACCCCAGACATTATAATAAACTAACTCGAATGGAAAACGAGCTCTGTTATTGAATTAAGAAACATAAGGTAAACAATGATGTTTTGCAAACTGACATTGACTCATACTCTAAATACAACACACTTTGAAATTCTGGACACATTCTTTTTCAAAAATGGAGAAAGATGACCTAACCGATAATGGGCTTCAAAAGGGGTTAAGATTACAAAGCAAGTAATTGATCTGGGCAAATACTCAGGAATATCTAAGACATAGAGACCTTCCGATAAATGTCCATAACCAATAATCTTCTTCTTCATAGGATCTTGAAATAGATAATAACCCATAAACAATAAGACACAATAATTTAAGACTCGAGTTCTAGAACCTAGAGTAGATAAGGTAGAACCATTTGTTAAAATGACTTTGAAAGACGAGTTGTGGAGTTTAAAGTGAAAAGAAGATCAAGATTACTCGTCATATAATTATTAGAACCAAAATCAATGACCCACAGTATGTTGGAGGAGGAAAGGAGGTACTTATTAGGATTACCAGGCTCTTTGTTCAGAGGATGTGTTGGGTGTAGTAAAAATAGTCATAATGTAAGTTGTGTGAGATTGTTTAGACTTATTTTGTAGCTTTGGATATGTGCATTTGATATGCCTCATCTTATGACAATAGTGTCACTCGAATCCTCTTGTACTATACCTTGATTTTGTTTTTCCCAACCCATTGTATTACCTCCTTTATTATAATTATACTTAGAAGGTCTCCCATTGCTATAACTAATAAGGGCACTAGAAGCCTAAACAGATGGGGGAATAATAGCACTATTCTCTGTGTGAAGAACTTTGATGAATATTTCATTTAGAAAGGAAATTTCCTCACTGGAGAGGATACGGGACTTTGCTGTGTCAAATTGAGAATTAGAGTTGGCAAAAACAACTCGTTATTGTCATTTCTCCTATTGAGTTTGTTATAATTTGACATCAGGACTAAAAGGTAATAGGACATTCAATTTGTCATAAATTTTTTGAAATTCATAAAATAGGTTTAAAGAGGTTGATCATATTGCTCAGCTTGATAAAAGCCCTTATGAAGCTCATAAATATGAGAAGTATTCTCATTTCCTAAATAAAAAAATCCATATAATTCAATAATTCTTTAACATACTCGTAATGATTAATCATTCTAACTACTTTATTGTCTATGATCTAATTTCAAATCTGCAAGAATAATCTAGTATTATCTTTTAACCATTCCTTTCTTAGACCATCCATCGGTGGATCATTTGTAAGGTGGTCATCTTTGGAAATAATGCGAAAATAGATCCTAATTGTCATGCTCGAATCCTGATAATTAGGACTTGTCAACTTATATTCAGTAATCTTAGACATTACTAGAATAACATGAGTTTCTGCTCATTAACCATATTTACATATGTCCACATAAATAGGTCAAAAATGACCCGATAGGTAGGGGCAGGATCTTCTGTCCAATATTATGACATCTTATTCTATTCCATGAATCTCAGCCATTTATTTCTACAGATTTCGCGTTTATTTATGCGAGACCTACGTGAGACTCACATAAATAAATGGTTGAAATTCATGAGACAGAATAAGATACCATAAAATCGGACAGAAAATCCAGACTCAATAGGTCGACCTGCAACGATGTAGAGGACCAAACCAAACAATTTAACAATTTTACGTCACCAAATGAGAAGCCCAAGTAAAGCAAAGCCATGTGATAAACCAAGAGATTCGTGGCAATCCCTCTCAAATTGATAAGAAGAAGACATATGTGAGATGATGATAGAATAGAATGGCCAGAATGAATCACTTTCATTAACATGAGTATCTAATTTATACACATACAACGGTCACTAACTACACTATCTATGGCATAATTCTAGCTAATTACATGGAAAAGGAATAATCTAGAATAGGCAAAGATAATTACAATACATCAATGCAAATCCTTTCCTAATAATCCCGAATGAACAGTCTCGTGCCATGAAAAGTGTAAGATATAAAACAAATAGTGGCAAAAGGGAAACAAATCAGGCTGGACAAGAGCAATGGCGGCATAGCACCTATGAAACAGTCACACAAACCAAAACCTAATAGGTATACACAAGGCAAAATAATATCTTATGAAAAACCCAAATGTTAACCCGAAATACCAGAGAACAGGATGGGTAGTGGTAAGAAGAGGACAAATTTGGCTAAACACATCAGCAGTACATGGAACCAGACCTTCTGTAGTGCAAGAATGCAACGCCTGAGAACTTAGTCAAAAGTGAGGATGCTATTGCACATGCCTAGACACGCAAGTGCGTGGGAGGAAAGTTGAAAGCTCTGGACAGTGCATGTGACTCTCATGCAAGGCTTTTCACAACCAGACTGCAGGTGGTAGCTTGTTAAGTGACCTTCCAACTAGTGTCGGTGGTGAGATTATGATGACCCTAAAAGAGGCGTAAGGCGTTATGCTATTCTAGCTAGAACTTCAAACAAAAAATGACAACGAAACAAATGCAAAAGAACAATTTAATCTCTAATGTTTGAACACCAAAATCTAATTTAAACTTCAACATTTCCGAACATTTAAATAGAACCCTAATATTTACAAAACGTTCAAATTAAACTTCACTTAAACGAAAAATTAAACTCAATTTAGTACCGAGTCCGGTACGATATTTATAACTTTGTATCTAGGAGATAATTCCCAAGTTGACCTACTTCTTCATTTTAATAGATTTTGCAAAACTTTTCATTTCTTTTGGTTTGTATGATAATTTATAAGATATGTGTATATCCAATCTTACAGTTGCAGAACAATGATTTCCCTTTACTAAAATAAAGCTAAATAATCCCCTTAGGAGAGGATCGCTGAAAACCAACTACAATCTTTTGAAAAGAACCCAACTTCTTTTCATAAAAAGTTTTCACACTTCTTATCTCAACAAGGTTTCGATTTCTATATCACTACAACAAAAGGAGCACGAAAATTTTTGTTGCTAAAAGCCCTTCATTCTCATCGCAAAATTCACGTAGCAAAATACTGTAGGTGATGTTTTTAACAAATTGTCACTATTTTTTTTTCTGCGAGCTACATACGTAGCAAAAAGAGAGCAACGACGATATTTTGATACGCATTGTTTTCGTAGGTAAATGTTATTAGCTACATTACTTTTAACGTCACTAATAATATTTAACGACAAATTATTAATCGTCGCCCAAAATAATTGGCGACAATATAACAAACGTAGAAAAATTTTTTTGTTGTGTTTCTAAAAGTTATTGGCATCATTTTTCAAAATGTAACTAAAAAGCTTTTGCGACGATTTAAAAAACATAGACAAATTTTTTTAGCTATGTTTTTAATTTTTTAATAAACATTATTACTAAAAATTTTATCATGTTAATTATAATTATTAGTAACTTTTTAATCCATTTTATTGTATTTAATATTTAGATTTTTTTCTCTTATAATTTATTATATGAAAATATAATTATAAATTAGAAACATTTTGTATAAACAATAAAATATTATTAAATGTTAAGTATAAACTTTAACCAAAAAAAAGGATCCACGACTTACCTCAACAGAAAGACAAAAGGACGACAACTAGAGAAGACAGAGGCATGCAAATGAAGACGACAGAAGGTCATCAACCTTTTTTTAACATTTCAACATTTGGCGACACTTTTGAAAAGCATCGCCAAATGTATGAACCCAACAGCCCATCTTAAAAAGAAAGAAAAAGATGTCGTTTTCTTTTATATTTTGAAATGTTTCAACATTTTGTGATAATTTTTAAAATACGTCGTCAAATGTTTATAAATCATCAACCTTTTAGCAACGTTATTCGTAATTCGTGGCTAGTTATCATTTTTGTTGATGAATTTCTAAAATAGTCGCCAAATGTTGATACATCATCAACCTTTTACTGATGCTATGCATAATTCGTCTCTAAATATCATATTTGGCAATGAATTTCTAAAATTGTTGCCAAATGATTATACACCATTAACCTTTTAGCGATGCTATGTAGAATTCATCACTAAATATCATATCTGGGATGAATTTCTAAAATAGTTGTCAAATGGTTTTGATTTTTATATTTTCGAATTTTTTTGGTAATATATAAATTATATAAAATAGTATGGAATTTATAAATAGTGAATAGAGTTTTGTAACACCATTTATATATTTTCAAATCATATATTCTAAAAGACATTAATAAGAACAATTAATTTATTTTGAATTTTATATTTATATAATTTTCCTTTGGTAATTAAAATTTTCTAGAAAATGTAACCCAATTTATATATAGTAATTAGAGTTTTGTCACACCATATAAAATTGTTAAATCATATATTTTAAAAGACATTAATAAAAAGAATTAATTTATGTAATAAAAATTAATTCTATGTTGTTTGTTTTATAAATTTTTAAAATAACATTGTTAGTAACTAAATTTATTTTTACACTTACAATCATTATCAATAATATTTAATTTGATTATTGAGAATATCATATTAATATTTAATATTGATTTTCATTGTTTGTTATATTGCAATTATTTTTTAACTACACCGCAATAGATATAATTATATATGGTAATTGATATAATATTATATTAATGTCATTACCAAAGGTCAAGTCAAATGGTAAAGGCCCACCATTTTGCGATGGTTTTTTGAATTGACACCAAATGGTATATTTATTCCAAATTAATCTAATACGATGTTGTTTTGATTAACTACAAATGACATCATTTTCTACTAGGTTATTAACACCAAAACGAAACTCTCTTATTTTTCATGTTAGCCGTCATATTTTCTCTTCATTAACCATCTAATAAGTGTTGTCCCCTCTTTTGTGGTCATCTCATATGTTATGGTTGTCATCGTCGAAGAAACATCATTACCTGTGTTGATATTCTTCTTTTTTTCTATTTTCAAACCCTCTTTTTTATGCTCTGTTTTACTGCAATGTTTAGGAGTTTTTCTAAGTTTTGTGTTCTGCTTATGGTGTATGGGTATTTGTTTATGTTTGTGTTTGTGATTGGAAGATGATGAATTGTGTTTCTGAGTTGGATTTGTATGGGGTGGACATTTTTTTTCCACCTTCCATGCTTGTTTGAGAAAAGCCTCCTAACTATTTGATGAAATGCTTCAACGAAGGCTACTTCTGCAACAAATGTTTATGTACATATTTACATTTGATTGTATCACTTATAGTATACATATGTATCCATCAAAATGACTTTATTTCAATGTGTAATGAGGTTGTGATTACGCAAAACAATTAAAAGTCAAATGGTTAAAACCAAAAATATGGTGAATTGTGTTTTTATGTTAGATGTGTATTAGTCAACTTTTTTTTTCAACCTTCCATGCTTATTTGAGAAAAGCATGCTAACTATTTGATGAAACGTATGTTAGAGAATGAAGGTTACTTCTGTAACAGATATTTATGTACATATTTACCATATGATTACTTTTACACCAAATCTCTACTACTTAAAGTATACAAATGTATCCATGACTTTATTTCAATGTGTTATAAGGTTGTGATTAGACATAACAATTCAAAGTTAAATGGAGTATATATTAGACATAACTATTAAAACTCAAAATTAACAACCTATTACTCTTATTCTTAAAAGACCAAATCTTTTAGCATACACACATTTGAATTTATTTAATTTTTTTAAAACATATATATTGAAAAATCGAAGGGGGTTAATTATTTCGCAAACTTTCCGCAAACTTATTTGGCACCAACAAAATAACAACAAGTAAAACCAAAATAATAAAAAATATCATAAATTTGGTAACGCAGTTCGGCACACCTTGCCTACGTCTGCGGGACCCTCACCTAGCTTAATCACTTTCACCAAAGTACAATAGTTTTACCCAAGGCTTTACTGAGCCGACACCACTCAACCATTGATACTATCTCTCAACTTCACTTCCCGTGAAAGAATTTCACACCTAATAGTACGATCGCCTCGTACTAACCTCAACAGAGGATTTTCTCAATTAATCCAATAGTACGACTACCTCGTACTAATCTCAACAGAAGATTTTCTCAATAGTATTTTATAATAAAGATAAGAAATAAACAACTCAAGTGATCAATCAACTAAGAACAACATAATAATACACTTGAGAAAAAGAAGACAACTTCTCGAAATGTTAAGCTCCATTGAATTAAATCTAGAAATCGTCGCAACAATAATAGAAAAGCAGTCCACCCAAGAACCACTTCACAAAGCTGAACATGTATCTTAAGCAACACCCCACAAAATCACGCACACGATACAGTTCAGCTGTTCACGTAATTTAATCTTCACGTGGTCACACGAAAAACTTCCAGCCAAAGAACTAACGTATAAAGAGACATATCTTCAGACAAAACGATACTGCAACATCAACACGTGCTCACCCAAGATGCATTATTCAGCTGATTTACTCATATACGCAGTCATCAAATATTTTTGTTCATAGACACATTATTTATTGTGTTGATTAAAAACCACTTAACCTGTTCCAAACTATCTCTCACATACGCATATTCTCTTTTGTTACCGCACCATACAACTTGGTTTTATCCACTATTATGTTTCAATAGACTTTTGCACCAACTAGGAAAAGTCCACGTATATTTATAAACTTCAAGGAATCCACCGTAAATGGGAGATCTAAACAGCAACTTATACAAAGATTATGATATGTGCACAACGCCCACTGTAGAGATTCCACCAAAGATCACGTAAGCTTCCTTTTATATATATATAATTACTGCCCACTACTCTCTTCATTAAGCTAACACCGAATCCATTTCTACTACACCACTTCAGCTATAACTCTATCCAATTACCAACTTGTCCAGCAGTAAAACAATTCTAATATCATCATGATAATAGACTCCAATCCAAGATAGGATTCTTTTTCAACTAGAAGATTATTCATATGAATTTTGAATCCAAGTAATTATCCAGTTAATATCTTATATGTCCAATTAATAAATAATGCCAAACACATATCCTAACATATATAATGGAGTAACTCAAAACTGACAAGCTAATTATTAAGATAATTTAAAGCTAAATCACAATTTCATAACTGTTTTCATTAAAGGATTCTACAAAGGATGTTTATGTAAATAGAAGCAATCATATTTTGAAGGTGTAAAGGATGTCTATGCATCCCCTAAGCGTAGTACATACATACGTAACATTCTCAACCTTATCATATGAAGTAGCCACACCTGATAGATCACAAAATTAACATTGGTAGAATGTTGGAACATTCAAATAATAATTCTTCTATTGACTTTTCAAAATAAAACTGTTAATATTAATTCATTGCAGAATGTCGACATAGCAACTAGTTTTTGATGGTAGAAATGAGCTCCGCTGGATATGGGAATATCGTAGTGACGACTAGTTTTCGATGGTGGAAATGTCGCAAAATGTCGACATGGCGACTACTTTTCGATGATGAGAGGAATGTGGAAAAATTGTCCCCAATGAAGAACAAATCAATGCAGAACAAATCATCTCATCAAACATTAATCACCGTTTGTCTTCTATAACTGATCTTCTTCTTCAAGGTTCTTAGTAACATCTAAACTACCTCTCTTTATTATCTGTATCTCATTTTCTATTATGAAGCTACTATATGAACATCTGATTGCATATACTAAATGTTATGTTAAGCTTCCTTAAATCTTTAGTAGAACATAGATGGAAATGGAGGTGGTGGTGGTGTCTCGATGGTTCGTACATAATTAGAAAATTTGGTTGTTTCGGAATAGTGCTTGATTGTAAAAACTATGTCTGTTTATTATGACGATCACAGAGTTTATCAGTCGGGTATGCAAATGTTCGAATTTGACTTCCTAATATTATTTAATTTGATTATTCTATTATGTTTTCTCATTAGTTGAAATGCTTAGTACGTGCAGTTCATCTAATACCGTCATGCATATTACATCTGGGAAATCATTCACTATATCTTCTGTAAATTTGGTTAAAGCAAATAAGTTGTTAGAAAAGGGTGTCAATTCACCAAACCCTAAGAGATGATCTTTAACTATTTCAATTGATGACTTAGAACATCTAAGGAGGCTTGTTGGGGAATCCAAACATTGGAAATCACTTTACCTTTTCTACTGACTCTAATGTCACTTGGAATCCAAAAATAATAATTATTTCTTTTCCTTTTCAACGAAATATTAGGCATATAACTTTATTTATTATTTTATCTGTAAGAATCGTTAAACTTTTAATTAACATCTTGTAGTACTTACCATACATCATTATATTATATTGCTTACCATATTCCAACATTTATATGTATTATTATTTTATTGTTCATAAATATTAATGATTAAGAATAGTAATCAACTGAAATTTATTATATTTTTATGTTATTAATATTAAATTTTAGGTATGTTTATCTTTTTATATCCAAAAGGATAATTAATATATTTTGAATGAATTAATTATATATTTTAACAAATTTATAAAGAAGGGAAATGAAAAATATGAAAATTCATATATAAATGTCAATTATAATTAACCTTAAGATTATTAAGTACACTTAGCATTAAAAAATTATCAATTTAACATTATTAATTATTAATTCTTTAATATTGATTTTTGGCAACGATTTTAAGGTTTCGTCGCAAAAACTTCACATTTGACGATGAATTACCAATTTTGTCACAAAAATAGGGACTTTTTGTGACAAATCAAGAAAACCGTCGCTAAAGATATTGCTTTAGCAATGATACATTATAACGCCACCAAAATCATGACTTTTGGCAACAAATTAGGAAATCATCGCCAAATGTGGGCATTTGGCAATGATTTGCATATTATCGCAAAAAAAAGTAGCTAATAGTCTGTTTTGTTGTATTCTTTGATTGTATGAAGACAAAAGAGGGAAAGTTTTGAGCCATATTTGATGATTAGGTTGGCCTTTAGTGGTTCTGTTGTGTGTTAGATGATTAAAAGTAGATGAGAGTGATTAGGGGCTTATAGCCGAAGAAAAAATGGAGGATAATCAAATGGAGAAGGTTTATATTGGTCTTGGAAATGATTTACAAGAGGGGTACAAGACCGTGGATTGGACACTCAAGAAATGGAAATCCAATTCTATAAACATTGTCATTGTTCATCTGACTTATAGTCTTTCTCAGGATTTTGTTTACACCCCATGTAAACCTGAAGATGATCCCAGTTTTGTTATTTTGTTTTTTTAGAACTCAATTGGGTTTAGGTCCTGTTAATTTATTTTTCTATTTTCAGTTGGGAAGCTCCTTGCAAGCTCTACAAGTGAAGAGAAATTGGATGTTCTTAGAAAGTATGAGCAAGGAAAGATCAAGTTACTGAGCAAGTACATAGCTTTCTGTAAACAGGTTTATGTTCTTTTCTTCTCTGATGATTCACCTTGGAATCAACTATTTCTGATAGTTTCTAAGGATCTCCATTTTCCTCAAATTTTTTACAGGTAAAGGTTGAAATTAGGAAAGTTGAGAAATCTTATGGGCCCATTCATAAGGTCATAGTAGATTTGATCCCCAGACACAAGATAAAGAAATTGGTGACGGAAATTGCATTCATGAAGTCTTCTTTATGGTTATGGCGGGATCAAGTTTTCCTATCTTCTTCACTTTGTGATCAACTCATTATCTTTCTCACAAGGGAACATTAAGAAGGTAAATTGATCCCTCCTACGGTATGCTCGGTTACATATATCCCATATAGTAGCCTCCAACCTCGCATACCTCCACTCAGTTTAGCCAAAACCTCTAATTCATGGCCACCTGACAGTCGACAACATCCTTTTGGACCGAAACTTAGTCTCTAAGATAAGTGCGACCCACTTCCATTTTAAATAGAAAAATCAAGTCAGTCCCACTTTTATGCAATTTTTTTAGAAAATAATTCCACGTCACAAAAAAACACGTGGCATTTAACTGACGGAGGCCGAACTTCGTCAAATTTTTCATCCAGGTAGGTTGAACGTTTTGTAATCGTTAGGGTTCAACTTGAACACTTCAAAACGTTAAGGTTCAACTTAAATTTTGGTATAAAGTACTGTAGGGTTTAAATTGCTCTTTTCACCAAGAAACAAAAGCTAACTACTCATGTTATGATACCATGCAACTTTAGAGAGAATAGATCCACTTTCTCAATTTATTATGTAAAGATATTATAATCCTTATAATCACGAAATCTTAATCCCTATAAACGGGGTTTGATTTCTTTTACCAAACTTATAGTTCTCAATATCTGTATTTATTTTGTTCACTGTATCATAATTGTTTTGTGAGTACCATCCAAATGATTGTGGATCAAATCTAATATTTAGAGAAGCATTTTTTTATGCCTGCTTTTGTTTTTTAATTAAATTTGTTAATTTTTATACCCATGTTATGAATTTTAAAATAATGGAAGGTAAGAGAAATTTCAACTTTTGAATTCTTTTTATTTATTATTTAAAATATTTTAATGTATTTTACTAAATATTAATGCAACTATAGTACATCTTTCTATGTATTTTTAAGGTTTATGATTAACTAGGCTCTGAAGACGTCTGTCATGCTAGTAATCCATTTCTTTTTTAATGGATCATACTAGGCGGGATTTAATTGAAAAGGTTGACTTCGGGAGAGGATGGTATGGTTCTTGCAGTATGAGATATGGTTCGTAGGATTTTGGAGGCTTAAGCTCAGGTGGGACAAGAAATAAGTTTTTTGGGCACCGGGTGCATCCTTTATAGAAGTAAAGGGTGTAAGAATTTGTTGGGTCAAACCCTTCCCTACCTTACCTGTATATATGGTTCATTTAATAATGAACCCTTACCTTACTACAACATTTTGTCGCCCATAATCCCAACTGCTTGTCTCTGTGATGGCCAGAGACAGGTATGCAGTGGGTTTATAACATTGGTTGGTCCTTGTCGTCTCCAAGCTTCATCAGTTGACACCATCAATCTGCTCTGGAAGAGGATAGAGGCCCCAACCTTCACATAGACTAAAGAACTTCGATGGAAAGGCAATGGCTGGAGGTATTGTGTTTAAATTTTCGTTGCTTGCTTAACATATATATACGGTCATATATGATGTTTAAATGCATGTATCCTTACGTACCTATATTTTTTCTGAGATGCCTGCATGTTGTGGTTGAGTTTACATATGGTATTAGAGCCTATGATGCCTCTGTCTTGCTATTTAAACCGATGAAAAAAATTCCTCTGTTATACTCTGTTTTTTTGGGTTGCGTTTTCTGCCGTATATGTATCTGTTGGAAGTTGTTGATTTTTTTGACATTTGGACCTCCTGAAGACATTAGACTCGTGCTGTTGTGCTTCGTGGAGCACTCGATGGTGACAAAAATCGTGTGGGAAGCAGGGAGGATGATGGTCGTATGTGAAGGTGTCGACGTTGCCATTTCGTGAACGTTGCATGGTTGGTTTGCTACGTCTTGTGCACGTCGCCTGGTTGTCCTCATCCCACCACCGGCAATCCCGCAATATTTGACGACTTTTGGACGTCAAACCAGTCGGGGCTCCGACTGGTTCCAGCCAGGTCACGTCCGACCCGACTGGAGGTTGAAGACGACCCCGACTGCGTTTTTCGTTTTTAAATTAAATTATTAATATTAATTTTGTTTTAATATTAGTAATAATTTGGGTTACTTCATACCTACCCTTATGAGTTATGATTTTATTTATAAAATCATTTTTAAATATTAATAGTTTATGAAAAATATTGATTTTAATTATGTATGTCTTTTGATTATTTGCTTAGACATGCATATGATGCTTATTTAATTTTGCACAATTACATGTGATTAATTGAAAATTTTGTGTGTATAAATTTATGATTATTATAAATGCAAAAATTAGATTAAATATTTTGTGCATTATTATTTAATTTATTTACGTGATTTATGACTTAATGCAAATATTTAGGCTTTAATTTGAAGCTTAAAATAATGTTAGTGATCATATGATTTTAATTAATTGGGAGTAGCCACAGCAACTCAAATTAATTATAATTATATATTTAGCTTTATGATCACATTAAGACAAAAATTGTAATTAATTGTATGTGATATAATAAAATCTACCCACATGAATTTTATTATATTTGTATAATTAATTAGGATAAAATATCGGATTATTATTCTTAATTTACCCACAGGAATTAAGAAAAGGAACATAATTATGTAGTTTTATCATAACGTTTCGGATGAATCTAAGTTAGTAATACTTTAGCCCACAAGCAAGTCTTATGTCACTAGACTCATCTATTAAATAAATGATATACATTGGTAAATCATAAATTATTTTTGGTCTCAAAATATATATAACGAGCATATATTTTTATTTCTCAATTTGCAGTTACTCCAACATTTAATATTCAATGTGATATTCCCGAATTGAGAGGTGACAACTATAAGGTTTGGAAGGAGAGAATTCTGCTTCATT
>JAOSBP010000005.1:14969793-14981450 GCA_027563825.1 Erythroxylum mucronatum
ATCGAAACCGGTTCCCCCCCCCCCCCCCCAAGAGCTTATTGAGTAGCTATAGGACTAGCTAGTAAAGCTTTTATAGGAAAGAATGACAGTTGAAGATTTATGTATGTTATTTGGCAAGCAATCAGAGTATTCTTGAATTTTACAACCTGGCTTACTTGTACAATGTTGACCTTTGAATTTGTTTATGAAAAAACAAAAGAAAAGAAACCGTTTAGTGATTGGTCTTACTGGTAAATATTCTTGACTCCTGAAATTGCTATCTTGATTCCTGTGGCTAGTAGAGCATAGTAATTTTGGTCGTTTATCATCTTAAAATGATGAACCATGGACATTGAGCCACCCTTTTTTCGGAAGGGAACAAGCTACAAAGATGTTGGGTTTTAAAACCATAAATTAACCAAAAAAATAGTAGAAAATAGGTCGTGCAAGAGGCAATTTATTGATGGAGGCAATTTATATTGACATTGAAGGCCTAAATATATAGGTAATGAAATAACAAACTTAGCTAATATCTCGGTAAAGATTAACCAAACAAATCAAAAGTTTATAAGTTTAAATACCTAAGATAAAGGAAACAATCTAAACAAAGAAAACAATCTAAACAAATTGGGTACTCAGAAAAAATAGGACTATATTTTCAACAACTTTGAATCATTTTCCAGCATTCCCTCTTTGTTCAAAGTTGTAAGACTTCTTAAACCTGATAATGTAGTTCCCATCACCCTTCAATGGTTGGAGCACTTCTCTCAAAAAGTTGCTTCTTAATGCACTTCTCACCAATATTAAAACAATTTTTCTTCTTCTTCTTCAATAACATGTGCCAAATTGACACTTTCTTCAGTCTTATTTTTGCAGTTCCCTTGTACATGCCCAAACTTCTTGCACTTGAAACACTGAGGCTTTCCCTTATGCCAGCAATTGTCTTCATCGTGATCGACCTTCTTGCAAATACCACACTGAGATTAAATTTTTCCTTTTGAAGATGAGGCCTTTGCTAGATATGCCCCCTCAATTACTTGTTAAGTTGCTTCTTTTCTCAACATTCTTCTTTGGTCTTGAGCATACAGGGCATTGATTAATTCAAACAAAGTAATTTGATTGATATCTCTTGAATCCTATAGAGAAGAAATTTTTTCCTAAAATCTTTCGAGCAAGCTTACAAGCACTTTGTCTATGATCCTGTTGTTAAGTAGCTCTCCTCCCATCATTCTAATTTTATTTACAACCATCGTTAGCCTATCAAAAAACTCTTGTAGAGACTCTTTTTCTTCCATCCTGAGAATCTCAAATTCTCTTTTGACATTTAACACTTGCATCCACCTTGTTCTATCATTGCCATAATAAGAGTTCTTTTAGTGTGTCCCAGGCTTCCTTGGCTGTTTCACAACCCATAATTCTTGAAATTTTTTATTCAAAGACGACATCATGAATTTGAGATAAGGCCCTCGGAGCTTTGGCTTCTTCATCTTCATGAGCCCTAATTTAATTGAGTGTTGGGTTATTTCCTAGAAATAGCATTTTCCTTTCAGCTTCAACCATTGCCACAAGCCAATACCTCTCAAGTGAGCTTTCATTTTGATTGCCCAAATTTGGTAATTCTCACCACTAAAAATTGGAGGTGAAAGAGCTGATGTATTATTAGACATCATGCCGCTACGGTCTCTTGAATACTCATAAGCCCCTTAAGATCATAAGGAGCTCTGATATCATGTTAGTTTTTAGAACCATAAATTCACCCAAAAACATAGACTAAAAAAGAGGTAATACAAGAGGCAATTTATTAAGAAGTGCGATTTATATCTCGATGAAAATTAACCAAACAAATCAAAAGTTTAAAAGGTTAAATATTTAAAATAAAGAAAACAATTTAAACAAACTTGGATAACTTAAAAAAATAAGACCACATTTTTAACAACTTTGAATTATTCTCCAACAAAAGAGGGGTTTTGCACTTGTTTATACGAGCACCCTTAGGAATTGGCTTATCCAAAAGGATATTGCACTTGCCCACCTATACTCGTCATCTGTTTTTACGACTTTTGCCCTTGTGCATTTCCACTATTTTTAGTCTCAACTCTCAAACAAGCAATTATTACAATCCACGACCGAAAAGAACGGAACTCAATACTATTGTTAAACGAGATCTAGATCAGCCTGGTGGGGGACAATTCCTGACATTCAGCCAATGTCTCAACTTGGGGCTTAAGTGTAGCAACAGAACATGTTCGAGGCATGTCTGTTTGTTGAAAGTTATGTCACAACTTCTCCAATACATTTTCTGTGTCTAACATCACTTTTGGTCTTTTCATTTTAGTGATGTCCTTGGTACATGTATCGCATCATAGTAATTAGATTGATTGAAAGTTACCTTTATTCAAAGCATAAATACATCCTGCTTTTCCAATTCGAAGGAAGATGAAGTCCCCATGGAGAGAATGCAGTAAACCCCAGTAGTTAGTGACGTTACACCTGAACACCTAGCTACTCTTACGGGGTCCTCCGGAACGTTTCCTTTTCTTCTCCTTAATTACAAACTTTTAAATAGAGCAATTTAAGTGATTACGAATCTTAGTAATACTCAAAAACCTAGATTTAATAAGCCAAATCACTTGCCTTTCAACAGCAAACGACAATTAAGATTAAAGCTTATAAATTCCTCTTACGGCATTCTTTTCATTACTGCATCTTTTTCATATCCGAACAAGAAGAAAAGATAAATTTACTTCTTAATTCCTTCCATAAGAACCCAGTAACTATAACCACAAAAGGGGCATCCCTTTTGGCCTTTCTAATATTTCTTTACCTATAATACATGCTATATATATATATTGGCAACAAGGCAGTGGTTTAAATTTAACTTGTAATATTGCTCAAGGTATATTATCTTCTCCAATGTATTTAATAGAGTTAAAATTCTCCTCATGTCCCACGTTCTGAACTGTGCTTGCTATAGATGGGTTGTAAGAATACCATCTGGACCAAAAAAGATAGTTGAGGAAGTTGAGAAAGCTGAGGACTGCAAGTAACCAGTAGAAAAGTTCAAGCCTGTCTTTGTTGAGATCATTCTCACTGAGCCAGCCTCTGTTTGAGGAAGTCGAGGTGATTTTGTTCACCAGGGAAACTAGTAAGGAGCTCAGGTAAAACCCAAAAGAATACGAGCAATAGGTGATAGCTGTAAAAAATGTTTGCATCCCTTTTAAAGATTGCTTGTAAAAGAATTCAATGAGACCAACAGCAGTGAGCATTTCTGATATTCCAAATATCAAAAATTGTGGGGTAATCCAAAAGATGGATAATACTTTTTTAGATTCAATGGCTGCATCCCGTCTCTTCTTCTCCATTATTGCAGCTGAAACCATGGAGAAGGTAGCCAAAAACAGTCCGGTGCCAATCCGTTGAAGAGGGGTTATTCCAGTTTCACGGCCTGTGATCTTCCTTGCGAAAGGGACAAAGGAAGTTTCATAGAGAGGGACTACAAAGATGAGAATTATGTATGGAATGGATTGAAGTGAAGCTGGTGGGATATGAAAAGATTTGGTGACTTGCGTGTTCATAGCACTCCCTTGCTGGACTGAGAATGTCTGAAGTTGGGCTAAAATTGTGTTAAAAACTATGGTACAAGCAAAGATGGGGATAACTGAAATCAGTATCTTCACTTGCTCGACTTGTGTAACAGTGCACAATCTCCATGGACTCTCATTTGTACTATTCCCATCTTGAATCCTGATGCAGGCCTTGTCCAAGAACCTGATAGTAGTTAACTGATAGTTATTTGACTCACTTTTTACACGGCCATGGGAGTTTTGTCATAATCAGTTCCGTGCACGACATTACATGCAGATGTTTCATTTTCAGGTGATATAGCAAAAATAACAAAGGATTGACCGACACTTTATAGAAAAAAATTTCAGCAATACTTTCAATAGTGAACCAGGTGGAAAAATCTTGAGAGGATATTGTGGGGCACAAGATATATAATTAAAGATTCCAAAGTTTATTATTACCTGAACCTTTGGGTGTGAACAAGATTAGTGGCAGAGTCGGAGGAAGTGGACATATAGGGCACATGGTTTTGGTTTCCATGACGCAAAATTTGCTTTCTTTTCAATATGGCTGCCACAAAAACCTGACAAACGTAGATAAGGTCAAACGAAGGAACCCCATTTAACAGAATAGACGAATTGTCCGGGGATATCTTTTACAACTTTTTCAGGGGAGTTTAGTCAATGACCTATGCCGGCAGTATAAAAATATGTAGATTACAGACCACTGTCAATGAATTTGAAGTACAATCTTTAGTTTTGACTTGTGTACGACAAATGGCATGTAATAGTTGGAAAATGAATAGAAGGTCTAAAAGCGAATTACTTGAGCAATGGGGGTGAAGATGCTTCCTTGAGGAGGTTTGTTCCTGTAATATAAAGTACCAGAAACCAAGCTGATCAATCCCAATGCCATGGCAGCCGCAGACACTCCAAAGCCAACGTCCATGCCGGAATGTGTTTGGAGCCACACAAGAACTGTCAGGGCAACAAGTTCACCCATGGAAAAGGCAAAATAGGCGGCATTGAAGTAGGTGGATAGCTTCTTGGATTGTTTTTGGTTGTTTTGATTAAACTGATCAGCCCCATGAGCAATCATGTTGGGTTTGACACATCCACTCCCTAGAGCGACTAAGTATAGGGCCAAAAAGAAAATGAAGGCCTCGACACCTTTTGCTTCTACGCAATGGTCTCCATCAGTTAACATGTTGCACTGTGGCGGCTTTAATTGAGGAAGATGAGCTTGGACTGACAGTAATATAAAACCCTAAAAAATTAAAACCAAAAAGAAAAGGAAAAAAGAAATTTATTTATTTTTGTTGAAGAGTAGAGCACTGTAAGTAATAACAGAGGAGAAGAAAGAAAGGTGAAATGATGTGGCTTACAGAAAGTTCAACAAAGCCAAAGATGAGCATAGTCCAGAAGCACCCAAGATAAGAGTCTGAGAGGTAGCCACCAAGGAGGGCCAGGATAAAGACAGTGCCAACAAAGTTTGTGACAATATTTGCAGACCTTGACAAAGAGAAGTGCATTTCATTGATAACATATGTTATAAGGTTGTTCCCTACCGCAGCTATTGCCATTATCTCAAATGCCTGAAGCCCTGAAACAATATAATTTATGACTGATAACCATTAACAGAAACAAGCTTCGAAATACTGCAAATTAACAACTTTATGATATGTCGTATACATACATACCGAGGACAAATGATGCAGCTCTCATGCCCCCATGCTTGTTGGGGTTAGAAGCTCTACCTCTCCAATCAACAGTAGTAATATCATCACCATCAACCTTGATAACTCCTTTGAAATTATGCATTCTATTCCCCTCGTGCAACTCTCTATCACCCATTGGAACTCTTTTAGTCTGCTTCTTCAGCAGGAGTCGGTACTTACCTTCCTTTATTTATAGACGGCAACTCCCAAAAAGCTTAAGCACAATTTTTAAGCCAAGCCCACACGCTCTGCGCGAACGTGGGTAACACTGGAACCATGAAAATTGTGCTTTCCATTCCCAATGGAACTGCTGATGAGTTAGGATACTCGAAAGGATTGTGGTTTGTGTGTTTTCCTTTTGTTAACAGGATAGAGTTGACAATTTGAGTGGCATTTTGTGCCTTGTCTCTTTGGGTGGTCCACATTCTTCAATGCCCCTCTTTCCTAGTGAATTCCCACTTTTGTTCCGTGAAGTATGACCTGTGGATTTGGGACAACGACGTATGTTCACATTAGTCAAAAGGTTGCACACTTTTTTACTATACGATATAACACATAATTCTGTCTGCATTTTTCAAGAAGGAAAAAAAAAAATTTTCATTTTTATTTCGTTCTTTTCCTTTTTCCCCATCTTGTGTACATTTTTTTTTTAACCCGTGAGATTCCTAGGCGAGTCTTAATTATGAAAAGATACTTTTAAGTCATCTCGAATTGGGTAGGTCTCTTGTGAGAAGTAAAGTTCTAGTTTCAAATTTTGAACGACTGCACATATAAGAAGATTCGAGCCTGCAACCTTACTTAAATTAAAAAAAACCCTTACTAGCTCCCCTGCACTTTTGGGTTTGTATACATTTACTTATTCAATAATTTTGCTATTTTTGACACGATCGTACGAAGACATGTTCCGTTTCTTTCTTTTATATATATATATATATAAAGGAAAGAGAAGCTAGTTACAAAACAGGTCGAAGAATACAAGTTCTCGATTGATCCTCTGCGAGGATAACATGACACCCTATTGGTGGAACTTCAAAATAAGTGATTCCGAGATCAAAATGTGTGGTGTAGTGTGTCAGCCAGTCGGCACAGCGGTTACCCTCCCTATGGATATGCTGGAGAGCAGCTCATGGATACGTTGGACGATGGGATTGAGCGCCTGGGCTTGATCGGTCGCGGAAGAAATCACGTGGAGCGTCGATGTGGAGTCCGCTTCCAAAACAATATTGCGGTATTCGAGGTCCCAGGCTATAGAGAGTCCAGTGTAAATCCCCCAGAGTTCTGCCGACAATGGAGGACACCAACCAATATGGTGAGTGAATCCGCCGAGCCACGTGCTCGCGCTGTCTCGTAGAAGGCCGCCAACGGAGGCTGAGAGCGAAGAATAGTTACTGGCACCATCAGTATTGAGCTTCACCCAGCCCGTGGACAGAGGTCGCCTGCCGATATGATGCTGATGGCGAAGGCGGGGGCCAAAAGTCTCGAGAATCTGCCAAACAGCTGCCTACCTGATAAGACCTGCATAAGACAAAATATAAAAAGTGGGTGAGGAAGGCCAAGCAAAGAAATCATCAAATAAAGTCCGATTGGGCGAAGTCCAAAGAAATCATCAAATAAAGTCCGTTTCTTTCCTTTTCGTGCGTGTGTGAAGCATTTCAATATTTAAAAACCAACTGGCTACGTTCTCTTTGGTGCATGTGCGAAACCAACTCCTTGAAGAAAATTGTTTTCATTTCAATATTTAAAAACCCAATACTGCTCGTGGCATGGCGAGTACTTGTGTGTTATGGTGGTAAGGTGGAGTCTATAGTGGACGCATGCCTACTAGAAGATTAATAATTATAAATTCTGTGAGGTTGATTAAGTGCTCTAATGGGTAGTATTCTATCCACAAGTTTAAAGGTTTTCAATTCAAAGGATCAAAAAAGCTAACAGCATTTTAATTTCTCAAAATAAATTAAGCAGTAATTGAGTTAAACGAAAATTAATTCAGAAAATAAGAGTTTCAACGACTTAAATTATTTATTCGAAATTAATATTAGATGTTAATTTTCTTCGAAACCGGCACTATAAATTTGATGTTTAAACAAATTGGCACACCAAATTATCCAAGATAATTACATATATATCAAAAATGTTGTGTTACCTATTCAATATAAAAGTTTGACAAGCTGAAGTAGTTTGGTCATTATTTTATTTTTAATTTTCTGATTTGATTTTAGAATTGGCAAAAAAATAACTTTTATTTTTTAGCTTCTTCGTATTTTGGTAATTCATAAAAACTTGCCTTTCTTTTCTATTTTCATTTTTATCATGCATAATCATATTTCATTACTAATTAGGTAAAATATTATCTAATTATTGTCTATTAATTACTAATAAAAATTTGATGATCATATCTTGATCATTCAATAATAAGTATTCCAATTTTTAATAAACATTTAAATATTAAAAATAAAATTAATGGACTAAATGAATACATTGTTATTAACAAATTTATATTTGATGATATTACTAAGTCCATTATAATGAAATTGAATTAAATATATAAAAAATTAGCATATTGTAGAGTTGTTTGCAGTCTTAAGCAATCAAATAGTCCATATGTGCATTATATAACATATATTAAAATATAATTTACTTGTACAGGAAAGAAAGAGAGCTAGCTTTAAGTTGTATATAGTCGCAAAATTATATATTACAATTAAAAAATATTGGGATACATTTTGTTAGGGTTCTTATTGACCTTAAACAAAAGTTATAAGAACTTCCTTTTTACCTCATCACAAAGCAAGATGATTGGAAAGGTTCCTCTTCATTTATGACAAAGAAAATATTACATGCAGGATACTTATAGAAGAAAGAAAGTAGTAAATTCTTATAAGGAGCTTAGGTAATGAAGTTTGGTCGAACCATGATAAATCAATTTTGTATTATCTTAATTATTATTGCAATTGTTTTATGATTGTCATAAATGAAATTATCTTAATTATATATTTATTACATTTCAAATAGGCGAAAACACATATAATTTATCTACTTCTTATGTATATTTTTTACTAAATTTAAATTATTGTGATAATAGCATTTGTTAAGTGTTAGAATATTTTAAATTTTAAATTCAAGAAAATTAATTAATAAAATAGTTATAAAATTTAAAATTTTATTTTAAATAGAAAATTCAAATTCCATTTTAACAAATCTAAATCTTGTTAATGTTTTATTATTTGTAGTATAAAATATTATCACATTATTTAATAACGAAACAATTAATTTGTTATTTTTTAAAAAAGAAACAAAAATTGAAAGTTGAAAATAAAATAAAAAATTTAAAACGAAAAAGGGGTCGGTCAAATATTATTTCAATGAAAAAAAGGTACCAATCAGTGAGATTAATTAATTGGACCAAAGTGGAATCTAGGTGCTTCCTGCACAGATGAAGTTTTTTTATTGAAGCAAATGGAAGAATCTAATAACGTTGAAGCTTATGCCGACAAATTAATTAACGTTTAGAATAAGCCTAATCAAAACGAAAAGAGAAGAATGAAGCAGGTGTGGTGTGGTTTGTAAATGCCCTTAGTGAAATAAAGAATGATGAAGTTTGAATTAAATTGCGGAACCAATATATATAGTGCAGTGTTACCATTTGAAAACTTATCTGGTTTGTGTCTTTTTTGATGTAGGTGAAAATGGGGACAAGAAAACAAACTCAAAAGGTTGTCGGTTTCAAGCAACAAAGTGATTAGATGTCATGGATCGAGTTACTCTAGCCACCGTGGTCTCAAACGTGTTTATGTTAATGTTCCATCTGGCTTAACCAACCATCTGTTTCGTGCAAAGTATACACAAATATTAACAAAGATGACGTAAATGAAAATCTGAACATTAAAATCTAGGAGAAACGCTTCATAGAGTATGGGGTGGATTCTAAAAATCAGAGAACTCATTCAACGTCCAATTCAATGCAAGATAGGAAATGGAAGGATCTGGGTTATGGAAATATATATAATTGGAGAGCACTTGAGCCTCAAAAGCTTCTTCCAAATTACCCTCTCATCAAGCTATTCTATCCTACTAATGCTAGAGTGAATGTATCGATTCAAGGCAACAGCTATAGCAGCTGCTCTGAATTCTTACAAAGCCATTTTGATTTACTCTAATTCTTTAGCTACAGAACTTAATTGGTAACTGTTATACAAAATTTTGGAACAAACTCATTATCCCCAAAGTCTCAGTTATGTTATGGCTTGCTTTCAAAGAAAGGTTATCATCACCAGATAGGATTAAATGCAACCCTTTTAATCCAACTAATTTCTTATGTCTGTATTGTTCAATTATAGCTGAATCTATAAACCATTTTTCATTGTAGTGCACTTATTTCTATTATCTATAGAGGGATATACATATACTAGCTAAAAGTAACGTATCCTGTCAGTATTTTGAATGGAAGATGATAGTGTAATGGATCTCTAGTTTGGCTTATTTAATTAAGCATGATCACTTGATCTTTAATGTTATTTTTGGATGCACGGTGTACTGGGTTTGGCTTGAGAGGAACCATCGACCCTTTAAGAATCAATATTGCTCTCTTCAAATTCTAAGTCAAAGGAATATTGTTGGGTAAGGCGGCTAATTTGAGCAAATAGAACATGCTTAAGATTTTCTTAGGGTATTAAAGAACGATGGAATATTTGACTAATACTTGAGTATCTTAATGATTTAAGTATAAACTGGTGTGCTCTAAATTTAACTTAATAAGTTAGTTTCTCCTTATAGCCTTCAGGCTATGGCTTGTGCTTATATACTCCATATACTATTTTTGATTTGGCCTGATAATGAAATTCTTTATTTTAAAAAAAAAAATTGGTACCACCTCTATTGATATCAAATAAGAAAATTTACCCAAAAAAAAAAAGATATCAAATAAGAAACAATAATGGTATCTTTAACTATTGACCTAAAAAAATGTACTAAAAGACCTTAGATGATCCAAGTAAGAAAATTAGTATTAAAAAACCAATTATTGAAGCGAGGAAGAGAAGTACATAGCCATTAGTGTTATATAAAAGATGGTAACACTTTTTATATTAATTATATATTTAGGATATTGAATTAGCATATTTATATTTAAAAGGAGAAAATCTTGTTGTATGTACCTAAGAGGATAAAGATAGATTGATATTTAAACTGGTATATAAGCTTTCTAAAAAATGTTCATTCTCTTGAAAAATATTTAAAATATACACTTTGTCCATATGATAGAAATTTTAAAAAGGAACATAGAGAAGTTACTTTTTTTTCTTTTGATGCTTATAACTTTACATATCATAAAGAAATAAATGAAGAGAGAGAAGCTCTCATTTCTCTCTACACCATTTTAGATCTACATATCCCACACATCATTCTCCTCGTAACATCTTTCTTCAATATTTGCTCCTGTAGGTGCTTGCGTTCCTCATCTTCTCTATTTGATTGCGTTGTTGTTTGTGATTCCTTATTCAGCTCCCTTTTAGTTTGCTTCCCACTGCCTCTCTACTATTCTCTTTCATCCCTTACCAGATAACCTACCCTTTTCCGTAAACCTCTACTCCTTGCTCTTTTCCACCCCACTTCTCCATCTCCTTCTATACTTCTCCTACAGAGCCTACAACTTCACTTTTGGAGTTACAACCCTCCCCTAGGTAGATTGGGTTTTCCTATCTTCTTGTGTTTGTGTTTTTACTTTTGGTGATTGTCTTTTAAATTTTTTAAGTATGCTCTATCAACTTTTTCCTCTTGCTTCTTAACTTTGACCAATGACTATTGTACTAGCATCTAATGTCCTTCATTTGATGGCCATGTCCCTCCTCTACCCCCAAAAAGGTAAGGAAAGTATGGAATCATCTTCCCATCATTCCCTATCTCCTTCCACCCTTCTTATCCTTAACTCAAAACCCTCAAATCTTATACAATAGCTTCCTACTAACTTAAAGCTAAATTGGAAGCAAGTTGTAAGGGAGTCGAATGAGACAAAACTTTATTATTGCCCCAGAGCCGTCTAAATCCCTAATGGTTTCCCTCAAATGGAAATCTTAAAAGAAGGAGCTAAATACTAGTCCTACTTGCTTATAGTATTTTTCCTCTCTAGGAGACCTACATTTCCTGTAATCAAATCTTGGGCTTTAAGATAATAGAAAGCTAAAGGCCTGTCAAAAAAATTTTGAGTAAGGAAGACTTAATCTTGTTCAAATTCATTAGTAATGTTGCTACCTAAGAGGTTTTACAAGATGGACCCCAGTAATTAAATGCACTTAGCTACGTAGTTAGCTACTTAGGGAAGTCACTTTGTATGAATGATGTTATAGATACAAGATCTAGAATTGGATATACAAGGATTTTTATTCTCATAGAACCAAAGAAT
>JAOSBP010000005.1:15011081-15035050 GCA_027563825.1 Erythroxylum mucronatum
ATACAATCATAATAAAGAGAAATTTTATAGATGTACAAGTAATGCACCAATTGGAATTCTCATATGGGATCATTTCAGCTAACTTCTTTTCTAACAAACATCTATATATTTGTTTAAATTTTTCTGTATTTTAATCTATGGGATCGACTACTTCTTTTATAAGAAAGAAAAAATAATGTGTGCTAATCTTTTTATATTTTATTGATGTCCAATCTCAATAAAAGAATGATTGAAAACAAATTAGGGATAATACATTAATATCATATGAATCTCATAATTATAATTTCATAATAATTTTAATTACAATATATATTTATCTCATAGATTTTACCACATACATCTAAATATCTATAAGATAAATATTATCTTTCACTTATTATGTTACTAAAGTACAATCATTTGATTAATTATAACGCATAAACCAACAATATTTCAAACCTATATATTCAATGTATCATATCTTTTTGTTTCCCCTTACACGGGATAGAAAACTACCAAAAGAAACTACACAATCTCAACTGTAGCCATCACATTCTACTAACGACGAGTTCTGCGGTAAAGTACGCCTTGTATCTCGTAATGTAAAAGATTCATAATAACCAGTGGAGGATCCTGGAGCAATGTATCATATCTTGATATACCTTCACGTAACGTTAGAAACTGTACGTTCATTTCTCATATTGATCTCCAATTAAACCTGCCGGTGATGGTAATCATTTCCTAAAATCACATAATTAATATACCACTGCACTTAGATTGGATCATTAATCTAACTAAATACCTCACGTTTGTGCATGTGACAGAAGCTCATTGGTCTGACGGCAAGAGAAGTCAATGCTACATAGTGCATGCCAACCCTAAGCACAAACACCACATTTCATGTCTGTTGTTTCTATATGTTTGTGCTTACAAATTGAAAGGGCTTCTCAGGACAAAGAGGGAGACAAGATGGAGACAAAATACATTAATGGTCCCAAAGCGGACCTCTTTTGCCACCTAAATTCATTTACTTGTATTTTAACCTTTTGTAACACCAAAAATATCCTATTAAAGATTGCCACGTAAATCCATTGTCGTTTTTGTTTTCGGTAAGAAAGCATCATGTTTCCCGTTATGGACAGAGTAAGCAATGAGGATTGGAGTATTCATAGAGTCATTCTTTCGATAATTGCAGAGATAAACACACTTCATCATTTGTTCTATGATAGTTAGACAGGTGTAATTCTTATATCAAGGGACCCCAACCCTTTTGAATCACAAAATGAGGCTTTAGAATGAAATTGGAAGGTGACACATCCACTATGACTTTCTCATCGAATTTCTGTAGACATATGTACTTCTCTCCCTATATTTTAGGAACAAGTTGCTAATGAAAGTTTTTTTTTTCTTTTTCTGTATCTTTTATCCGGAGAACAAATACAAATTCTTCGATAAAAAATAATTTGTGGAAGTAGCATTTAATTTGGGATACTTTGTGTCAATTCTAATAACTATATATGATTTTAGAACACTTTATTGTACTATGATTTATGATACTCTCACTTTTTAGTTACTTCCATTGAATATATCAATAGAAAAAAAAATTTAAAAAAAAGGGTTTTATATGTAGTTACTTTTGACTTCAATCAAATTTCACTGAAAGAAAAAACCTCTGTGGTAAAGATACCAAAATCTGTTCTGGAAAACTTCTGCAATGGATAAGTATGTTATAAGCTCCATTTGTCAAGGCTTCGAGATGGGTCATTTGCTTAATGAAAAGAGGACTCTTTAAATCCTTCATATGCATGGTTTTGACTTTAATTAGAAGGGGTTGAGGCGCCTGCTGTGCTTCGTGCTTAGAGTATACGTAGTGTATTGTTTGTTACGTTGATCGTGGAAAAATAACAAACGCACAATATTTGCTTTTCACATTAACAGTAAGTACGAAATGAGTCCAGGATCGGAGAGCTAATTGAATGTAGTGGGTGGGGGGGAAAGTCATACGTATTTAGATGCTGATTTGTAGCATTTTCAATCCATAGAGCGAGAGATATCCTTCTTTGCCGGAGAATTGGTTTGATACTGGTGAGCCCTAGATTTTCTACATGTGTGATGCTGGAGTCCTTGGTGGATAATCCCCAAGTCAAAAAGTAGCACTGAAAAGCAAGATTTGGACCATATGGCTCTGGTGCAAAGTACCAAGACTGGGATACTGTTTTTGGTGTATGGAGATGGTCAAAAAGGTCTGACATAAGTTGGTGGTTGGGTAGTGGACAATCCTTACATATATATGTAATAGCCACTCACTTTCCCATCCATTTTCTCAGCTTAAGAAAAGAAGTAAAAGATACAGAATATGTTTGTAGGTACGTGTCGGATCGTTGATACTTTAGTAATGGAATCCACGAGGGTATTTCTATCTCGTGGTTTTGGCTTTTGAATTCGTCTTCATGCATTCATAATGTCTGCATCTTTGTTGGCTTGCCGACTTTTGAGGAATGCCATGCTTCGTTTAACTTTTCTTTTTTTCGACAAGTAGGTCAAATGCCATTCCCATTCTTCAAGGGATTTGTACATGCTTCACGTGAAAGCTATACATGATTCGTCCTTACATGAGACCACCAAGTCACATAACATCAAATAATGACAATATTTTTTTCAGTTTATTATATACATTCACAGTAAAACTCATTCTAATCACCTAATATTGCGCAATGACTTGTTTAACAAGTTATTTACAGAAATGTACCCACAGCATGAACAAAATTAAGATGAGCACCTGCCCCCTCGGCAATACTTATAGGAAAGTGATCTACTATGTTAATGTTTCTTCTAAATCTGAAAAAAAAAAACCTTTTCTTGTATACATCTCTTGAGTTGGGAGACATAAAAAGTAGAGTGTATCGAAGTGCATACACCAATGACTACATCATAACCTCCCGAAGAATGAAAAACTGCAAGTATTATATGTAATACATAACGGCATCTTATTTATGTATCTCAGATCGAATGTGAAAGGGAAAAAAACGAAGAAATGCGAAAAATACCTGATTTTGGTCTTCGTAACTTCAAACGAATTTTTCGAAGCCAAAACGATCGTGAATCTACCGTCGTCTTCACGGGAACTACTCGCGGGGACAGGGCTAAGATCTTTTTATAGTTTTCTCAAAACGTAAGCTCTCTTAACGGGTCAGAGAATCTTTATATTTACGATTGATAAATGAGCAACTACAGGAGACCTTAACTTTTATATATAGCATCCATATCGGCTTCCCCATTACAAGACCGATATGGGTCCGGTCCACACTGATTGAGACCTATTTTTCACATAAACTTCGACCAATTGATTTAGATCATTTATTGAACTACTTTATTATTTTTATCTGGATCAAATTACGTAACTTAACCGATAAGTTATTGAAAAATTGAAAAATACAATTAACAATGGTCCAACTATATGAGAAAGTCTAAAATTGTCTAACATTCTCCCCCTTGGACAAGCATTAATTGCAGTTTTGACTCAAGTTTAAAAACAGTTTAAAAAATCGGTTAATTCACGTTACTGAATTAATCGACTGGGTTTAGAAACAAAACATTTGATCCAAAGATAACGAAAGTCCATCATTCTGTCCTGCAAGGCTTTCGATATTGAAAAGTATCAAATGCATTTGTCATGTGCGACACAGATTTAATACAATCACGTATACCTAATACCTCTCTAACATAAATGGAAAAATTGAGTGTAGCAAATTGGGATGATACCTTTATGATCTAAATTATATCATCTTCGTTTATAGGTCTCGATTTCTCTAACTTTATGCTAAACCACATATGTTAAACTGCATTAGAAAAATCTTGTTTTCTCTCACCGAATGCTAATTACAACATTAGAAAAAACTTGTTTCATCTCACCAAATATTAAACTGCATTAGAGAAACTTTTATGTTCTCCAACTGAATGCTAAAATGCACTAGAGAACCTTTATGGGATTAAAAAATTATATCCCCCTATGTCATGTCAAACTTCATGAATATCTGTATAAAATTGTATGCGTCTAAATGACATAGACTCAAGGTCAATATATATATATGTCCAATAACTTTTAAATGCTTAAGATCGACACAAATCTTAAGACTTGTATATGTATTATGACAATATACGATAACACATATTACCGAGGATAAATGATGATCATCTTTATTGATAAACCATCATACCGTCATAATACATCAAAATGTACAAATGTACATGGAGCAAACATAACTATCCCCTAACTAATAATGTCTAAGGACTTCAAAACACTCATACTATATACTTGTATTTTAAATACAAGTGGGTGAAGTTCTTTAGTTAAAGGATCGACTAACTTTTCCTCAGTCTTTAAATGCTCCAAAGCTTAGTGTCACCTTTTTATATCAACACCTTTATGGCCAAATAATTGACCTTTAAATGCTAAAACCCTATGATATTCTTTGTTGTTATTAAACAACACAGTAAGAAGATTACCACAATACAACCAAATGAGTCTAGCCACTGAATTAACCACAGACAACTCAGAAATTAAGTTTTTGAGCTAAACCGTCTGTGAAGCGGCTCCATAGCATGCACTCTGCATGCATGTTCGAGTAAGTCACTTGTGTCTACTTGACACTCTTCCACAACATTGTACTATCTGCAAACTTAAAACTGTAACTTTAAGTGGACTTTCGATCATCCGGACACATGGTTAAAATTTGAATCTGAATTCCCTATGAGGTTTAGTTTGTTGACTGTGTTATATGTCAACATATAATCCTTAGTTCCCTTTAGTATCTCAACACTTACTTGACCGCATTCCAATGGTCTACACCTGGGTTAACCAGATATTGACCAAGCAGTCAAATGGTGAATGCAATGTCCTGCCTAGTATATAGCTAAGCATAGATCGGGCTATCAATCGCACTAGTATACGGAACATTACTCATAAGTCTCTCTTTACTTTATTCTTTGGATATTGTGCTAAGATTTTCTCTCACTATGAGAGATAGGTGCTACTATAGGTTTACTGTTAACCATATTAAACCTTTGAAATACATACTCAATGCATGCATTATATGAGAGGCTTGATGAGTGTTGAGATCTATCCCAACGAATATGAATATCTAGGACAAAAGATGCTACACCAAGGTCCTTCATGTCAAAGTTCTTGACCAAAAGTTGCTTAACCTTATATAACATGGTTAAGTAATTTGACGTGAGCAATATATTATCCACATGCAGTAATATGAAGATAATTTTGTTCCCCCTGACCTCATAGTACAAGCATCTTTTTAACTTTATTTTTCATGAAGTCGAAAGAGGCCAAACCTTATCAAATGTAAGGTATCACTTTTAGGAGGTTTGATATAAACTATATATTGATCTGCTTAACGTGTAAACCATGTCAATTATATCTAGATCCTGAAATCCTTTAGGTTGTACCATATAAACCACTTTATAAAGGTCTTTATTCAGGAAAGCAGTTTTGACAGCCATCTGACGTAGCTCTATACAATTGTCATAATTACTCAAAATGTATCTTACAAGAATACGAGAGAAAAGGTAAGATAAATTTAACATTTCTCCCGGAGTAAACCATTAGGCAACTAACAAGCCCATAAATTGCTAAACTCTATCCTGAAATCTTTTAGGTCCAAAACTTCATTTACAACTGACGAGTTTGCAGTTCTGCTATAAATCAACTAGCTCCCAGACCTTACTATGCTTCATAGATTGTATCTTGTCATTCATTGCATCCCACCACACATCCGCATTGGGTCTAGAAACAACTTATGTAAAACTAAATAGATTTGAAACATGTCTAATATCATAGTCCTATACACTTGATAGACTATGTAATTAATCAGATGGGATAACAGGTCGCCTCACTCTGGTGGATTTACCTAACTGCATTAAATCTTATCCCCCTAGGAACCACTGTGTGTACAAGTATGGATTCCTGCTCATATATAGGTACGGTACAGAGATCTAGATCCACTGGATCTAACTGTATGAGTAGGGGGTACATGATATCTGTAGTATCCGCTCTGCTATCATCCGAATGGTCAATAGGTCCACCATCATCATAGACATCGTATTCCAGAAACTTAGTTGTTTGTGATTTCACTATTCTGGTCCTTCCTTCTATATAATAAAAGTTGTAGCCTTAAAATGGTCGACATATCTTACTAAATAGCAATGAACGGAATGAGCATGCAATCCTTCTTTATAAGGATTATACTACCTCAGTAGGGCAGTCCCATACACGAATACTTGCAAGACTGAGTTTCCAAACTTCTAAAAAATCAAGTAGAATAGCCCTGTTCTGCATCAACTTCTTCAAGTCTTTTAGGGTGCAGTTATGTCTTTCGACAACACATCATTTTTCTTAGAAATACTCGGTATAGTGAATTAAGTCACTATTCCAACTAATTTCATATATCTGACAACGGGACCTTTTGAAGTCCTGAAATACAATGTTTGCCATGATATTCTCCTTCACTGTCAAATTTGCCTATCTTGATAAATTTTCCTGATTAGTTCTCAACCTTCAGTTTTTAAGCAAGAACATATAACTGTAATAGAAATAATCATCAACAAATGTCATAATACATTTGAAATTGCACAATGCAACTATATAAGGTCTTTCGATATCTGTATGTATTAGACTCAACAAGTCAGAAGCACAAGTTGACCCTTTTTCCTTATTAGTCAACTTACCCTGCAATAGTCAGCACATATTTGTAGATCATCATAATCTAGAATTAAGAGAAAACTTTCCTTAATCAATCTCTCAACCCTAGTTCTGGAAATATGGCTTAAACTTTTATGCTATACCATATATGACTTTTCATTCATCAGGGTTCTTCTTTTCATGACTTGCTCAACAAGATACGAAGAAGCATATATCTAGTTCGGGGAAAGACACATTCTATACAAACCATATGACAAAAAAGTTGTATCATTTTGTTTTGCATTAAACAACAACTGTTCAACAAACGCGTTAAATATAAAACGTCAACATTCTTTGTCCCAAATTAATACAAAGATCACATATAAATGTGTTGTGTAAAAACCAAAATGAACCTTGCAGCAAGGTTCAGACATACATTCCCTATAGATATTTCTTCTGCCTCTTCATTGCCATCAACCATCAGTTACTCCTTCCTTTATTTGGCTTTATCTTGGATATGAACTCTTGCATTGTGGAAACACCTTGATCAGATACTCCACTATCTAGTCACCAAGTATTTAATGTGACTATCGCAAATTAGGTTCATAAATTGATAAGCCAAGGAGTTACTTGATCGTCACAATCTTTCTTTCTAGGCCTCATATTGCTGGCTTCTTTATGTCCCTAGGACCTTTACTAGCACTGGATTGACCAGCATCAGCATGTAGAGAAGATTTATTCTTTTTACCTATAATCTTAGCAGGTTTCGTCTTTACCTTCCCTTTAGTTGCTTCGAGGGCTGTAGGAGTAGCAAGCTTGAGTTTCTCCTACTCAACAATGTAATGGGTAACCAAAGCATTGAAGTCTCATTTCTCATCCTACGAACAATATGTCATCACCAGATTACTAAACTCTAGAGGGAGTATATTCAGAGTCTGGTGAACTATGAAGACATCAGGAAGAGGAATGTTTAACATCTTCAGTCTACTGTAAAGATTAATCATTTTTTATATGCACTTCAATACTCCCCTTCTCCCGTATACCTTATGAAGAATACATATCTTTGGGAGACATTTCCAAGAAATTTCTTCATTATGTTTGTATCCAAAAGTCCACTAAGCAAATGGTCAAGAATGGATCTTTTAATGGTTATGCGACATAATCTGTTAGATTAATCCCAGGCTTCATATGCTACTTTATGAGCTCTCCAGCTCATGGATGTAGGTGGAGATGACCTATTCGTCCGTATTGCCATATCAACCTCAGGTATCTCCATAGCATTCAATACATCCTTTGTCCACTTCTTTGTATTGAAACCGATCAGGGTTTCAATGGTGACACAGATTTTGTTGACCAAAAAGGTGACTACAAAATGATAATATTTAAATCAGCACAAAAGTAGGACAACAACGATACTCAAAGCCATTAAATAATATTTTTTTAAAATCCAGTCACATATATTATGAAACACCTATGGGCTGAATACATAATATATGCAATTAGACCTCCACATAAAAGCGATCAAAGTACAAACCATCAACTCTCATGACACTACTACCTGTGAGAAAATAGATCATTCAAGCAATAACTTTCCTCTATCCAATGTCTTTATGCACAACTCAAAATCTCATGTAAGGCCAACACCTATGGGCAGAATAACCAAACATGAGAGTAGAGACATCCCCTAACGTGTAAGCAGAACAATTCAAAATACTGACTCGAAAGGTCACTGTGGTGACTACATCCTCATCAACACTCAAAAAGTCTACAAACACAAAGGATACATCTTTATGTTATCCTTACATTCTTTATGGGCATATGGTATGTGACAATGTAACATCAATAAATGCAAAAATTTGAATGCACAGTCTCATTATCACACACTCGTCCTGAAGACATTCTCTGAAAACTTCATTTGAGACTTTCACAAAGGAAAAATCTCAGTAAAATGACTATCGTATATCACCGGACATTAAACCGACCACCCGAGACAGATAACCTCATATATCTAACTTATGGCAAGTTCGCTACATGAAATTTCACTCAAAATGACTTTATAATGTCTTAATTCCTTTTCCAACTAACTATCATGTGATCCTGAACACTAAGCATGAGACCCGAGACATAAAAACTTGAAGTATCTCCCTTATGTGATATCCGAAACATGAAAATTCACTCGAAATCGGATTCAAAATGCCTTAATTCCTTTTTTGGAGTTAAACTTTAATTTATTACTAATGTAATAAATCTAGAAAATGGAAATAACTCACTTTATGAATTTTCCATACCCGAAAACTGACCCAAAATATCTCGGGGCACCCTTACGAAAAATTTGAATTTTTTTTTCTTTTTTTAAATACTGTAGCAATTTTGTATGGCTTACATCAGCCGCGCGTGACGCGGAGGGCACGTGATGAGCACGTGCCGCGTCAGACGTGCGAAGGATGCGTCTGGTGCATGCGATGCACTCGCCTAACGGTGAGGCGCACCCTCACCTAAAAAAGGCAATTTTTGGCGAGTTTTTGGTCAGTTTTTCGCGCTCCCGGACTCATTTAAACCCCGTTTCTCAAGGCTAAACACATTTATACCAATTTCATGCAATAAAAAGCAAGAAAAAACTGAGAAATAGAAGTTAGCTCTCCGAAAACCTTATGGAGAAAAACCGAAAAACCTTCATTTTTAACTATCCAATCACATCACCGCTCTGATTCACATGTAATACGTAACGGTATCTTAGTTACATATCCCGAATCGAACATAAAAGGGCAAGAAACGAAGAAATGCGAAAAATATCTAATTTTGGTCTCCGTAACTTCAAACAAGCTTTCCGAAACCGAAACGAACACGAATCCACCGTTGTCTTCATGGAAACTACTCACCGAGATGCAGGTAAGGTCTTTCTATAGTTTTTTCAAAATGTAAACTCTCTTAACAAGTCAGAGAATCCTTATGCTTACGATTGGTATATGAGCAATTACGGGAGATTTTAACTTTTATATATAACATCTATATCGAGCTTTCTAATCACAAAACCGATATGGGTCCGGTCCACACTGATTGAGATTTATTTTTCACGCGAACTTTGACCTATTGATTTAGATCAGTTATTGGGTCACTTTATTATCTTTATCCGAATCAAATTATGTAACTTAATCGATAAGTTATTGAAAAATCGAAAAATGCAATTAATAATTGTCCAACTTTATGATAAATGACAAAATTGTCCAACATTATACTTTCGATGTGAAATTAGGACAAATCTAATAGCATTCCAATTTGTGACCACCTCCTCCAATGATTTTGAAAGGTTGCACAACGTTCACTTCACACTTTCCTCTCTTAATCAATAAAATTGCAATAGTGTTTTATTGTCAATCAACATGTGTAAGATTTTCTTTTCGTGATACCTATCACCATCTATTTTCCTTCATCTACCGCTCTTTCTATAACACATTAGGGATTGCTTGATCACCACTATTTCTAAGAGTTATATCTTCCTCTTTTGTCCTCACTGCCTCTTCCTTTTTCATAATGTATATATAAAGTTACTTTCTCTCGTATCTATTCCTAGGTGAATATCTTTTGCCACATTAAAAATAGAGGCTCTTAGACCTTCACTAAATGTCCTTTGTGGTCCACTAATTCTAACAGAAATCAATCAAGGTCCACGGCTACAAGAGTAGGTACCAGCCTAACGATATTAGCGTTTTTAGTTTTTCATTATACGAAGTGACTGAGCTTCCCCCTAATGTTCTCACATAGTCCCCACCTGAAATTTACAAAGAGTTACATTAACAGTCACCACTACTTCTTACTCTTTAGTGAGTGCATCGCTTGTTGAAATGCCCAAGGACTCAACAGTTTCATTGTTCATTCTAATTCAGGCTTAAGCACTTTTGAAAAATCCACCAGGTACAATTAAGGTAATAATAGTCTATTTTAATATAGTTCAAAGTTTACAAAATACTCTTGTATTGATCCTTCATTCTTCAGCTCCTTAAAATATTTCACTGGATCCTTAGGAGAATGGTAACACAAACTGCCCTACCTTAATGGTTCCTCAGCAAATCTTTTTTTAATGTATAAATGATACTATTCTTGAGTCCTCCCTTCAAGATGCATAGCATCAATGCTTACTTTCAAGTCCACAGAATTGTGATCAAGGGCCAAATTTTTCTCAAATATACACCAAAGTTTTTAACTTTCACTCCTTTAAATATCAATAAGCCTATTTTACTAAACTTTGGTGTATGAATTTAAAGATTTAGTTGTAATACCTGTATTTGCATCACCTACAATAACTAGTTTTGGTTTTCTATTTTTGTTTGTCATAATTAATCTAATGTGTCATCGACTAAATATATATTTATTTAATATTAATTACTAATAAGAGTTATAATTGATCACTTTAAATTTTAATTTTAAAAATAAAATATTTTTATATTTAATAAACATATTTCAAGTTTCAAATATCTTAAAATGTACAAATTTCAAATGAAATCAGTTTTAATAATTATACTAACAACAACACTAAGTATAAATGTCACTGATACGCAGAGTCTGAGAAGATCTAATAGTACGTAGTCTTATCCCTAACTAGCAAAGAAACTGTTTCCAAATGAAGAACAAATAGTCAAAATATATATTAATTTATATATAATTTTTACTTATTGAATAAAAGATAAATAGTAAAAAAATCCTCATAAGCTTGGAAAATCAAGATCCTAAATTTTAGTTGCTCATAGTTTGTCCAATGACCTAAAATTTGTATGGATCAGCGATTGTTACAAGAGAAAGTGAACACTTACGTGCGATGCATCACCTTAAAGTAAGGCTTTGTGGGTGCGTGATGATAATGTCAAAAAGACTAGAAGAGTGAAGACCCTTTCAACTTTTACTTTTAAGGCTACCCGATGATGATGCCAAAAAGACTGGAGAATGTATCAACTTCATGGCCTTCGGGGTATCTTATGGATTAGGGTTGCTAATTGTGGTGTCGAGGCCACTAGCACTGCAACTCAAATATTGTTGGGATTGCAATTTAAGGATTTATTGCGTTTCGTAATTTAAGCATTTATTGTAATTAATTTTGTTTGTGATATCAAAATTAATCACGCAGACTTTTAATGAGTTCAAACTGTAGTATTTTAGACTTCTAATGAGTTCACAACGTTTTGAATCCTAATGACCTAATAAAATATTTATGTTTTTCCTCATTAAAAGTCCTCCAATGGCTAAATAAATGTCCGCTTCTGCCTCATGTTGTCATGGTCTTGGTAGGTAGGCTGAATGCGTCCTAGTGCCATAAACAGCCAGATACGAGTCTTCCACAGAGAGCTCATCTTCAAGGGAACATTACGTCGTCAAGCATTAGCTGCATCCATTTGTATGATTTAACGTTGAAACTAGGCTCAAGGGTTAAACCAATCGTTGCAAGTGGTAAACCCTTTCTGATCGTCCAGATAAAAGATCACCAAAGTATTGTCAGAAAGTGAAAAGTCACGACATCCGCCATTAACTAGTAGCCGTTGAATGTTGAAAGTAACCTCTCTTAGTTAGATGTGACTTACATTGCTAGAAACTTGAAGCTATAAAGTAGGCCTTGTGTACTAAAGGAGGTGAGAGAATTCAATTTAGTCAAATAAGTAAACTTGGTAGCTAAAACTCTATCGGTACATGGACACTTTTCAGCCACCAACCTTCATAGATCATTGCCCATCAACAGTCCTTGATGTAGTACCACCAAGACAACGCTCACCATTCTCACTCACTCGTTGTGGCCATGTTCTTTGTCACCAGATCTTCATCATGGCAGAAGAGAAATCATGTAAATACTTGCTCAACATAACTAGGCGCATTTACCACAGAGCAGAACATTGTCCACGTTCTGTCAATTATCAAAGTAGTATGACTCGCAAGAATCCATACAATGCATCACTTGCATAACAACTTTGATAGTAACTAACAAAAGCATCCGATAAGCAGGCAGTGTAGATAAAAATATGAGATCCAATTTACATAAGATGTCCTGGCAGGCAGTGAATTCTCCGAATGTGAAATTTCTTAACTATGTATAATCTGAACCTACGTAGCAGCTCAAAAACAGACAGCTATTGACAACGTTATACACATAGAGCCACGATACATTTGCCAACAGTTCATACTTGAAGCCTACAAATGACAAAAAACAAAATGATATGTATAATACCTCAAGACATATCAAAGTGCACCAAGTTTTTTTTCTAGGACTTCAGAACATCCCATTGGTGCAATCTGTCCAGCTACATCTTACATGCAAAGTTGATGGCATTTAACCAGAGTGATGAAATTAACATGTACATAAGCATTCACCCCCAGGGAAAACTGCATATGATCAGAAAATAATGTGTAAAGATTATTAAATTTCATCAAGATAAAGTCCGTCTGTTGAAAGATTCCACTGTCAAGTTAGCAGTGAAGGCCGGAATTGAATTCATCTTGCGAATAAATATGTCAACCTGCAGAAAACAGATAGAGATCGTCAGCCAAAAGTTCAAAAATGGGAGTGATTAATTCGTAATAGCATCAGTAACAGATGACAATGATCAAGCAAAGTCAAGATTCTAATTCTTTTGCAAAAGAATCAAGAAAACTACATATATTAAGAAATTTAGACTCATCCACTAATTCAACCATCCAACATCATGCAGCAATTTCTAAGAAAACAAGGTACAAATTTAATACCACTACTCACCAATAAACAACATTTGAGATGGATACTATTGAAATGTTTCAAAACTTATAGTTATTATACATTGATTTACTAGAAATTGCATTAACCATAGAATCTTAAATACGATGATAATATTCAGTAAATCAAGCGATATTCCTACCAACTATGTATGAGCCTCATGTACCATGTAATATACAACAAGCCTAAAAAGAAGATATGGTCTTTGCATTCACAGATGTAATCCTTTATGGTTGAACCACATTTACTTCTCTCGTAAGCTCTTTCTTTTATTTCATACTAGAAGCAAACGCGTTATTTGCATTGTATTTACTATAACTAAATTTATCTTAAATTTATATTATCCTTATTATTGAATTTATATAAGATTTAATTATTTTGTAATAGTATCAATAATTATTTAAGTTGTCCCTGTTTAATATTATTATGTCCTGCTTTAGTCAAAATTTTGAAAGTATGAGAAATGAAATGAATAAAGCACTAAAATAATAGAAAAAAAAATTCAGTAAAGCATAAATATAAATTAAAAAATTAACATAAAAATTATAGATGTATTATTAAGGAATTGTATCATATAAAGGAACATTTAATTACAGATCTTAATATAATTTAAAACATTATATTTAAATGATCAAGATTTCATATGTATGTATAGTTCTATGTGACAAACTTATCTCAAAGAATTTCTTATGTTGAATTTAATATAATTTTAAGATTAAATTATAAAAAGAAGACTTTAAAAAACTATTTAAAACCTTGGAATCCCAAAAACATCTTTAAATTGCTACTTAATCAAAATACTTTACTATATATGTTACAATGTTACAATAATTTAATATATCATGTTTAATCTATCGAAGTTTTATACATATTTACAATCTTAGATAAAATTATTCCCAATTCAAAATATAGTTATATTACCTATTAGCTTTATATATATATATATATATATAAAAGTGAAAACAATTTAAAACCTTAAGGATTTAAATGCTTTAATCTATTTATTTTTTATGTTTAAGAACCCTCTTCAAATTATCACAAAAATACTTAATTACATGTATTGAAACAATTAATGCATAGGTTAGGAAGTGAAAATACTTTAAAACCTTAAGGATTTAAATGCTTTAATCTATTTATTTTTTATGTTTAAGAGCCCTATTCAAATTATCACAAAAATACTTAATTACATGTATTGAAACAATTAGTGCATTGCATTAATTGATTAACATTGTATGTGTATTTGTAATCCTATACTGACAAGCTCATATTAAAACATTTTCTTTGTATTAGTTTTTATATATAGAGTCAATTGCAATTGTATATCTCATTAAATCTCTTCTTAAGCAAGAAGAGTTGTATGTTGTTAGTTTGACATCTTTTCCCGAAATCAATATTGTTGGTTTCATGAATCTCTTCCCAGAAGAAGAGTTTTAGGCATCTGTTCAGTAAATCTGTTTCTAAGCAAGAAGAGTTATATATTGGCTTTAATTGATTGTAAAGTTGAAGCATCTATACTCTTTAACTTGCAGGGAAACATGACAATATTTTAAGATTTATTATTTCATTGTAAGAACCTAAGTATGAAGATATAATTTTGTAAATCCAAAGATATAATTAACAAATATGTTTATCATTCCTCTCTATAAAAAATAACTCGTGTAAGCCTAATAAGAAAGATGTAACCTTTATTATCTCTGTGTCTGTAAATGTAATACTTTACATAGAAACCACGTAAATCCTATGTTTATCTTTCTTTCCTAATCCTATGTTTATCTTTCTTTCCTAATCTTTTTTCAGTTCATATTTCAAAAGAACTCGTCAAAATCTAAAAGAAGACCATAGTCCTTTCTTGTGCACTCTCAGAGGACCTAATTTCCTTGAAGCTAAACTTTTCATTGTTTCCAGTCATGACCATTCCATCCATATACAAGACTGAATTTTAGCAGCATATTTTTCCTCATATAACACAAAAAACTCATTCAGAGAAGCAATGGTATATGGTTGTACACATTCTCAGAAAGCTATTGCCAATTCCCATACGATGTGCAGCAGAAAGTGCACATGTGTGCAATGTGTTAGGTTTCCAGCAAAGGCAATTGGCAGGACAACAATTGCTCATACCTGACGAGAAATCTCTGGCTGAGAAGTGTAACCATTTACCTGTAGAAAATTTCAAGACAAAAGAAAAAATAAGCATTTAAATTCTTATTATGGTACTAAATTTATCTAGTCTAGAAGAACTAAAAAATGCTCCTGCTTTATAAAAGAAATGCAATCAACAGGTGTTGAGATACTAAACAGCTGTAAATAGATTATACTACGACATAGATAGGTTGTAAATAGATAAGATAGAATAAATTTGAAATCCCTTAAATTAAGGGATTACATTAGATAGCTTTTAGATAACTTTCCAGATTTAAATTCCTACTTGTAATGTCCTATATATGGCTGTATCCTTCCTATTCAATATATGAGAATATATGAAAATTCTTTCCCAAAACAGGAACTAACACATACACAGGCTAGAATACATCTGTGCAGGATGCTCCCTGTTGCACAATCATAACAGATGATCTACCATGAAAGTAAATACTCCTAGGACTTCATGCAGCATGAAAGATTTTATTCCACATGCTATGCACATAGTTGGAAGATGACAAGTTCCATGAGGTAATAATCATTTTTGAGCGTATTAGACACCATTGCAGAAGCATAATCTAGTTTCTTACCAAAATGTTGGTATTCCCTGACTCATAGTCAAATTCAAGCTTTTCATCCTCACTTTGAGCATAAACAGATTGAAGGGTAAAATGAGTAACTGGGATTCCATTAGATCGCTGGTGTTCATCCATTACAATCTGCAAAGAATGTGATACAAGCATCAGCTAAAGCTTTTGCCTACAGTATTTTAAAATGAAAAAGAGTTGGAAACAAGATCAAGGATATGCAAGCTCAGATTTTAAGAAAAGTGATCTAAGGTCTAGATTGCTATCATTCAAGAGAAAAATAGAAAATAGAATAACATGTTCTTAACTAGATTTTCCCCATCTGCCTTGAATAGAAGGAAAATACAGGCTACTAGTCATATTCAAAAATAGGAAACCTAAATATTCAAACATAAAATACCAAAGGAATAGTCCTATACGGGATACATAATATAATAACACTAATTGATACTAAACCTCTTTAACACTTCCCCTAAATTAGGAGCACCCATATAAAGACATTCATAAGTTCATCTTCAAAATTCTTCCAAGTTCCTTTCCAATTAGGTTTTCCTACAAACCGTATATGCCCAATCAACATAAAAAACTGAAATTCCCCAAAAAATTAAAAGCAGCTTTTCCTGATCAGCAGTGAAATTTATCCAACAAACTAATAAGGCTTTTCTTACTTAGTATCAAAACCCTAAAGAAACAATACAACAAGGGTTGCAACCTTCATACTCGCATCACTTGTGAGGAGTTTTGACATGACAAACTAGTCCTTGAAGTCTATAATGAAATCAATTTATGAGTCGACACCTCCACTCCATAAAGTTATAAAAAAGAAAATGCTCAAAGGCAAATCTGAACAAAATCTTCAAGATTAAATGAAACAGAAAAACTTAAGGGAGGAACACTGAACATTCAAGTTGAAATGAAACAAAAATCTTCAACGCAAAATAAAACAAGAACTTCAAAATAAAGAAAACATGTCAATAAAATGATGATACAGTTCATCATGGTATAATTCATTCATGACCATCTAAGATTCTGTTCATTCATGTAAAATAGAAACTATACAATTAAATAATATGTTACTAATTTTTGAACATCTGTTAATAACAATAGGCAATACAAGCAAATAGTAGTACTCCGAAATAGGAACTTAAACTGGTCAAATATAGGATACCTACAAAGTATTACTATACAGGATATATAACATAATAGTACTAACTCATTTTTAGATCTCTGTAACAGCTATCAACCCATTAAATTCTGAAGTAATTTCACCATTTGAGGGGCATTTTTTCACCTTTTATTCTCAAGTTATAAAGTCTTTCAAGTCATGTTCCATGGTATCAGATCAAATCTCCAAGTTTTCTTGCCTTCCTGTTCAGGATTCTGACTCTAAATAGATAAGAGTTTGCGATCCTGTTCACGATTCTGACTCTAAATAGATAAGAGTTTTAGTGAAATTTTCATGGAGTGAATTATATTAAGAACCTATAGTTATTGAATACTAGAAACATTAAAAATGTGATGCTTTTCTTATGGATGATAAAAAACATATATTAGTATAGCGTCATCAGATTTTAAACTATAGATGTAATGCTACTAGTTTACATGAGTTCTTTATGTATTTCAGTATCTTAAAGTCTAAAATTCAAACCATAATCATGAACATCATAAGCATTATCATTTGCTAAATAGTGAACCAATTCCCTTCATCCATATCAATATCCAAGCCACTTCCCTCCAATTAAACATCAGAAATGATGTTTTGAGGCCAAAACGACACTCGCAACAGCACAATTACATATTGAAGTCCAGGTAGAAAAAGAATATATATACCTTGTAACCAAAAAGTTCACAACAGGCCCTCCTAAAAACTGAAATCCTATCAGCAAAAACAGTCTTGTACCTGATCCAGCATGACGTTTGAGAAGTTCAATCTCAACATAATTCAATCAAAGTTGAAAAGGCAAAACTATTGACAATTTACATACGATACATACCTCTCTTCACGTTTTTCAAGGGTTGCAATCTGTTCCTTTAACTGCAATATTTTCCCAGATATATAGGAATCTACCAACTTTCCAGCATCACCTACTCCACCAACTGAACCAGAAAACATATTGAGGTCTCCATGAGACTACAAGCAAAATTAAGAAGAAAAACAATCACAATTTTATGTTTTGATCTCTTCAAAGCATGAATATCTCTTCCTTTCTGGCCAGGACAATCAAGTTAGCTTTCTCAATTACAGTTTAAACTGAGAAGAGAGTATTGCTTAAGAAACTGGTGCAGAACACCAATGAATACTTGGTGAAGTTCAGATAGCCAATCTGTAGCTAAAGGTTCTCATGATTATCATCCTTACTTAAGAATCAGAGGGGAAAAGGATATGATCTTCTCATCTACAATTATTGATTTGTTTTTCCACATCCTTGATGTTCTACATTCCTTCCGCAAAATGGTGTTTTAATATGAATTAAATATCAGTAAAGGGTCAACAATATTTAATATGAATTAAATATCAGCACAAGTAAAAGTTCACAACTTTTCATCATCATTCAACTAGAACACTAAATTTGAATTTTACAACAAACCAAGGGAAAAATAGGTTTGGAGCCTGAAAAGCACACAATAGTTATTCAAATTGAACTGCTTCACACCTGACTGACTCTTGAGTTCTTCAACAGCTTGTAATTTCTCTTTTGTCTTCTGCAACTCATGTTGTAACGCCTCTATAGTCTGTTTGGCCTCACCATCAACTAATAGGGTGTTAACCATTCTCAACACCTTTGTATTTGCAGCAGAGTAGTCGCCATGACCAAGCTGGGAAGAATAATGATTGTGTTGGCATAGTCTATGAAAAAGGGTATATAATGGAGTGTACTAGTCATAAGAAAACTAACAAGTACCACTGAACTTTTACTCATAAATTCAGGCGGCCTTTAAAAAGTGAAAAGCAGATGAAAGCCTTTCTAGATTCACGAAGAAGACACATTCACATCAGTCACAAGGCATGATTCCGACTAACTTCAGTATGTAATGAACTCTTACAAAAAAAGAACAACTTTGATTTATTACTAATTCTATTATTGTCAATATCAATAAAGAAATAGAGTTAGTCACAACCCTGAGGACCATAACGCTGCATATATAGATAAAAATTATTGGCAAGAAAGCTGAATGCAGGGTAAGTTCCTAACTGGAAGTATTAGCATCTACATCTGCTGTATAAAACATGGAAGGTAATCTATACAATAGATAGATGAACTGTTTTGATATGCATGTCTCATGGTGTCACAAGCTATTATTCTCTAGGCTATGTAGAAAGATCTTTACTAGCATTTATGACCTTTTCTTCCCAATTATATTCTTTGAAGAGGAAGTCATTTTGCTGAGTTATATATTAGTTGTATGTCACTTTAGGAAAGTCAATTTCTTGATATTCCGAAGAATGTGGGATCCTAAGAGATTATTCTCCCTTAATAGGAGACTGAAATTCTATGATTCTGTCTCCTTCTCGTAGGAGAGTGGAATCCTAGGAGACTTTTTCTTTCCTAGAAAGTTTGAAATCCTAGAAGATTGATTTCTATTCTTAGAGATTGAATCTTCTTTTTTTCCCTACTCTAAAGCGTGTATAAATGTGTAATCCTAAACCATTTGGTAAGAAGACAATTCATTCTCCCTTCTATTTTCTATCATGGTATCAGAGTCCTATGGTTTTTTGTTGGGAGTTCTTCAAGTAGCCTTCATTGTGGCATTTTTCTTGGGACATTAGTCTTCTGTTTTTTTCTTTTACCTAATATGTGCGCATCTGAGCTCGTTTGAGATTCGAATATAGGGCTTTTAGTAGTTATGAAATTAAGAAATTGAGGCAAGGAAAGGAACGGTCTCTATCATGAATGCCTCAAGAAATTTACTTGAATGCCTCAGACAAATATTATGCCGATACTTGGATAACTAATTCTGGTGCTGCAGACCAATTGACTCACTCCACACATTTATTTCATATGTACATATCATGCCCTAGTAATAGGAAGATTCTAGCGGTCAATGGTTTGTTAACTACTATTGTAGGAATAGGCATATATATTCCATCTTCTCTTTGTATAAAATATGCTCCTCATGTGCCAAAACTATCAAACAACCTTGTGTTTATTCAAAAACTTACAATTTTTTCTCCTCTTATTATTGTGTTCTTTAGAAACAAAATTCGATGAGGAGGACCAGACTTGCTAAGGAAAGGAACGGTCTCTGTCATCTTGAATCTTATAAAAAAGTCAAGAATAATTTGTCCATATCATTTCTTGATACTTCAAATAAAGATGTCATTTGACTTTAACATTAACACCTTGGTCATCCATCTTTTATAATTTTAAAAATCATGTTTTCACATTTGTTCAAAGGATTAGATATCTCAATTTTTTATTGTGAAATTTCTGAATTGATAAACATACTCATATACCATTTCCTATTACTACTAAAAGAAGTCCTCATCCTTTTCATTTCATTCATGGTGATATTTGGGTCCTCTATTGTTCCTAATATTTCTGGGCCTCGTTGGTTTGTCTCTTTGATTGATGATTGTGCTCAGATTACATGGCTTTCGCCTTTTCTTACTCAAACTATTTTTATTCCTAATTTTCATTACAAGATTCAAAATCAATTTGGAGTTAAGATTAAAAGCTTAGGATGGACAATGTTAGGGATTGCTTCAATAAGATTTTTTCACCCTACTTTAAAAAAAAGGAATTATTGATGACTCATCTTGTGTTGACATCTCAACAAAATGGGGAAGTTGAGAGGAAAAATAGGTATTTTTTGAAGGGAATGTTCCTAAATTTTATTGGGGAGAGGCAGTTCTAATTGCCACACGTATGGTAAATAAACTTCTCTCACATGTGTTAGACAATAAAAGTCACATGGAAACCCTTAATGCCTATTATCCCAACTTTAGGACCTCAAATGGGCTTACTCCAAGTGTATTTGGTTGCACTGCCTTTGTGTATATTCACAGTCAACACTGAGAAAAGTTAGATCCCCATACCATCAAATGTGTCTTTCTAGGTTACTCACCTACACCAAAAGGATACAAGTGGTATAACCCTTCATCCTGAAAGTTATACATCACATCTAATGTCACTTTCATTGAAGAAAAATCATATTTTGTCAAGTCCTATCTTCAAGAGAAGACACCAATGATGGAAGATGGTATTTTTTAGTGTTTTGGGGCCACTTGACATTCTTGCATTTCTCGCAAACTCGTCCTTAGCTTCAAGTCCTGTGTGTATCCCAGAAAATACAAAAATCCCCCTCCTGTCATCTAATCTAGTTTTTGTCCCAAAAAACACAAAAATCTCGTGTCCATCCATGTTACTCAAGATTTTTCAAAATATTCAGAAGTGCATTTAAGAAGAGCAATTGTTCCAGACCTAAAACAAGTCCAGGAATCCAATGCAAACCCTTGAAATGAGCCCATGTTAAGATTTGATCCTCCTTTACATACACAGCCAGTTGAAACACGCACAGATGAATCACACCTTCCTATTCATCACTTAAACACTTGTCACCACCGAACAAAAAATTCATCGCAAGCCTAAATACCATTTCTAATCCTAATACTATTTTTGAGGCATTGTCAAAAAGGAAATGGAGAAATGTTATGATAGAGGACAAGGATGCATTAGAGAAGCATAGGACATGGGAGATTGTTGATAAACCAAAGGTGAGGAACATAGTTGACTCACTAAATTATGAAGTCAACAAATCACTAGAGAGATATAAAGCATGGTTAGTAGCTCAAGGGTACACTCAAAACATATGGAATTGAATAGTAGGTGACATTTGCCCTCATGGCAAAAGTCAATACTATGAGGATTTTGTTATCTTTGGCAAGTCACTTTGACTAGCAACCTTTGCAGTATGATGTGAAGAAGTTCTTCTTTATGGAGATCTAGATGAAAAATTGACATGAACATTCCACTAGGCTGTGAAGAAAACATGACTAAAAATGTTTGTAGGTTGAAAAAGGCCTATATGGATTGAAACAATCTTCTAGAACATGGTTTATTAGATTTCCTAAAGTTATGAAATGGCCAAGATCTAAACAAAGTCAAGTCGATCACTCTCTTCATCAAGCACGCAGTTGTAGGGGGAGTAACTGTACTTCTAGTATATGTTGATGATATTATTATAAACGGAAATAATGAAAAAGAAAAAGGTGAAATGAAGGAACAATTGGTCGATAAATTCAAGATAAAGGAGCTTTAGAAATTGAAGTCCATATTTGGTATTGAGGTGGCATATTTGGTATTGGATTTCTTTATAAGGTCATTGCAAAGATTATAGCTCACGGACTTCGAAAGGCTCTTCCCCAAATTGTTAGCCAAAATCAAAGTGCTTTCGTTAAAAATCGTCACATAGGTAATAATGTTTTGCTGGTTCAAGAAATTCTTAGGAATTATCACCTTTCCAATAATCACAAGCAGTGTGCATTCAAAATAGACCTCAAAAAAGCCCATGATACCATTCATTGGGAGTTTCTCATAAATGTTTTAGTATCTGTGGGGCTTACTGGGCAATTCATTGTTTGGATAAAAGAATGTATTTCTTCCCCTTCTTACGCAATTCTCATCAATGGAACCCCAACCAATTTCTTCAGAGGGCAATCAGGTCTTAGACAAGGCGATCCCTTATCCCCATTCCTTTTCATTTTATGTATGGAAGTTCTTTCCAGATGGTTGAACAAGAGTTTAGATGGTAACCCCCCTTTCCAATACCATTGGAGGTGCAAATCTCTTAAAATAAACCATCTTCTATTAGCTGACAATCTTATGCTGTTTTGTCATGCTAATTTGCTCTCTGTAAATTCTCTGCTAGATTGTCTGAGGACCTTCTCCCAGTTGTCTGGCTTGGAAATGAACCCCACTAAGAGCCACTTCTTCTTATCCCCAGATTCGGTTAACTTTAACTCATCAAATCGAAATGATGTATGAGCTAAAGAGAGGCAGTCTCCCCATTAAATATTTGGAGGGTTCCTCTCATTACCGGGAGGCTGTCCAGAAGGGATTGTAGTCCCCTTTTGGAAAAGATAGAAGCTAGGATCAACAAATGGACTAACAAAACCCTTTCCCATGCTGGTGGGCTTCAATTGATTATCTCAGTGCTTTCTTCCTTTCAAGTCTATTGGTCTACCATGTTCATTCTTCCTTCTTCAATCCTAAAGGAGATAGAGGCAAAGCTTAGGAACTTTCTTTGCACAGGGAAGGGCACCTCCAAATCCAATGCTAAGGTCAAATGGACTGACATTTGTCGAACCAAAAAGGAAGGCGGCCTAGGGATTAAATACTTACCTACATGGAATAATGTGTTACTAGGAAATAGGCTTTGGATTTTGTTTCATGACCCTGAAGCACTCTAGGTGAAGTGGGTACATTCAATAATCTTGAGGAGGGGGAATTTTTGGAGTATCCAACCGAATAGCAATAGCTCATGGTGTTGGAGGAAAATTTTATCAGTGAGGGACAAATTAGGGCACTAATTTAGATTTAGGATAGGAAATGGAGCTTCTACTTACTTCTGGTAAGACCCCTGGCATCCGAGAGGAAATCTCCAGCACTTCTCTACTCCAAGGGCTATCAATGGCTCTGAACTGAAAATGACAGATACGATTTCAGAGGTGATCAAGAATAACATGTGGAGCTGGCAAGTTTTAATAGTTGATACTTTGGGCAACCTGGAACCTATTCATTATCAACCGAATAGCTCTCAACAAGATAGTTTGGAGTGGTTAGCTGGGTCAGCAAAGCAACAAGCTTACACCAATTCTTCAGCCTATACCTTGTTAAGAACC
>JAOSBP010000005.1:15093284-15107405 GCA_027563825.1 Erythroxylum mucronatum
ACAGTAAACTAGTAAAGTATACAGTACAACTATATAATATACCAATATGGACTATTTTGCAATTTTTAAAAATTTTAGAGACTATTTTATAAATTTAAAAAATTTTCCAAAATAGTACCCGGTACCAACCAATACCGGTACAGTTCCGTTCCAGAACTCAATTCAATGCCGAGCCCAGTATGGTATTCATAACATTGTTCTAGTCCCTCCAATCCATACCAAAATAGCCTCTTCAACCCACCGGGCAAAAGGAATATGAATTTTTTTTACTGACAATACATGCCAAATTCAAACTCCAATATTTGTAATATGTTATCTACAGACAGACACAGAAACCTCTATAATTGACTTCTACAGACATGGTGTGAACTCGAGAAATGCTCCATCTAGGCGGGAGCAACAGTAAAACATTAACCTTTTATCTAGTATCTATAGGATGAACCAGATTGTGGCGGTGCTGGTGGCAATCGATTCGGCGTACGCCGGCTACCGCTGTTTGAGCCTGAGCTTACATCACCACCATTCTGTGCTGGATCACTGTTTCGTCGACTATGTGATCTAGATGAAGCAGAAGCACCAAATGAGTCAGTACGTCCATTTGCGGCAGCATCAAATGCAGTCCTCCACTCATCTCCTGTTGAAGCTCCACTCGTTCTTGGGCTGCTATCTGTGCACATTCGGCACTCAAATAACAAAATCAGTCATAGGGGTACCCTAATGGACCTAGACCATGTTTTAGAAAACAGACTGTCTACAATATGTATTTTGACTCTTATCGAGTGTCTGCTGTTGAATGTTTATAAAATGAATCATTTACCAATATCTTCTAAAAGAATATATATATCTTAGCTTTTTATAAGTTATATTGTAAACAGTAAGGCACACTAGTAATTGAATTTCTTTCTGAGTTCAGCTAGCACTAAAAACATCCAAAATCAGCAACTTCATGCAGGACAGAAACCCAAGAATATCAGCTTTGTGCAAATAAAGACATGTTAATCCTGGGATTGTTAATCAAAGTACCTAATGCCCCCCAATGCATCATCATGTCAGTATGCATAAAACATATTTAATTGACATGTTTCAAGCCAATATCACCTGCTCCACTATTCCCGTTGGACCAATTAGAGGCAGCAGCGGCTCGATTATCATGAATGCTTAAATGTCTTGTGAGCTTTGACAGGAGAGAAGATTGCTTCTGAATTCGCTCCCTCTTACGCTTTACATTCTGATCTTCTTGAAGTAGCTCCTCAACCCTGGTTGAGCTTTGTGCACTAACCACGAAGCAAGGGAAACAAGTTAGCGCCTATTAACAAAAGATCTACAGAAACAAACGTGTGACTTTTTGTTGCCACATGCATGCACGGACCTGAGGCAAAATTAACTCGTTCCTTTTGATACACAGCAACAGAATGTGACAGGTAATTATGAAGAGTAAAAACGGCACCAACCTAATGGAACTGTATAATTGATTAAGCATGTCCTCCTTTGCTTTTTCTACCTGGCAAAGAACTACAGCCTGCTCCACAATAGTAAACTATATTATCAAAAGTTAAATGATACAATTGTTGAAGGATTGGGGTTCAAGAAATGGAGCTACTTTTGGGACATTAGCAGCAAGGCTGTTGAGAACAGCTTCAACATAACCGCGTACTTCATGGGACATCCATCGGAGCTCTTCTTCAGGGTCTGCAGGTTTTCTGGCCATGGTATCCTAACAAAATACAGAAATTAGGCCAATACCAACATAAATGCCAATATAGTTTGTTAATGTGATATGAACTTTGTTTATTAAAGAGCAAAAGATAAAGAGAAGACATTGGTTAAAAGCTCCATTAGTGCAATTAGGATTCCTAAGCACATTATAGCAATTACTCACAGAAGAAGTTATTCCTCAAAAGTATAACATAGGCATCTTTCAACAACTTACAAGTGAACCTTCAGAATGACTTTGACGCATGGTGTGACCAGAATCATTTATCACTTGACCCCCTTTTGACTGGATGACATTTCTCAGCTTGTTAAGCCACTCAGCCTTGTCAGCTGCATTCTCGGCTTTTAATACTACAGCACTGTGAGCTACATACAAAAGGAAATTGGATTTCTCTAGTCAAGTGAAACAAGGGAAAGGAAAAACAGAGTACACAAAAAGGACAAAGACAGACACTAAAGATGGGAATGATACCTTTTAAGACAGTCTTATATGGTACCCTACTGGTTATCTTAAAAACAAGATTGGATCCTTTCTCAGAGCTTGGCCCATTAGCCTTTTTATCCTTGGAACTTTTTGATGACACTTCATCATCCTCAGAAGCTTCCTCAATATTGCATTCCTAATTTTCACAGCCAAAAGAGTACAGAATATGATCCTTGTCATCATATCAGATTAAACAAGCTAAATGGATTCAATTTCAATATGCAGAAAGTAAAAAGATAAAGTTGATTAGGAAGTTCTTTCTCATCTCCCATTCTCAAAGTTCCTAAACTTATTTAGCTTGTCGACCTGGAACAATGGTGTGCTAGCAACAAACAGAACCTAATGTTAGGATAAATACCAGCAAATAGACAGCCAAAACAGATCTCAGCACAAACATTTCTCAAGGATAAATTCCATTTTCCATATTAACACAAGCAACACTCATTACATGTGCTGAAGAGACCCCTCTCTATTTTCCACAACTTTTTTCCTGAATTAGGAGATTTTAGGTATATGCAGTTGTGCTCATGTTACCTTTATTTTTCATAAATTACTAAGTTTACTGAGTTGCCTCCAACGCAGTTCCTAAATGATACAATGCCTTTCTTAGTTTCTTTCACCTTTTCATCCACTAAGACAAGTGACAACAGGAGGAAAGAAGAAATATCAAATAATATTTATATCCGAAATTAATCTGTCCACAGTCAGCAACAAGGGTTCCCTCTCTAGCTTGATTTACTTCTAGGTTATGACTACTGATTTATCACCAGTGTTCCCAATTTAGAAAGCAGATTGATCGAATGTCAAAATGCAGACTTCAAGCTTATATTAAGAAAACATGTTCCATTTTCAGCAATACTACATTTGCAAACGAAGAACCTTATCACAAGTATTTCAAAATAACATTATTTTTAAGTGAAAATTCCAGCATATCTAACGACACACTACATGGGTTATCTAAGCTTCCTAAAGTAGATTATCATAGGGAGAAGAATGTTGTCAATTCTAGCAAGTTTAGGCATAATCTCTGGATGCTTGAAACTATTCCTCTTAGGAATCAGTCATGATATTGTAATTGACAAGTGATGCAAAACCTTTAAAACAACACTTCAAAAATTCAATTTCCAACTACATTGCTTACCTCCAATGTAATAACACCTCGGAAATGTCTCTCTTCTTGCTTTTTAGTGTAACCAAGCTGCAATTGACATCAACTATATGATGAACCAAAGAAATATAAAGGAAGAGTTTAAACATGGCAACAGTCACATTACAAACTATTACACTCAAAGATCTAGAAAGGGTAGGCGACAAAAAAATTCTTTCTTTTTCTTGACTAAGTATTTAGGTAAACAACTAAAACTGGCAGTAATCAGACATAATGCATGCTTACAGACACATGCGTGCCAATGAAATTTGAACATAAATAACAGTTGAGGTCTTGAGGATGAGAAGAAGTGTCAACTTTGTTGCAGAAAAGAAGATTTTAAGTGAGTGATCTGCAGAATTTCAACTGCCATATAGTCTCATTTACAACTAGCTAGAAAAATGTGCAAATACCTTTCCGCTTTTTTCATTCAATACAAACCACCGCCTACTCCATGCATTTGTTTTCCCACTTTTCTTCAATAAAAATCCTGTTGATGAATAAGAAGCAGCAGAATCAGATAATCTGCTATATGGCTTTCTATTAGCATTACGCTTGAATGACTAAATAGATTAAATAAAAAGAGAAGCACTTTCCACAAAGGCTTTAGGGTCTAAGCTTCAAACCTGTTATAACATCAGGTAACATCCAAGGAGAGGGATCACATAAAAAGCAATAAAAAAGAAGCTAAGTTATATTTTTCAATATAAATTTTCATGATTAATCTTCAATATGGGAATCCCAAAACAAGTGAAGTGTGTAAGAAAGGCTAACTTGGGGTAATTCTTAAAAAATCAATTTACGTGGCATGCTAATTGTATAATTGCTGGTTTGGTTCTCAAAACCATTCCCATATAAGAAACAAATCAAACTGTGTATTGCATAGAGAAGATTTGTCTTTAATAGGTTTACCATTCTATCTCAAATTGGCATGTAAAAGAATTTTTAATTAGACATTAGTCAACCTGATATATCGTAATGCATTAAAAACCAGTACAATAGGGTTTCTGATGACAAATTTATCTCACAACTACAAATTGTGAATTGATATAAAATTATCGCTGCTAAAAAGTGCAACAAATAAAGCAAGTAAAACTGTTAAATTACTCACATTCATCATGTAATTCCTGATAATTTTGGATGTCTTATTCAAATTACAACTTCATGTTTAATTTAGTGAACAATTGACTAACCAGACAAATCCTCACTGCATTCATTTTCTTGGTCAAAACAAGAATTAGGTTAAAGATTTTCACACAATAAGAACAGGCCTAGTTGATAATGTCAATCTTGAAAATTGCAAGATCTGCACAAACCAGCTGTGATCTCGCCTTCTGATCCAGCAGTTTTCAAAGCTGAGCCTTCTTGTGTTTCCTTATCTTGTTGGTTTGATTTATCTTTCATTGATTTCAAGCTTCCTCCAGACTGTTGACCTCCCATTTGAGGGCTAGTTGCCTATATAAAACAAATATAATAACATGAGAAAGTCAATGGACTTAGAATATATAACTAAACAGGTGCATAACAAGTTCATACCCTGTTTAGTACGGACTGTTCAGCCTCATTTGCCTTTTTGGAGGACTTATGCTTTATCTCTTCTTCACGTCGTTGCCTATCCATTCTGGTGAAAATTGTAATGAGAGGGAATAAGAAAACTAGCGTGGAGAATAGCTTGTATCCATACATACAGGAGCACACATAGATAATTGAAATCTTAAATCATAAATTATTACAGTATATTCAGTCAAAAACAATCAGTAACAACATACAACATTCAAATTCATGTTTTAAACAACACAAAAGTAGAATGCTAACATCAAAAACTTATCCCATCAAATGAATTGTATATTGTTTGTTTTCCTTCCAAAACAGAGGTGTCACAACGTCACTAGAAAGAGAGTAGAAAATAATCAACATTTACTTTTACGCATACCGTCTCTGCACCAGTCGGATGAAATGTTGAGGTGGAACAAATGCACGCTCCATATCAACCAAAGCAACTACCATCTTCTTAGCTTCATTCTTAAAACCTTCAAGTGCAGTCGTTGCAATTGCTATAACCTGATTTAAAAAATAAATTATGCGATTCAAGAAAAAGAAGCATATATGACAGGAAAGTACATCTAATCACCTAAACTGTAATCATACCTCTCTTTTAAAGGGAGGATATCTTCCAAGACCACGGGTAGCATTTGCTGCAGCATTTACAATATCAACTAGCACACGGTGCACCTGGTTTATCAGCAACTAACTTAGCACAGGTAAAATAATAAGAAACTCATCATGTAGATCGAAATATGGAAACCATCTAGAACAATAATAAATAATAGCACCAGTTGGCTAGCCTTCCGTTCTGAGAAACATTTATCCGTTTATAAAGGCAGTCTACGAAACATAGAAACTCCAGAACTTTGTTTTAGCCTATCCAGAACATTTTACATACGGAAAATTTTTCCTCCTATGTTCACTTCCGAATCTCACATCTATTTCAGTTTTTCTTCTAGTTTTATCTCTAAGTCTCTTTTCAGGTTTTCATTCCTCTTACTTGACTCCTACTATGTCATGTTTGATGATTATGAGCGCTTTTTTTTTAGTTTTTTTTAAACATAAATTGCTAATTAGATTAAAAATAAAAGTTATTGTATACCATACACATTTCGCTTAGTATTGGCAATTCACATATTTGGAGGACTTAGCTTTTTTTTTAAATTTTTTTGTTTCTTTTAATATGCACTATAGCAAACTGTTGAATGAAATTATGACAAAAACACAGTAGGACATTTACTGAAAAAGGAAAAGCAGAACCTCTCATGATTATAGACATGAACGCAACAGTCTACTACACCAATGTTTGCAGGAAATTAACTGTATAACGGGACTAGAATTTTACTTCATTCATTTAATTTTAGAAACTCTGTAGTATCACTGAATAAAATTTCAGTGTTTTACCAAATTGTTGATCTTGACTTCTTTACAGATGATGGTTTGTACCCCGAATGATAAGGACAAATAAAATAAAGTAATTATAACCCTGCACCATAAGACTGTACCTCATCTACACAAAGGCGAGAAGGTTCCTTTGCCAGCTCTAGAACTATTTTTATCAATGACCTTAATCCTTTCTCTGGTGATATAAGATATGGTTGATAACCATCTGCCTCTAGTACAATCTGAAATAGCAATCTCTGTCAACTGCCAAACCATCAAAATTTAATAGAAGAAATTTCATAGCATATCAAATGTAAAATGATGTACCCTTTTGACATTGTTTAGGTCAAAATGTCTGTCCAAAGGAAGCTGCTTGATTCTGTTTGGAAAGCTACCCTCAAAACTGGCAACTACTTTCCATCCATTACCCTGCCGGTAAAAATAAGTTATAGTATAATTTATTATACAGGTCAAAGCAGGAAAGAAAAGCCGTAAATTCTCAAATGTTGCAGAAAAATAAAAACACATGGTGAACTTTTGACCTACAAGTCAGAAGCAATACTTACACAGGTAAGCCAGCCATCCAAAATTCAGAGCCAATGGCTCATAAGTAGTAAATTATTGAAAACAGTTAACTAGCCAAAATTGCTACAGGTCCACTGATTTTGGCTCCTGATAAACATTCACACCCAAGAACAAAACATGTAGAAGACTCTTAATATCCATCGCACAGATAACAGGTATGAACGTTTTTGAACACGACCACAGCTTGTTTCTTTTCTAGTGCATGCCCTTACAAATTTCCCGACATTTCAAGGAACTATTCAAATGATCATTGTCAGGTCTTTAAATGTTAATGCAATATTTCTACCATAAATCTGACCGAGTAAACCATAAACATTATCCATATATCCTATTTCTCGGGAGCCAAGAATTAATCGAAGTTGTTGGCAGCGCACATCATAAGTCTCTAGGCTCATAAATCTCACCAAGTAAACCATAAACATTATCCATATATCCTATTTCTCTCTGATGAAACATTATAGTTGTAAAGTCAGTGGTTTTTTCCATCAACCAGAATAGATACAATACCCATGTCAATTTGGTAGGAACTACTCACTTCACCACCAATGAGATGCTGGAGAAATTTGTCCTCAAATTCACGACAGAGCTCCAAAGCCAAAGCTTTTGTTCCTTCAGCACTATTGACCATTTGCTCACCAAGTCTCACTAATTCTTCCTGAACAATTTGAGATTTTCCCTGTAGCCTGGAGTGTTGAAGGATACGGTTAGAAGCATAACATAACAGTATATAGAAAACACAGGTACCCCAGTTGAGTAACTAAATACTTGTTAGCCAATGTCTTTCAAATCCTCCCCAGAAAAGTGAAAGTGCCAATGTAAGAAGCAATAAACCACTACACTGAATTATATGTAGGAATCTTAAAACACATGAAATGTAATCGTCCAACAGTTCTTGTAATTCAGAGGCTACAATGGCAATCAAAGACAACGAATCAGGCTGCAACAGGCAGAAAGCAAGATTACCCAGAAAGGAGATTGGGTAGCCTAAGCTTCATGCGATTACGGATCTGACCAGCCAGTGCATCCACCAAAGCTATTCTCCCAAGTTTGCTTGGCGGAGCACCAGTCAGTATAGATTTCAGACTTTCGCTCTCAGCTCGCCAGGCAGTTTCTAAGGAATTCTCGACTGAGGCACTACCAGATTGGACTGAGGCAATTGATACAGACTGTCCAATCAGTGCTATCCATGGTATATCAGACGTTTTTGGTGGTCCCTGATTCAACAGCAGGGCCTGAACAGCTGCAAGAGCTTTTGATTCTGTAGCAGCTTGATCAATTTTACTGATTACACCAATTGTCCTGGTACCTACGATAAGAAAAAGTGCAACACAAATCAACTAAAGGATACTACAAAAGAGTAAAAGCAAGAAAACTGAGGTAGAGACAGTGGACTGAAGTAAACCACTATCGTAATGACTCATTGTCCAAACAAAAAATTATGCAAGTTTAACAATTGACCCACTCTCTGAATCATATTCCTTCGCTATTCTGAGGGCTCTTGATGATGAAACTTCTGGTGCCTGAGCAGCTGGTATTATGACTAACAAGATTGCATCATTGTGTTGAACATATTCACTAATCTGGGAATAGAAAGTAGTCAAATTGTTAGAAGTGGAGCTATAAATCACAGCATCTTAGAAGTCAAAAATAACCAATATCCACCATAATTTCATTCTAAAACTTAAAACAGAAGGGAAATTATCAGCTTCTCACCAGTGAATCATCCATGATTCTTTGGTCTAATCCAGGCAAGTCAATCAATTTCAAAGGTGGAGCTGTAAATAGTAAAAAGATAATAATAAGAACAATGTCATAAATTTATTGAAAGGAACAAAATCCTTCTTTCTTTTTGTTTATTTTCATATTATCATTAACTTGTCTTCACATATTCCCAAAAAACAGTATTTCACGAATGGATGATAATAAATCTAAACAGTCAAGGACTGCAGTTACAAGTAACTACAAAATGCTGAAAAATCCTATGAACCTAGTAGCACACGAGGAAATAAGGTTTGCAGCAGGTAATCAAGTCTGCTCAATCAAGTTTAAGGAGCAATTCTGATTAAAGATGATAGAATTTGATAAAACATCTGGTCCGGTAAGAAGTCACTTCTGTTGATCACCTGACCAAGAATACCAATGTCCAGTTTCTCAGTCATGTTTTGACCTTCAAAGAAACCAAATAATGTTACTGTTGATGATTGCTAGACACTATAACTTTAAGATGCAGGTCTGTGCCTTTCCTTTTTCCATCTCACTGTTATCAAAACTTAGACCAAAAAATGCTTAAGTATTATATGAGCCATCGCTTATATCATTCTCCTAAGCTAGATGTCCAGGTGAAGCAAATCCATAATGGAACATAAATTACTTGAAAGAATTGCACATGCAAATGGAAAAGGACAGGAATCTGGCCTACTATTAGTTCAATCACGGGAAAATGTTAGGGATTGGCCTTATTTAGATGCAACCCACAGGAATACCATAAAGAAAAATAAGCTAACATAAAATGATGCCATGCAACATTAGACTAATATAAATGTTCTACGTCATAAAGAACATGTCTGCAATTTTTTTTTGTAAATAAACGTTCAAAGAAGAAGTGGATGCACCTGTACTTGTTCGAAGTTTCAGATATATTTCATCCCGACTCCTTCCTGATGACCCCTTGCTCAGTCTATCCTGTAGAGAATGCCGAAGAGCACCTATCATGTGCCATTTTATAAAGACCAAAGAATATTAGAGGCATCCAGAAAATAATGTCTATGTGCAAGTGCCACTAAAATGCATTAATCACGAAGCACTGGATAAGTACATTAGTAGGGAAACTCACTTGCAGAAACCTGTTGAGATTTGTTGTCAATTTGCAGAATGATTGATTTGCTGCTTAAAGAGCCATCTCTACTCAAGTCGATGCTTATTGGTGCTCGAGTAGCACCATTTTCACCTGTTGGCTGCCATTATCAAATTGAACCACATAAACAAAAACTATTATAAGTCCAAAAAGGAGAATCAAATGCTCAAGAAGGGTAGTTGGAGAAAAACCAAACCTACTTACCAGAACAGGGTGTCCAATTAGACTATTCAAGACGGCCGATTTACCAGCACCCTAATCAGCATACAAAGAGATGTAAAAATTTAACTATACCTCATTGGAAAACAAACAACATAAAACAAGGCTCAAGAAAAGAAGCAAAATATCCAAAGGTTTGATAATCATCCAAATCTTTTCTCTTGCATTCCCATATGCTGGTGCTTTTAGAGAGAGGCAAATAGAGCCACTTCCCCACTGATCACATCAGTAAGAATCCAATCTAGAAGAAACACCAAATTAATTATATGATCTAGATAACATCTATGGACAGCAGATGAATAGTAAGATACATTGTATACTCAATAACTGCACCTAAACCAAAACAAAAGATCTTCAACTAGATCCCATGCCAAAACTGCATCCAGTATGGTTCTGCATTCCTAAACTAGGTCATCATGGCGTTCACGTATGCAATGCTTGTTGACAACAACTGCACCTTTCAATCTCTAACACAGACACATGCACACATGTCAAACCGCATCCATACAATTGCACTAAATGCAAGCAATTATCAGCATTACTAATCATGAACTGAAACAACCTAATCCAAAATCCAACAGATCAAACAATGGAACTCCTCATCCGACAGAGAGAAAGAGGGACTTACGACATTGCCGAGAGCGACGGCGTTGAGGAAAGTGGAAGAGCGTCGGGAGGTGGAAGAAGAAGACGACTCATCAACATCCTCGTCCGCGAGCACTGCTGAGGCTTGCCTCATAGTCTCCCCAAGCTGCGCCAATTCTTCGATCGCGTCCATTTTCTTTATACTCAAAAGTATTAGTGATATTCAAAACTAAAAGTCGAATACAAGGGATTTAGAGAACAGAGTAATGAGATGCGGATCGGAAAAGAGAGATCGACAGAGAAGTGGAAAAAGGATGAAAACCCTAGATTGGATCTGAAATCCAATTGAAATGGAAATGGAAAGGGAAAGGGAAGATGGTACAGACAGTAACTGGTGGGTTGTATAGTTTATGGTGATTTTTCATTTTAAGATATATATATAATACAAAAGTGGGAAAAAGAAAACAAAGAGAAAAAATTAATGAAGGTGATTTATTTTCTTTCATTTGGGTGTATGTACTCTGGAAGGGTTCAGGAAAATGGTAGGAGTAAAGGAGTGTCTTCAAGTTTAAACTTTGAAATTGAAATTCGAATTCAATTACTCTCTCTCCCTCTTCTTTCCCTCCCTAAGCCAGGTAGAATTGTAGTCTGCTATTTCATGAAACGCCTACTTATTTGACCTTTTTGTCCTTTATTATGTTCTATCTTTTCTTTTTTATAACAAAAGTAAGGAATATAAAATTTTGGCAAATACCTTAATTTATCTTTAAAATTATCATTAATCCCTCCATTTTTGTTTTAATATAACCTTTAATTTGGTTTAGATCACTTCAATATCAACCACCAGAAAAAGTACGAGTTATAAATATTGCTTACTCTACATAAAATTTTTTAAAATATAGCCAAAGAAGCACATAAATTTTGTTAGCGTAAAAATTTTGCAGCCTTAAATACACTTTTTTAATTATTATATTTTTATTTTTAATAAAGAAAATGCATTAAAATTTTAAAACCAAAATTGAAGATGAAAGCGAAATAAATGTAAACTAATTAGAAGTATTGATTTGATTTGTAGTAAAAGATCAAACATAACGTAAAATGAAGTGTTTTTTGATTGAATTTTGAAAGAGAAAAAAAGGCTCCGTATCTTATATTCTTCTTTTATTTAATTATGAAGTTTTTAATTTTTTAAAAATAAGATTGTCCTTAATAATTTATCTTTTTATTTTTATTTTTTGTTAATATGTGAAGCTTTACCTTTTATTTATTACAGTTATTTCATAAATATATTTCTTGTGCTTTTACTTACGGTGAAGGTTAGAAGTAATAAAAACATTTATCCTTATCCTTTTTAGTTGTCAATGTTTTATTATGCTTTGGAACAAGCTATAAAGACTTTGCATACTGTTTATAAGAATTGGTCTCAAATAGCTAAATAGTTAAACAAAATTATTTCCAAATTGAAACCTTGTGCCCAGCCACCTAGCAGCCAACATCTAACTCCAACCCTCATTAAAAATTACCCTATGTTATAGGAACTAAATCTCCATGACAATGAATCTGGAAAACTTAAAGAACAACCCACCAACAACCTTAGAACCTATATCTACTACAGTGACCATACCTTACCAAACCTACTCCACAAACTTCCCCCCGCTGAAGGGAACCACGGATAGACGACAACAGGAGATGCAGAAGAGTAAGACTATATAAAGCTCGATAGTAGGAGATTTTGGAAATCTAAGCAAGCCGACATATGTGAAGTTAGCTAGCGAGGAATCAATTCAGGCCCCTATAGAAGTGCTTCAGCAAGGAGCTAGGTAGTGGAGTACCTCCCTAGTGGGATTCTTTATAAAAAAAAAAGACTAACATTCCCAATAGTAAGCAAATGGGCAAATGCAGCTTACAAAAATAAGGGTTTGATGAACACAATGGTTAATGAAGATGAGCTGTTTATGTTTAAATTCAACACTGAAGAAAATACACAAAAGTGATAGAAGCAAGGCCTTAGCATATTCTTGGTCACCCAAATCTCCTTAAGAAGTGGTGGTAGTCAAGAGTTACACTAAATAAGAGTAAGCCGCAACCATATTTGTGTGGGTTAACATACACAAAGTGCCTTTGGAATACTAGTTAGCTGAAGGAATGAACTACATTGTTAGCAAGATAGGTAAGCCCTTGGGATTGGATGAGAACGATGCTTTGATGATAAGAATTAGATTCGCCAGGGTGTGCATAGATGTAGACATTATAAAAAAATTACCTAAATCTCTGCAGATAATGAAGTTAAAGGAAGATGGAGATCTTGAAGAAGATTTTATAAGAGTTACATATATGTGGAAAACAAAAGATAGGGAAGAGAAGCAAATATGGAGGAAAAAACATAACTAAAAAGGAAATCAACTACCTAAGGAGGCTTCAGTTCATTAGGAGGGTGCCCCAAAAGGTAGGGAGGAACTAGTTGAAGAACAAAACATTCAAAACTAGAATGAAAAGGAGGATAACATATAAGAAAAAGGGAAATAGGTGGTTGAAGTTTAAGGAATGAGACATGAAGAAGAGATAATAAAATTACAAAATCTTCTTCCCCATTGATGAATAGGAAATCAAAAAGGAAAAATTAGGTAAGAAGAAGAAATGATGAAGATTGTTGTTTGGTAATTTTAAGGGCTTAAGAGCCTGAATAAATAGCTTGTTGTTGGGAATATAGAGGGCTTTACAGCTTAAATAAATAGCTTGCTGTTAGGGATATGATTAAAAATAGCAAGGCAAAATTTGTAGGTATGCTAAAAACCAAAATTAAAAAGGAGCATATAGTAAAAAGCTTATGGTTCCTAAGCAAATGATAGAAGATAATTTCTAGCTATGACCATCACATGAATGGGAGAGTAATTATGGGTTACAATCCCTTGAAAGTAGAAGTTATAAAACAATCTAGTAATTATTAACTAATCCATTGTGAATTGCTAAAAAAGAATACAAACAAGATGATTACGATGTCCATAGTGTTTGCGGCTAACTATAAATTCCAAAGGCAGTGTTTATGGGAGGCAATAGCTAAAATAATCAACACTATTAGGACTCTATGGATAATAGTTGGAGATTACTGATAGGATTGAATTATCATATATTTTCTTATGTATTTTTTGTGTGATTTCAATCCTATTTTTAAGATAAAATGCTTAACTGATGTTTAATTTATGTTTACTGCTAGGTTGAACATACTGTTATATTTTTGAAACAAAAGAGACAAGGTTATAAAGCAAATTAGAGCACAAATATTTATCAAGCGAGAAATCAACAAAATGACACACACTGGAGGCTTGAGAGCACAGCGCATGTAACGCCCCAAATTAGGGGTTAGAAGATTAAAGAAATTCAGTACGTTTTATAATTTCTATTTGGATATTTTGGCATGCATTCATGGCATTTTCCGGGTACATTGGTTTAATGAAACTTCGGATTAATTTGGACAATATTAAGATAATTTTAGTAATTTTTGGATACTTCAAATATTTTTAGAAATTGTTGGTGAAGTCCAGATGTTTTGAAAAATTAATTTGGGAGTCGTTATTTTCTTGCGGAATTTTGGTAAATTTTTGGAAG
>JAOSBP010000005.1:15116060-15127904 GCA_027563825.1 Erythroxylum mucronatum
ACAGTATGATGTGATGTATTGTAAGCACTGTTTGAAATGTTGTGTGTGATTGGATTGTACTGTTTTGGGTGGCATCCACATATCCTCACATGGGGTATTTGGGTGTTACAATATTAAGTAAAATAAATTTTTTGTAGTTCTTTAATTTTATTATTTTCATAAAATTTATTAATAATTGTTTAAAAATTGATAATTTTATAAATAATTGAAAATAATTTTGATTAATTATTTACATAACAAAAATTTTCTCATTATTTAATATCAAACACTGACATAACTATTGACTTGTTTAATCTTATTTTTATTAATTACATTCTAAATATGCATAATCAGTAATTTTATTCTTATTCTTATTTTGATTCTTGATTTTCTTTTTCATTATATATTTTTATTTCAATTCTTTTATTTTTGGAAAAAATAAATGTTTATTATTGGTTATTATTAGTTACCAAAGAAGGCTTTAAGATTATCAAATGTTGAAACAAGTTTGAAAAGAAAAAGGAATGAAAATTGGACATGGTATATATAACTATTAACTTGTTTAACCCTATTTTTATTAATTACATACTAAATACACATAATTAATAATTCCATTCTTATTATGAGTCTTGCTTTCTTTTTTATTTTTTATTTTTATTTTGATTCTTTATTTTTTGAAAAAATAAATGTTGATTATTATTAGTTACCAAACAAGTCCTTAAGATTGTTAAATGTCGAAAAAGTTTTGAAAGAAAAGGAATGAAAATTGGACATGGTATAAAATAGGCATTAAAATGAACTATTAATAATTCACTGCCCCCGCAACAATCCAAGTGCTAGTGCATAAAAGAAAATTACAAATTGAAGAAAAAAGGGGTCGGCAACCGTAGCTTTCTCAAACGGAGGGATGTGGCCATGTGGGCGGCTTTTGACTTTGACGGAGACCACTAAGGTTGTTTCAAAACCCGTAGGTCCCGTTCAAACAAATCTCTTAACAGTAACACAACTCAAATCAATTTCAAACAAAATACCAAGGAAAGCAGACGATTGTGTTTAATGCGTACTTGCGCCTGTCTGATTCTCGCTTTCATATTACTCACTCCGATCCGATTCCCTTCCGCTTCGAGCTACAGGATCCTATTCCTATCTGGGAAACCCATCATGTTTTACTCTTCCTAACTTCCCACGTCAAAACATTACATATTTGCACTTTCACTTGTCTGCGCGTCGTTTCCGCCCTCTGTGTTCCCTTGTCTGTTGATTCTAATTTTATGTTTCTAGTGATCTCAATTCTTCTTCTTTCTAATTTTCGGGCAAAGCCCATGTTTTTATTTTGATCTTCGTGTTTACTGTCGGATTCTATGTTCCTATCTTGGTATGTCGCTGGCCTTTCATGGTTTTTCTTTTCTCTTATGGTTTCTGTGATTGAGGTTTGATTCTTTTTCGTCTTTATGTTTTTGGTGGGTTTGTTCAGTCTCCATCAAACTTGGATAGGAAGTGGAGGGGTTTTCTCGTTGTGACTAATAATTCCAAATTTCGGCAGGTTTAGCCTTTCTCAGAATTGGCGTGGACAAGAAGTAACATTTGCAGCTTTGAAGAATTGGAAGGAGAGTGGTAGAAGGGGTAAATGAAAATGGCAAGGAGCAGAGGAGACAAAGAGGAAGCACTAGAGAAACATGCGGGGTTGCTTAAAATGGTTCAGATATTATCTTTCTTGGTTGTTTTCATCGCTGGGATAATTATTGGCTTGGCTACAAGTTCACACATCAACAAGTACTTCAATTCCCAGGCTGACTTATTTTTCACTACAAAATTAGGATCAGAGCCGTCTAGTGGGTATAATTGCACTGTAATCAAGTCCTGTGAGAAGGTTGATTGTTTGAGCATGAAGACGTTTATGCGTCCTGTGAATTTGACCCATCAAATGAGTGATGAAGAGATTTTCTGGAGGGCCTCTTTGGTTCCGTATAAGAATGGTTATCCCTTTGATAGACTGCCTAAAGTTGCCTTCTTGTTTTTGACCAGAGGCCTTTTGCCGATGTTACCACTGTGGGAAAGGTTCTTTAGGGGCCATGACAAGTATTTCTCCATATATGTACATGCACCTCCTGGTTATTTGCTCAATGTTTCCAGCGATTCTCCATTCTACAAAAGGGAGATTCCAAGTCAGGTATTAACTTTGTTGTGATATGGTTTCTGGGTTTTGCATTTCATATTAATCCCTATGGTAATGCTACATATTAGAATTATGTTTTGGGTGCATATATGTTGTATACGCATAAAGTTACTTGCTTTTCTGAATTCAGCTCGATTAATTTCTTGTAAAACTTGTTATACTAACATGGATTGAGGTGATTATCCGAGTGGGTTGGAGAAAATTTATTGCTAACTGAAAGGCAGAAAGGCAGTATATGTTGCTTTGACATATAATGCCACACTGATTGTCACTTTCAAGGATGAATTTCAATATTACTAAAAGAAACACTCTAAATATTTCCTTTAGTGATGAACATGTTTTTTTGATGCTTCTAAATTTCCAGAGGTTTGTATTGAAGCTAAACTTGTCCACCCTCAAACAATGACAGTAGAATATGATGATGTCAGGGTTCTGGCCAGGAAAAAGAAGAAAAGGAGGAGTAGCAAGATTGTTGAGTTCTATGGGTTCTCAAAATTGGCCTCGTATTGTTACAGAATGCGATTGGGTTATTGATGTGCAAGATTTCTAGATAAGTTTGAATTTGGAACGTTTACTCATCATTAAAAAAGTACAGGCTATATAGGCATGAAGAAACATATTCTGTTTAGCTGATACCTAAGATATGATAGTGCTGCTTGGTGGCTTTTCTGGGGGTAGCTTGTCTGAGGCAGAGACAGGAAGGATACGAGGGACAATAGAATTATGGAAGGAAAGAAAGAAAGATCAGGACAAGAGTTTTTGTTCAGTTTTGCCAACTTTGAAACTTCAGTTGTCGTGATAGAAAGGAATGGCAATGACCAATTTAGTAATCCAAAATGTTATCTAAAAGCAATAAATAAGAAGATGGAAGGAAATTATCTGCAAGTCAGTCCTTGTAGAGATGTTGGCTTAGCTCCACACTTGAGAGGAACACTCTGTGCAGTTGATCACAACTACAAGGGATGAATTCTTCATTGCACGCACATACTGAGCGACATGTATGCAAACATGGGTTTATCACTTGTATTTGATGATCTGGAGATGTTTGACTCTGAAATCTTACTATAAATTCTAACCTGAACTTTTGATGGTTGATTATAAGGTTTTGATGATAGCTTGTGGATGAGTATGAATCTTGTAGAATATGTAAATCACAGGATGAAATCTCTACTAACCCTGTGGAATTTCAGATTCTTTTGGCGTGCTAAGTAATATCTTTTCTTTGGTTTGCAAATGCATTTGCTCCTTTTGCCACCATTATTTAGAATTACGCATGTGAAATATCATCTATAATGATTCTTTTATGTATTCGACATGAATGCTTTATTTCCTTCTTCAGAGTGTTAAATGGGGAACGATGTCACTGTTTGATGCGGAAAGGCGTCTTCTAGCCAATGCCCTGCTAGACTTCTCAAATGAACGGTTTGTTCTCCTCTCTGAGAGCTGTATCCCAGTCTACAATTTTCAAACTGTCTACAAGTATCTCATTCACTCAAAACATAGCTTTGCTGACTCATATGATGATCCGACTCGTTATGGACGAGGGCGCTACAGCCGCAAAATGTCTCCTGATATTAAACTCTATCAGTGGAGGAAAGGGTCTCAATGGTTTGAGATTCAGCGTGCATTTGCTGTTTACATAGTTTCAGACACCAAGTACTACACTATCTTCAAAAAACATTGTAAGCCTGCTTGCTATCCTGATGAACATTACATTCCAACTTTCCTGAACATGTTCCATGGGCCCCTTAATGCGAACCGCACAGTGACATGGGTTAATTGGTCAATGGGGGGTCCTCATCCAGCAACATACAGAGGAGTGAATATTTCAGAAAGTCTTATACAGTCTATTCGGAACAACCAGACACAATGTTCATATAATTCAGATATGACTTCTCTGTGTTACCTTTTTGCTCGGAAGTTTGATCCAAGTGCACTGGAGCCCTTGCTCAATCTCACCTCAACAGTTATGGAGTTTTGATTCTTTTGTTTATTTATTTATTTTTTTCTCTTCACAATGCCATGGCTAAGGCAAGCTATGCTCGTATATATTGGTAGGGCTGCTGATATAGCTCCCCAGAAGATTTTGTTTTATAGTTCATTGTACAGTTTTTCCTTTCTTATTACCATGTAATAATCTATTGGAATTAGATTTTGTTTATGTTAATAAAATGACGTCTCATTTATTGGAATTAGATTTTGTTTATGTCAAAAAAATGAAGTCTCATTTTTAGGTTATGAGGTGACTAGCAAATCTTAGGTAGTGCTTGGTTAATGGGTTTGAGAAGATATCAATGATTAAGAAATGAAAAATAATTCGTTGATATTATCATTACATGAACAATATTTTCATATCCTTTTTGGGGGCAATACTCCATACCTTCCGAATATGAGGGGAATGAAAGTCATTCCTATGTAACTTGTAAGCATTACGGACGTGACACTTCTTGTCAAGCCTTTGACAGGTTATTATTTTATTTTTGTTTTTAGCAAAACAATATAATTAATTAAATATAACTAATGAGAATATATTAAAATTAAATAGAATTAATTATAATAGATTAAAATTTGATGTAAAACAAAAATTTAACAAATTTTTATTTTCCCTCTTTTTTAGCAAAACAAGATAATTAATTACATATAATTAATTATAATATGTTTAAGTTAAATATAATTAATTAAAATATATTAAAGTTTGATGTAAAACAAAATTTTAACAAATTTTTGTTTCTCAATATTTTTAATAGACTAACCACTATCAATAGTAACAGTAATCATTCATCCTAACTAATCATCATAATTATAATAATTATATCAATTTCTATTCTTCACTATATTTATTTTTATTCCCATTACCATTGTCTCAAGTGAACCAAACACCGCTTCAGCCTGCAGTTATTATGCCACCAACCATGTTTGTCTATTATAGTAATTAGCATGGAACAATGACAATTTATCTAGAAGTTTTTATATTGTTTATAGGTTTTTAGTGTAATCTTAAGAATAAGAAACGTAAAAATGATAAGCAACATTGGTTTATAAAAAAGAATTACATTTAGTTCTATGATATTTTACCATAAGTCAGTATTATATTGTATTAATCTAAAAAGAACTTTGTAATTTATATGAAATAATAATATTTTTCATTCCACCGTTTTTTCCCTTTTTGTCGTAATTCAAACGGACAAATTGAAATTAACTTTACCATCAATACCTAGAAGAACATAATTCATGTTAGAAATAGCAAAACTATGCTTATTAAAGATGTTCATTTGTGAGTATGAGTTCACAAGTCCAAGTTACTGTAATAGTCTCTTTGTAAAAATATAAAGGAAAGGTTGCGTATATTATAACCCTCCCTAGACCCCGTAAAGGCCGAGAGCCTTGTATGCTAGGTACGTTGACTTTTAAATGGAGTAATACAATAACAACAACTCAGTAAAAGTTCCACTAATATCTAGGATTTGGGGAGGTCCAATATTATACAATCTTATCCTTAATTGGTAGAGAGACTATTTCTAATAGACTCACATAATATATTTATACATGTAAAATATACATATATGTATATATATATAAATAATAAATTAATAATAATTTAAAATAAAATAGACATAAAAGATAATAAATGCAAATGAATAAATATGTATAAATAAAAATATAAAAATAAGGTAATACAATAAATATAGAATCAGGTAAAAAATAAAAAAGACAAGTAAATAAATAAATCAAACAAGCAATTACACCAAAAAAAAATTAAGCCAAGTAAGAAAGTGTTTAGGCTAAGTAACCAAAATGGAAGTATTGCATATTAAATGTTTAGGCTAAATACATGACATAAGACTCGAAGAAAAAATATTTAAAAAACCTATGAGAAAGAAAATGACCTCTTTATGTGAGAACATTTACTCATATTTTAGTATGCCAAAATTTTCTATCAGGCATCATATCCTCAATAAGTTCCAACAGTGTCAAATCATTTTTGATCATCTCATCAAATTCTTCTTAGACCTTTCTTTTTTCCTATTACATTCTTTAAGTACAATCTTCTTACTAGAGCATCAAGTGTTTCTTCTTAACATGTCCGAACCACTTAAGCTTTGTCTCTCTTAATTTTTCATTAATTGCACATCCAACAGAACATCCTCATCTTTGCCACCATTAACTTATGACAATGTACTTGTTTGATGGGCCAATATTCTTCCCAATATAGCATGACTGATCTAATCACTAAATGATAAAATTTACCATTAAGCTTGAGTGATATCTTCTTGTCAAATAAAACTCTTGATGCACTTCTCCATTTAAGTAATCCTGATCAGATACAGTGAACTATGTCTTTATCAATCTTTCTATTACTTTGGATGATATATCCCAGATAATTTAAACATTCTTTTTGGGGTATAACTTCTAACCAATCTTGTCCTCCTCATCGGAAGCCATCCTATGGCCCAAAAAGTTACACTCTAATTACTCAGTCTTAGTGCTACTCAATTTAAAGTCTTTCAACTCTAGAGTATCCCTTCACAGTTCTAGCTTGACGTTGACACGCTCTTTTGTCTCAGCTACTAAAACAATGTCATCAACAAACATACACCAAGGCACATCTCCTTAGAAATTCTTGGTGAGCTCATTCATCACTACTGCAAACAAAAAGGGTCTTAATGAGGAGCTTTGGTGTAGCTCGATATCAATAAAAAATGCTCTATATCTCCTCTTATAATCCTTATTTTAGTCTTTCTACCTTTCATACTGTTGCTTGATTTAGTGTATGGAATACCACAAATATACGAATCATGTGTTATACTACATAAGATATCGTTTCCACAAGGATTGAACTTTGTCTAAGGTAACAAAATATTGAATTAACTACAAGTTAAAATAAATTAAATAAAATTAAAATAAACTAATAAAACTTAATAACTAAACTAGTAAAAATAGAAACAAGAGCAAAGTTAATCAATAATAGAAACTTAAGGATATTTCTATGATCAATAATGGAAACTAAGGATTATTCTATCTTTGTTTTATCTTCCCTTTACTTTGTTAATTCAATTATGCTTGATCCTAGATATCCTAAGGTTTAGATTACCCCCTCTCAAGATATAACCAAGTAATCCTAATTGAAATAGATAATAATTGAGTAGAAATCTCTCGATTCTTAAAACACTCCTAACTACTCAATTGGTTTGAAGCAATCCTAAGGATAATTAACTCACAATTAAGATTTGTATTCAATTGTTTATTAACATAACATTTGTAAGTCTGTTAAGGTACCAACTCTCATTGTGCAATATTACACAGATAAATTTGATTTAATCTCTTAATTTCTTATCAAGAATTAGTTTAACAAATACCACAAAGCAATACTATATTGAATTCAACATGATAAAAGTTAAACAAAACATTTCAATAATAAACCCTAATATAGATCTAGAATTCCATAATCATGTTCAAAACACAACTAATCAGAATTGACATCCAAGACAACTCTAGCATTCTAGAATTTCCAGATCAACCTTGATCTGGAAATTCTAGAATGCTAGAGTTGACTTGATGTTTCCATTATCTGATCTTCTTCTTTATAATGTGTAAACTATTTTTGTGTTTTTTCTCTTCCATTTTAGGTATCTCTTATGACTCTCATTGCCTCTCTCTGAATTCAAAGGCTTATATTCTCCTCCCTTGATGTAGCCTTCTTATTATCCTTATATATATCAGCAAACTAGGGTTTTTGGGATATACATGGACACTTACACAGTCGTGTATTTGACCATGTATCACCAATAATACCTCAATTCGTGACTTTACATGATTATAGAGAATTAAACAGGCAACATACACGGTCATGTATATCAACATACATAGGCGTGTAACTCCACACATGCATGAATTATTTCTTTAAAGCTTGACACATTTATAGTGACTTACATAGTCACTATACATGACCGTGTATCTCCATAATTTCTCCAATTGTTCCATTCCATGTCATAATTTCACCCGAATACATCTCCTCTTGGTCTGTAAAACCAATTATCACCTAAAAACACATTTAAAGTAAATTAAGTATTAAAAAATTATAAAACTCTCAAATAATAAGAAAAATACATTTAATATAGGTATATAAATATAGACAAATAATTGTCTATCACATACATATCCTTAATAACTTGTATATAGTTCATAGGAACTCGCTTAACTTCTAAACACCCCCACATAATTTCCCTAGGTACCCTGTCATATGTCTTCATTAAGTCAATAAAATGTGTAGGTTATGCTATCTTTTCCTGTAATATTCCATTAATCTTTTAAGGAGATGTAAAGTTTCTGTCGTGAACCTTCCTAGAATGAAGCCAAAATGGTTCTTCGAGATAGCAACATCCTTTCTTACTCTCTTCTCAATCACCTTCTCCTATAACTTTATAATATGACTAAGTAGTTTAATGCCTCTATAATTGTTGCAGCTTTAGATGTCTCCTTTGTTTTGTATAGAGGAATGAGCAAACTAAGTATCCGTTTTGCTAACATTTTAGTGTACTTAAGGATCATATTAAAAAGCTTGGCTAGCCAAATAAGACTCTCTTTGCTTAGGTTTTTCATACCTCTGTAGGTATCTCATTAGGCCTTATTAGCCTTTCACTCTTTATCTCCCTCAAATCTCTTTTAATTTCTTACATGGTAATCTGTTAGCTTCAGGTAAAGTTACAACCTCTTAAATATGCTAAGATTACCTAAAGAGATGTTGTCCTCCGTACCTTCATTAAAAAGGTTATAGAAGTAATCTGTAGACTTTAAGAAAAGTTATGATACCTCTCAGACATGCTAAGATCACCTAAAGAGATATTGTCCTCTACCCTTTCTAATTAACTATTTCTAAGTATGTCAATTATAAAATAACTACAAGTGTACGGTTTAGTTTTAGTTAGTATCAGTAAATACGGGTCGATCCCATGAGGACTATGAGTACTAATAATTACTATTCTCTTATTATTATTCTACAAATTGTTTTTTATTTTTAATTTAAAACAAAATAAAACAAAATAAGGAAAATAAATGGGCAGCAAGATTAAATAAGAGAATTAAGGAAGCACTTAGTAAACAATCGATATCAGAAAATTAGTATCTAGGTTTCAAATCCCCTTAAAACCTTTAACAAATTGATCTTTTATTATGCAATTGTTTTATTGATTTATTAGATCGGAGAGATTCCTACGGTATGCTAATAGTTGACCTTGAGTCTTGTTAGCCCCTGAATTTTTTTTTAATTGAAGTTAAGCATGATTTTATAAATTATGAAGTCTTGATGGATTAATTTTTGGAGTTATTTAATTTTATCAAAGTTAGTGGGATTTATTGCATGGGTTAATGGAATTAAATTGCTAAGGTTATAAGAATGTTCAAGGGTATTTTTGGCAAGACACTTAAGGTTAAAAGAACATAAGCCTATAAGGAAGGGTAAAACGGATTTTTTGGACTTATTAAGGGTACAAATGGAAGAAGAAATGTTGTATTGTTACTTTAAGAAGGGAAAAACGTGATTTGAAGGAGAGAAGAGTGAAAAATGAAAATAGAAGAGAGAAAGAAGAGAGTTTTAGTGAAGAGGAGAGAGAAGAAGGAAAGATAGTTAGGGTTTCATCATTTCTTAGTTTTAAGAGAGATTTTGAGGTTGTTCGAGAAGGGAAAAAGGCAGAGGAAGAGAAGAACTTCCATTTTAAGCCAAAAATCTCTTCATTTGGTGAAGAATCAAGGGGATCAAAAGAGGCAAGAGGAACAAGAGGAGAGGCATTTTAAGCAAGTCCTTAAGCAAGGAAATCAAGGTAGGTACATGTTTATAATAGAGTAAATAAGCCATAAATGTTTTCTTGAATCAAATAAGTTTAGTGATTTCAATTGCTTCATAAGTGTTGCATTATTGCTTCTTGAATGAATTGAGAAATTGCTATATGTTTGATATATGAATTGTGTGAATGATTTGTGAAAAGACATTAAAAATGAAATCATGTTTTTGGAAATGGTTTTTGAAATATCTCATGTTTATGAAAAATCAAGTTTCAGAAAAGTGCCAATTTGGGCAACAAGTTTACAAGTTATGAAATATGTGTTATGTGGATTTGTAGTGGTCCCCTAAGTTATGTCACGTGCACTTTGACCAAGTTAAAGGCTTCTCTCGCTTGCCTGCTAGTGGCATGCAGCTCTTTCATGGACTCCCTTAAGTTTACGACTACACAGGACGTGTAGTGTGTCATGTTTATGGATCCACCCAAACCATTCTAATGTGCTTATATGTTTATATTATGTGAACAAGTTTGATGCATTCGTGTTTTGTAGTTTGAGATTTTGACTACATGACAAAAATTTGAGAAACATGTGCTTTATGAACTCAATGAGAATTTTCTATGACAAGTAAATGTTTTCAAAGGTTTTTGCTTATTTTCCGTTATAAATTGTTACCTACGAGCTTTTAAGCTCACCCTTTTTTTGTCCTATCTTCAGGTGAACAAAATAAGGTCGAGTAACCAAGAATCGAGGAATCATTCTACTTTTGCAATGTTTTTGTAAATTAAGTTAGATTTTATAAAAGCAAGGCTTTAGTCGCATTTTGAGAATTATTAAGTTTGGTATCTTTTGTAATTTGGATTTTGATACCAATGATATAATGTGGCTTGGAATGCTATTAAAGTTTTGTAAACTCTTACCTTTTGCTATTAATGAAATATGAATAATGTATGGATGATATTGAGTTGGAAGCAGATATGCTTGAAGAAGTTGGCAACTTGAGATGATTATCAACTTGAGTTGATGATTTTTAACATGAACGATTGACACACACACACACACACACACACACACACACACACACACACAAAAGTGAGATGTTATGGAAAAGAAAGATAGGGATTATGACTGATGATATGTGGGGGAATGTGATGAGTCAAATGAGTTGAGATTTAAGAGTTTAATGAAGTCAGTTTGGTAGTTGAATGGTTATGTACAGGACATCCCAAGTTAGAACAGTGCAAATTTCAAGTCTTCCATAAGGGAAAAATTCGTGTTCTGACTTCAGGTGAAAAACTGTATTGAACATTTAAGTTGAAAGTTATGATCTTTATCTTTCTAGCTTTCCAACGGTATATAGTATGAAAATTTTGAACATTTGAGCCAAAAGTTATGATCTTTATAAGTGGAGATGTGCTAGAGAGTGTAGTTAGTGATTCAGAACTTTTAGTGATGTGAGGAAGACCCTGTAGATGAAAACCTTCCTTCTGGTGCACTATAGACTGAAACTGTTGGATCCCGTTTCTAGAACCCAAACTCGGAATCAAAAATCGAAAAACAAAAAAGGGTGAAAGCGAAAGTCAAAATGAGCGAAAACTGAAGAAAATCAAATCAAATCAAAAAGCGAAGGAATTGAAACGCGTGCAGAAACCAAAGAAATCGAGAGGTTCAGAATTAAAGAAAACAAAATGCTTAAGGACGAACTCTTAACTCCGACATCCGAAAACGCATACTTTAGAAAAGGAAACAAATGCGTTGAAAAACTATAAAGACGAACCAATCTACCTCAATCCGCTTAGACAATTGGGTTTAAACCCAATTCCATATCGGTATTTTTTTTCATTCAATATCATTCAAAACAATTCAATGTCCCATTTGAAATTCATCAATTCCAATTCCTCAATCCATTTAAT
>JAOSBP010000005.1:15132156-15150866 GCA_027563825.1 Erythroxylum mucronatum
ATGGGCATTTGGTCTAGTGGTATGATTCTCGCTTAGGGTGCGAGAGGTCCCGAGTTCAATTCTCGGAATGCCCCCAGTTTGACTTTTTAAAACATTTTCAGATTCAGAAAGAGAGATATGATCTCCTTTAACACCAACGGTTACTGCTTCTGGCCTTCCAAGTTCCAACACTATTTGAACCCAAAAAGGGAAAACAAGTATTATTAGTATAGATTTTATTCAAATGTTCATTGGTGCCTGTTTAGATTCCACCACCGTCGTTGTCGTACGTCTGTGATCTGCGCTTTGGTTGAGCAGTTATATGTTGAAGCAAGTGCTTGGGGAGGTTTTGAATTTTGAATTCTTATCGACTTATGTGTACGTATTGAGATTTGAGTGGGGAAAGATTCCGCCTGTAGTTATTTTATTTATCTTTTCTAGTTTCAGAAAATTTAACCAAACTGATAGGCCTTCTGGAGTTTCACTTGGATGGAGACCTAATGCGCCGGGCTGCTGACTGTTCCTTTCTTCGTGATTCATTCTTTCCACCCAAGTAAGCGCCAGGTCAAGATAAATTGGTTGCGGAAGACAGATCCTCTTTCTTCTTCCGGATTTCGATCATTGGCATATGATATGAGAAAGGTTAACGTGTTGATGGCGCCTAATAGACAGCAAAGATCCTCTCCTCATGCTTTGTGCTCAGCGAGATGTTCCTCGGTTAATGTCGTAGGCTTCTTTTCCCTCTTCGAGCATCTCCAGTGAGTTCGGAATCACATACGTGCACTACGAGAACATGGAGAAGTTGTGAGGTGGCTAGAACAAAGTTTTCAGAGAAAAGACACGAATCCCTTAACAATTCTTATAACTTGTTATGTAAGGCCTGAGTTATTGAGATGATTTTGATCTTCTTTCTCAATACACCTCTAAGACGTTTTTCTCTCTTTTAACGCCTCACCGTTAGTTTAAAATGAAAGAATATGACAAGCCCCTTTACTCAAAGTTTCTTATGTCTATTTACAATTTATCTTATTACTAAGGGATAGTTTACATCGCATCCATGGTTAGATCGTGTCTCTTGAGAACTTATAAAACTCAAAATACAAAAGTTGTAGATCTCAATCAAAGTTTGGATAAAAATTATAGATAATTTACTAAGTCATACTCAAATTATCTTATGAAACTTTATTAAGAGGGATATGATATTTGGCACGACCGTGCCAATAAACAATAAATCTCACTATCTTTTTTCTTTTGGGTTTCCCACGAGGTGTCCTGGGCGGGTCTCAATTATGGGCGGCACCTTTAAGCATGTCCACATCTCAGACTAATCCCCGCTCGAGCCGGGTAAACTAATCTCACTATCTTTTTTGAAAGTAGTATATGGCCTTTAGCATGGTCATATCTCTATATTGTAGATTTTACTATCTTCTGGACAGTATAATTTCTTAAAGATTAAATTTGTATTTTCTCGAGTTACAACAATTTACTCTCTTGTTGGTTAACTTGTATCTTTACCAAGCTAATACTCATTTGAATGCATTAAGTTCTTTGAAATTTCACAATATGTTTCATCATAAAACCAAAAAGATCATGTAAATTTCCTTTAATCACTTAGTTTTAACCCCCTTTACCTAAACCATGATCCATTCATAAGCAAGCTCTTTCAAGTCATCCATAAATGATTTTAAATTAGATCTTAATGATATCATAACTAAATCATATATTACAAACAATCAAAGATCATTTGCAGATATATATATATATCCCAATTCATAAATTAAAAAATAAATCAATCCATTCTAACTCAATTTGTATTAAAAGCATACACAAGGTCTTTGTATTCAAATTAAGAATCAATTTCAAGATCGTCAAATCAAACTAAAATTAAACTACTTATTAATATTTATTTATATTGATCTTACGTAATTTAATCATAATACAATTCAGCTTCTAATAAGTTCTCTTAATCACATTTCTTTCTTCTTTTTTAGTTTCTTCAATTTATTACTTATTAAGCTAATTGTGATTGGATTAATCTACTTAAGAGATATACGGCTTAAAATAAACCCTCTTTTATACTTAAATTATGTATTGTCCTCAACGTATACATTTAAAGTATAACACGTGATAAAGTACAAAACATGTATAGATACAAACAGAAGTAAAAAACCAAAGACAAATTTTTAAACCTTATATGGTTGCTATTTAATACTTTATCGAGACATCATAATTGAATAAATGCATAAACTAACAATATAAAAAACATAAAAAAAATGCTAAAAACAAGATAACACTATTAACTATAAAAGGTCACATATTATACATAAAAAAAGGAGACACTTAAGAGTATGCAACCGCTTTAGGTAACAACTCACCAGATAGACAAGGCTTGAATTGTTATCCATTAACTATGAACAGGTCTATACCATTTGTATTTGAGATTACTAAAAAATAAATCAAATCTTGAATTAAGTAGGAGTATTTGCTACCCGACCTTGAGTTCTTTCTTAAGGATGTGTTTGTCTGATCACTGTTTTGCTCTCTCTTTATAAATCTATACATTCACTCAATTTTAACATTCTTCTTTCCCTATCCATTTTTAAGTCCATATTTAATGCCTTTATAGCCCTATAAGTTATGTGTTCTAACTTAACCGATAAATTACAAGCTTGTCAAAACATAACTGTATAAAGTGATATACCTAATGATGTTTTTAAAATTTTCTTCTACACCCATAACGTATCATCCAATTGTATTGCCCAATCATCCTTGGAGTTGCTCACTATTGTATCCAATATCCCCTTTAACTCTTAATTGGATTGATGACGATAAATTGCTACAATTTTATAAATTACTTTACACTTCTTTTGTAATGAATCAAATGAGTTGCTGTAAAAAAAAAGGGAACCTTTATCGTATACCAAACTTAGAAAAATATTTTTCTTCACAAACTTTAACTACCTTAGAGTCATTAGTAGTTAATGGTGTATTTTTAAACCATTTGGAAACATAACCAATAACCAACCATTTCGTATTAATTATCGAAAGAAGTAGGAAAGAAATCCATAGAATCAAGAGTTAATTACTAAAAGAATCACAAATTTTGAACAATTTTGTAATTATAATCCGAACTTTAAAAAGTAGTAACAAAATATCTAAATTTTTAATTTTTTATAAAAATAGTCTGCCGTTATACTCTCCATTAATGGAGTTAACGTGGCTTAAATTAGTGATGGGATGTTATATAAAAATATAATTCCACGTTAAATTATAATAAAATTAAATTATTAATATCAAAGAAAAAGAAAACTTAACCTTCCCCGTCTTTCTCCCGTTTGCCCATCTCTCTTCTTATTAGATCACGGTTGTATGTCTATGTTTTTATTTCTTGGTGTAGATTCTGCTTGGATAATAAAACCATAAGACCTTATTTTGGGAATCCAAACAAAGCAAACTTAGGTCTAGGTGTAACTTGTTTCGGTTTCCTTATAACTTACCTCTAAAGATAATTTCTGTACTACTGAGATTGGCAACTGAATTTAGGAGCACTCCTCCAAGAAGGTTTTCATTTAATTCCAGCACTTGTAGGCTAGTACAATTAGACAATGAAGTAAAAGACCTCAAATTGTTGCCACTATTAACACCAAACATATATTTTATATTTTTTATAAGCTTTAAGTTTTTGTAATTATTGTAGATTACCTAAATATGGGCTTGATCTAGTAAAAGAATTGTCAGTTAGCTTAAGGATTACAAGTCTCGAAGCATTGATTAGTGATGATGGAAGTGGTCCTAAGAACTGGTTGGCTATAAAGTAAGCCCTTAGAGGATTGGAAGTCTTAATTCCCAGATCATCGGGAAGTTGTCCATGTAATGAGTTTAAAAAGACACTGAAAAGTGACAAGGAGGATAAGTTGTAAATGAGGGTAGGAATCATACTAGACAACTTATTTATGGCAAGGTTCAAGTGTCTAAAGATGGTCAAGCGTCCAAGATCAACAAGAATGTCCCCTTGAAGATTGTTTTATGTCAAGGAAAAAAGATTAAGCATAGAAAGGTTTCCAAAAGAAGGCAGAATTTCTCCTACAAAATGGTTTCCACCAAGGTGTATTTTTGTAGGTTTTAACAAATAACAAATCTTTAATGGAATCTTCCCTAAAAGTTGGTTAAGATACATGCGAATGGCTTCAAGTTTTGAACAATTAGATAAAGTTGGTAGGAATGTGTCCCTAAATGGAATTATTCTCAAGGGAAAGACAAAGAAACCCAAAATATAAGGACACTTGAAATAAGTTACACCCAGAGCCAAATTTGCTTTGTATCCAAATAGAACTTCACCCAAAAATTACAACTTAGACATATGATGGTGATCTAGTAAGGAGGAAGATGAGGAGGGTTAGGTTAGGTTAGATTTTCTTTTTCTTTTGTTTTCTTTAGTATTAATTAATTTGATTTTATTATAATCTGGTGTGAAATTTCAGACATTCCATGTGTAATTTAACACAATTGATGTAGCTTTCCATATTAGCTCTGGTAACAGAGAATCTAACATCGGGCTATTTTGTAAAGAATTGAAAATTTGGGTGTTTTATTATCTTTTAAAAAGGTTTATGCTATATATAATTGCAAAATTTCACAAAGTTTGAGATTAATTTAGTAGTTAACCTTAAAATCAATGCCCAAAATATCATATAATTCAACTTCTAAGACTTCAGTTACAGGCATTCCATTTCTATTACAGATATTTTTATTCCTTTAACACATATCACACCTACTGATAAAATGTTTAGCATCTTGGTATTTAATAGGCTAATATGATTTAGAATACTCATCTTCACAACAATTTTGGATACACTAAAGTGACCGCCATGCTTAGTGGGATGGTAGTGATTAAGGATGTTGGTAACTTCTTCATAGGGGACATACTTCCTAATCACTCCATCTGCGTAATGTTTATATGGTAATGGTTCTTCTCAAAGGTTGTGGTTGACCTTTCACAAATTTTTTTCTTCTATTTATAGCTAAGATATGGAGGGATAACACCTTTAGTTAAGTAGTTAAAAAAATTGCATTACATGGGACAACTATAACTATCAAAATATTTATAAGGAAAGATCTCATTTATAGGAATTATTTGTGCACTCATTGGTTGCTCCAATCTGAACAAATGATCAATAACCACATTTTCTAATCCCTTCTTGTCTTTTATTTATGTATTGGATCATATAACAACACCATCCATTAAATCAAACATAGTTTAGCATCCTTCTTGTTCAACAAGTATTTATTTGTTATATGATCCATGTAAATTATCAGTTTAGAACCTATAATATAAGGCCAAAACTTATCAAGAGAAAAAAATAATAAAGGCAATTTCTTTTTAGTTATTGCATAATTCACTTGTGTATTAGGCAAAGTAATACGAGCATAATAAATAACATGCAACTCTTTTATTCCTTCCTTGACCAAAAACTGCTCTTATTATATAAGGTCAATAGCATCACAAGTAAGTTCAAATGATAGACTCCAATCAAGTGTTAACATACATAGGGTAGATAGTAATTCTTTTTTCAATTTGTTGACTGCATGCATATAACTTACATTAAACTTAAACATTTGATAGGTAATTTTTCAAATTTTAAAATAAAACTTCTTATCCTGCAAGTATACAGATTGAAAATCGCAATATAGATAGGTATTGTCCCACAGGAATTGGTTAGTCATCAAAATGATCCAAATTTTGTTTTGTTCAGGAAACTCAAATAATTAGATTTGAAAGATCTAAAATATAAAAATTAAGAGTCATACATACACAGTTTAGGGTTGTCACAAAAGTAAGAACACAAATTTAGAAAATGGTGAATCAAAGAATCAATTTAACAACTTAGGATTGTTATTACCTAACTATGTATTCTCTCACTTTAGCAATGCTCATTATGTTTAGTCCAAAATTTTCTAATATCCTAGTTCTTTATTCTCATTACTTGAACCAAATAAGCGATGTTTAATGGAGTAAATGAATTATGTAAGCTCTCACTTTCCATTTTTCACTTAACCATTAAAAGGATATGAACAGATTTTTGGACAACCACTTTTCCATTCAAGATCTATCTTCAAATGACAAGGTAACTTGATATATGGAGTTCTTGGTGTAAGCCCACTCTCATGGCAATTACTAATATATTTCTTAACTCCATATCTCTATGTGAGCTAAGTATGAACAGCCATATACCATAAACATCAAACACATCCATAACATTGAATAAAGTGAGGTACTATATAGTTTAGGCAATAACAACCCTAATAACTACTTAGAAATCCATCAAAACCTTATCCAAAATGTTCATAACATATCCATACATCTTTCTCAATCAACAAAATACAACAAAGAAGAAAGAAAAGAGAAGAAGTAAGGCTTATATGTTGACAACTTTGTGTCTCCTTGAAATCTTTTGATTACACCTTGAATTCTCTTTATTTTTCTCTCAAAAATGTGTTCTTCTCTCTCCATTGGATGTCTTTCATAACCTCCTCCTTTACTACGATTTAAAATTGAGTTTTTGTACCTCATTTAATACTTAAAATGACGTACTGATATGTATGAATAAAATCTTGTAAGCCCACGTATGACAAAAGAGTGGATGAAAATTGATGGATCTATTCAACAAACTAAAACCACTTAATTAAAATACAAGATATCTAATTTATCCTAAAAACACACAAAAGGAAGTAAAAAAATATAAATAAGAAACAAAAGATGAACCCTAGTTAAAGTCCGATGACATATTCAAAATCAAAAATAAAAATGAAATAATTTCATTGATTGCATTTTTAGAAAGCTATGGACTATTGCTTGAAACTTAGAGTAATAAAAAATTTAATATTATATTAAATATCATATCAAACTCTAAACTCTATGGAAATTGAAAAGAATCATATTTCATGTTCGTATAGTTATTAATATACAAAAGAAAACCCAAGAAGCTAACAAATCCACGATAACAATTAGCCAAAAAATTTCCTTAATCTAGTAACGTTTTAGTAAGCAATTAATCAAAGAAGACAAAACTAAGCTCACATGTGCAAAATATCATCAAAGTGATAACTAATAACCATAAACTCAAAGAAGACAAAGAAAAAGCAAAATTTAAGTGTTAAAAGGAAACAAATCTCATCATATCTACAATGCTTTTTTATGATCCCTTTGTATTTCTTACGATCAATAAAAACTTGCAGCTTCATCTCGCGTGATAAAATAACAAACCATCGATGTTTTTCATTCATGCGTGGCTAAAAAGTAACATGGCCATAGATTTCTCGCCTATTACCAACTCACTTACTATTTGTCATTTTTATCTTTTTTTTACATTGTTTTGACCAACTTATGCGCATTACTGTGTCTTTTTTCCCCCTCAAAGACCACTCCTCAATTTCAAGTCTTGCGTATTTCCTTCTTGCTCTGTCATTTCTTATTTTTTTTCTTGGTCATTTTGCTTTATCTTTTGCAACATTTCATGGCCTTATTTATGACATTATAGTGCTAACTTTCACTCCTGTTATGCCACCATTTTTAGCATTTGCTTCATATAAAGCTTATGCTTGCTTCCATAAGGTGGTGGTGTCACTCCATAGGTAATTTATAGTTTCTGATTCATGCTGCAAAGATAGCAGTAGCCACTAACAATTGTTCCTTTAAGTACATCCTTATTACTTTGTCCTTTTATGATTTATTATTTCTAATTTATTGTATGTCTTATAACTTTGCCCACAAAAGTCACCAATTAGCTTAGCTCCAAATATTTCTTTAAAAGTCTAAGTTAGTTCTTAGTATCATGATATATACTAGTAGCACCGTAAATCTTAACTAAGTGCACTTTCAGGCAATTTGTAATTACCAGGCATTGATGTGATATTTAAAATCATTTCTTTCAACATTAATTAAAGGTAAACATTTTACATTAACGTTTAAAAAAATATAAATTGTTATCAATTTTAGGATGCAATGAATACTATTTTAGTAAAGTTGTGGTGCAATTGGTACTAAGAAAATGATGAAAAAAATTAAACATTTTGTAAAACTTTAATATGCAATCACACCTTTAGCCTTCCTTGTCCTTTCTTGTACTTCTTACTTGTAACAATGCCTTTCGAAATTTCTTTATGTTGGTACGTTTCAAGCTTTGATTAATGTAGTTTTGACCCCTCTCTTATTATGTTTCATTTTGGTTTATTCGTCATTTAGCTAGCATTCATCCCTTTTCCTTGTAAGTGTTGTTTTATATTGTAATGAATGGCATTTTGACTTCTTTTTCCTATTGTTCAACCTTTGTTTCTCATTTTATTTATTTTCCGGTCTATGTATAGCTTTTAATTAAGCCAATTTCTCTCAAATCGAAACCTCGATTTCCCTAGGACACAAATTTAACTATAAAAGAAACAACACATAAATAAAATGAAATGAAAATTAAATATACAAAAAGATTTAACAAATGTGAAGTTATAAAATGTAAAGATATGCAAAATTTAAACAAATATGAATGATTTTAATTTATTATTTTTAAAAAATTACTTTAAAACTATTAATACAAAAAAATCCATATGAAAAGAAAAATTTTAAAAATGAAAACTAATTCAAAATTAAGTATAATGTTAATAATTAATTAACTAAATTTATTTTTTAAATAAATTGTGAAAAATGAAAGAAATCTAAAATGCATAATCTTAATATAAAATTTTAAAAGATAAAGTGATTGAAATAAGTTAGGCAAAATTAAGTATAGATAGTAGGACCAAAGACCCTTATATACAATTGTTCCTTTTAATGATCAGCAGAGATATTTTAGGCGCTAATTATCTAATTTTTGAAAAGTACAGTAAACCCCCCAAAGCAAAAACATCAAAAGAGGGCCCTCATGTGAATACATCCAAAAACAATGTCAATAAGAAGTGTCCAAATTCTCGAAGAAAAAGTTACCTCTATACCATCATTCTCTACAGCTACAGGAGTGAACTGAATCAAAAAGGAAGTAAATGGGAATACTCACTTCTCTGTGTTCTTCTCCAATCAATGCATTACGAGTAAGCACCGGTGATTAATGTAGCTACAACAAAAGCACTGCAGACGTATGACCTACTCTTAGGATCTGTAGGAGCAGAAGCCTGAGGCGGAAATTCAAGGATCATTTGCATACTTAATCACGGAGCATTGAACGGGGAAAAACTAAACAGGCCATCGCATCTGAGGATATCCACTAATCATAAGCTGATGAGCACATATCCAGAAGCTTTCCTAAACTGAGTTTTATTTTTTGCGGGGCTTGTTTTTCCTTGAGATTAGAAAATCAATCAAAACAAAGCCAACAATCCGATAGACATGCTGTGAAGATAGAGCAAAGGCTGAAGAGTAAGACAACAAATGTAGAATTTGGACTCATAGATGGATGTCATAGCGAACAGTGTCTTTCTTTTTGAAAGATGAAAAATAATAACAGATTCTTTGAATTATTCAATGATGAAATAGCTAATCATTAACCCATAAAGCAGTGATATACTTAGTTCCTGCCCATTAAAAGATGCTATGATACAAAGATCAATTGCCAGACAGATGCCTCTCTGCACAAAATAGTTTCAAGTCTCAAAACTGTGATACATTAGGCACAATCTACTTCAATCTCCAAACCCGTTGCCTTGGAAACAAAATAGCTGTCATTGTGATCCGTCCCAATGCTTCGACATTTCAGTTGGTTCTGTGGGCTGGTGCCCAGAAAACGAAGGTGATCCATGGCTGTAATCTCCCGAATTCCTCAAAGAGCCAACAGGCTCGGGCCTTGATGTTTCCACAGATCCGCATGAAGGCTGACTAGCCATGTGCATAGTTTGTGATGGCGGCTGCCCTCCTATTTGACCGGACCATGATTGCTGCTCTCCTCTGCTTTGTGAGGGCCATGACTGCTGTTGTCCTCCATTTTGAGAGAACCATGCTGATTGCTGTCCTGTTTGAGATGAGGATTTGTTTCCAACTAGAGAGGTCCATGGGGCCTGTTGCTCTCCAGTTTGAGGAGACCATGAAGGCTGCTTTCCTCCAGCTTGACCTAACCACTGCCCTTCAGTTTGAGATGAAGATGTTGGATTCTGCATTCTAGCTTGAGACGACAATCTTAGCTGCTCCCCCCCAGTTTTGGACAAGCATGTTGACTGCTGAACTCCAGTTTTCAGTGACCATGATGGCTGCTGGCCACTTGTCTGAGATGACCATCCTTCTGTTTGAGATGACCACGATGACTCACCAGTCTTAAATGACCATGGTGGCTGCTGTCCCTCCATTTGAGAGGACCATGATGGCTGTCGTCCTGACATTTGAGATGACCATGATGGCTGTTGTCCTCCAGTGAGAGATGATGGTGGCACCTCCCCCATTTGAGAGGATGGTGCAACCTCCTGTCCTGTTTGAGATGATCGTGCCACTTGCTGTCCTTCACTTTGAGGTGACCCTGAAATTTGCTTTCCAGCTGACCACGATGACTGCGGAGCTCCTGTTTGAGAGGACCAGAATGGCTGCTGACCACCAGCTTGGGAGGAACATGAATCTTGCTTTCCACTTTGTCTGAACCATGAAGTTTGTTGCCCAACAGCATGAGAGGAAGAAGAATGATGCTCAAACATTCGATTAGACACTGATTGTGCATCCCCTACCATTTGATGCTGGTCAAATTGTTGAAGTCTCCCAGCCTGAGGTTGTCTGGATAGTGATTGTCCACCCAATGAAGATGGCCCTAATAACTGGTCCTTTGACACTCGAGGAGGTCCAAATGGTATTTGTGATTGTCTAGGCCCACGAGAGACTCCTGGAAAACTTCTCCATCTGTTTTCATCTAAAACTTTTTCAATCTCCTCACCTCGTCCAGCACTTTTAAATGTCTCAGTTACTAGCTCCTTCAGAGTGGGAGGAACGCCAACAGCATATCGCATCATCTGATCCATAATATCCTTGACAGTATCCAATTCAGCAGCATCAATAAGGCCCCTAGCAACAACATCATAGATCAAGGGATCTGGTTTTGGATCTCTTTCTCCCATTTTTGTCAAAATCACTGCAGAGTCCACTACCTTTCCATTCTTAATCAATTCGGCAAATACTCTAGTCCCATAATCCACCACCACTCTCAAGCCAGCATCCACCATCCTGCCAAAGACCCTAAAAACATCAACAACCCTTCCCATTTTCATGTACGCATCAATCAATGTTCTAAAGCTTGTAACATCAGGGCTCAGGGACTTCGAAGTCAATTCAGTGAAATAATTTTCTGCCTCCTCCAACATCTCATTCTCACAAAACCTAGCAATAATGTTATTGTAACCCGCAACATCCATTGCAAAAGGCTTTGACCCAGGCTTTGTTCCCACCTTCCTAAACATATCAATGGCCACATCAATCTTTCCTTCTTTAAAGCATTCATTCACCATAATATTAAAAGTATCGGAATTAACTGCTTGAAAGTTTGGTGGGGTATGATTATCTAACATTTGTTCAAACAAAGCCAAGGCAGCCTCCTTTTTCCCATACTTGAGCAAAACCTCCAAAAGCACATTGCAAGTTGCCGGTACCATCCTAAATTTCTTATCCATCAATGACTTATAACTCTCCATTGCCTCCTTATCCTTCCCTTGTCTAAACCACCAATCCATGAAGGTGGCACTAACCACCCCATCATAGACCAAACACCTCTCCTTCAACTCATCAAAAAACTCATTGGCCTTCTCCAAATTCCCCAAATCCAGAAACCCTTTAATTACATTATTATAAACCAATGAATCTGCCCCATGCCCTCGATTCAACATCTCCCTCAACAAATCCACCGCTTCCCCGATCCTCCCAGTATCAATCAAGCCTTTAGTCAAGTGTCTATACGTAACAGGTGACGGACTAAAAGGCGCTGTAGCAATTATATGCCTATAAACGTCAAGCCCAGTATCAACCCTCCCCTCATCACAGTGAGTATTAATCAAATTATTGTAAGAAACAACATTAGGAATTATATCATGCTGCTCGAAGAAGTACTTGAACAGCGCAACCGCATCGTCATAACTGAAAATTCCAACAAAATCATCATCAAGACAATATGTAATTATCATAGTAACAACTGATCAGCAGCGGTATAACATATTAAGTAATGATAGGGTACCGTTTGGCGCGATACATAGCCGCGATGATGGCGTTACAAGTGAAGACAGTTGGGCGGATGCGAGAGTAGACGGAGTTGCGCGCGAGGAGAGAGGCGGCGTCAAGGTCAAAGGCGCGGATGAGGGACTGAACTCGGTTGTGGAGATTGAGGCGCGGGCCCACCAATGCCGACGTGGAGTCCGGGAGGCGAGGGGCGTTAGGGTCGTGAGGCGGAGGATATGGGTTGCGCTGCAATGGGATAGGGGGTTCGATTCGGAGACGACGTTTGCGTCTCCGGCGTTCCGCAGCAGCCTCCTCGGCGGAGGAGAAGGCGAAGGTGCGGTATATTGGGAGGAAAGGTGGTGACAAAACACTGGAAGAATTATGGGTCTGATTTATGATGGGAGAGAGGACGCGGATAGGTCTTATTAGAGCTCGAGATGTGGTGGCAGTGGTTGAGCGGAGAAGGAGGCGATAGAGGGCCATATTTGCTTCTTCTTCTTCGACCGTGGCGGATACCAAGCAGAGGAGCTTAAACCCTAAGACGATGGTTTTAAGGTTGAGACTTTCCTCTCATTTTCGATGCAAAATGCAAAATTTTTAAATAAATTATATCATTTTTAGATAATGTTTATATTTTCAGTAAAAATTATAAAATTTTGACATCCTAGGAAGTAGGAACTAGTTACATGATTTGTTATCTCAAAATAAATTTAAGAAATATGTTATCAAAATTTTAATTTTGTGTTTAGTATATGTATATTACTTTGTAACATAATTATACGTATTAAATAAATTTCTTTCTCGTAGACAAATGTGTAAGGATATGCATTTACGTCTTATTAGTTTTAATTTTGTCTTACCTTCTCTAAACTAAAAATAGGAATAATTCAAATAAATTTGGGGATTATGTCCATATGTTAATTATTTGGAAATTCTACATGCTTACGAAGGTAAATGTGATTTTGAGATGAAAAAAAGTATATAATTACCTAATTAAGCAAAACAATAAGTTCTACAAACAACCTTATGACCAAATTAAAGTACACATATATTTTAAATTAGTTGACATTCAAATTTAGTAAAGCAAATCATATAAGAACACAACCTTACCGAAATTATTGTCTAACTCATATTGATTAGATCATATTATACCACCAACATTACATAATTATGTAGATTTAATCATATAAAGGTCTTAAACTTGAATCATGTACCATGCCTTTAAGAAGACAAGTGTTATCATTTTTATCCAAATGCCTCACCAAATTTAATTTATTAACACAAGAATCAAAAAAATATATGCTTCATAATTAGTTCGCCACTTCAAACTAAAAGAGAAGAAATTTACACATAAAAGAGAAAATTTTGTGGTAGTTCTTCTCCAATACTTAAAAGAGAAGGACTTTTGGTCTCCCTTAACATGTAATAATTAAATAAAAACCAGCCTTTCATTTTTAATAAAGAAATTCACAAATTAGTAACTACCCTTTTATTGGTTTATGTCCTACAACCAATTAGTTGGTTATAACTTAGTGATATAATTATTTAAAGGCATTCTTTATTTTATACATATTAAAGTGTATATAATAAAGTCCATAAGATAAGTATACATTGCAAATGAAATTATAAAAAGATCATAATTATGATATTTATATTGATTTTATGTATTATCCCTATATTGCTCCTAGTCATTATTCTATTAAGACTAGACATTAATAACATTATTCTTCCTTATGAAGGAAGTAGTTAACCTTATAGACTAAAGTATGAAGATACTAAAACAAATGTATGGATGCTTATTAAAGATCAAGTTTACTAAATTGGCCTATATGAGAATTCCATTTGGACCGTTACTTATATGTTTATGAAAATTCTCATTGTGATGATTGTATAAGTGATCCTTTGATGTAAGACCACCAAAGTGTTTCATCTAAGGATTGTTATGTTTTAATACTACTTATGATCTATTCTAGTCAACGATTGCTTAATCGGTAGTCATTGGAAATAGCATAAACTATATAGAGATAATTGAGAGATCTTTCACTCCAAAGTAATTAGGAAAAATATTATATTGTTCTCAATTATTATTGATTTATAAAATCCTTGTCCAAGATAGAATAACACTTTAAAAATAGTTTTCAATTGTCATTAAAAGGATCAATTACTGATGGTGGAGAACTAATATGATTTGACTCAAATAGAGTAGACATTAATCTATACTCTATGTGCCTAATAATAATATTGAATAATGAAAGGGTTAAATTATATGAAAAATTATATAAAGAAGAGTTAGTCAAAACCACTTTGATATTTTTGATATTTAGGTGGTCATAATATATTACTAGAATTAATTTTGATTTACAGATATAAATTATTTAATTGTGGAATTAAAAATGAATTAAGTGAGTTTAATTTATCTAATCCTAAACATGATTTAAGTTTATAATTTATATCTATTGCTAGTATACTTAGGAACCTAATGGGCAACTCGTAAAGAACAGGTTGTGGGAAGAAGTGATATTGGTTGACTAATTTATACAACCAAACTTAATAGAAAGAAAAGAGTCTTAAAAGTAGTGACATTGGTTGACTAGAGACCAAACTCATTGGAAAGCAAAAACAATGTCAGATACAGGTAAATTGGTCAATTACTAAAGGATATTGTTAAAAAATGTGACTATTTGGGTGACCAGATAATTAACAAACCCACTGAAAGGCCCAAAACATGTTTTTTGGGTACACTGGTTGGCCACACTAGAATATTGGTTGACTAATGTGTTCTGAAACGTTAAAGAACAACCTAAAAAATATAATTAATCAATAATGAATTAAAATATGTAAGGGGCTCTTTGTCATATGCCTAATTCTCTTCTAATTGAGCAAAATCTTATCCTTATTTATTGATTCTAAATTATTACCTAATTAATATAAAATTTATTTTAATAACCTTATTTTGCATATAGTCTCCAATTCTGGGTACTAAAGCTCACACTTTAAAATAATTATTAAATACCTTTTTCATAATTCAAACCCAAGTAATCAATACTAAGGGTTCATACTCAAATTGATAAATAAGAGCATTATGTGATAAATTCCTAAAGTATGAACTAATAGTTACCTCTTATTTAATATTATTTACGATATGATTTGAATGGAAATTCTTCTTGAATTTTCAATCTGTTGGAAGCATCTCATCCTTCTCATCTCCCTTACTTGGTTCAATAGTTGACACTTGAAGGGTTTTTAATGATCATTTTTATTCACTTAAGGACTATTTTTTTCCATAATACATAAACATTTTTAAGACTTTTTTAGGCACAAAAGGTTAGTTTCATCATTATAAAAATCATAAATTCTTAAAAAATAATAGTCAATTCAATGAATACCATTTTTACTTCTTATCATTTTCCCTTTTAGAAACTTAAAAAAGAAGCCAAGGAATATGTTCTAGGAACTCAAATAAGCTTAGTTCCTTAATCGTTAATATCCTTCTTCTTTTTAACTCATGCTTTTAAGGATTTGTTTCCCATTTTTTTGTTTGAAGAAACAAAAATCCATCAGTATATCCTAACTTACTATAAAAATGATGTACCATGTTATATGAGTTTTAATGAGCATAAATGCAATATTATGTGTTTATGCATAATGTAGAAGCTTCCTTTGGACATTAAAGGTATCAAATGGTTTTTCTAGGGTAGTGAAATGAGTTACCATTGTTAGACGTATGATATCTACTATGAATGAAGCTTTATGTGTGCTTTTTAATACAGTAAAAGGGTATAAGTGTATGTTATCTTAGAAGTTATGGCTATTCTTCCCTTAATAGTGTTGAACTTTAAGCCTATGTTATAAGTTATATCTGAAAGCATGATACTTGCTTTTAGGATTAGTCTTAGTAGATGTGAAATGTGCATACATATGCTTAGATATAGATGCTTCGTTCTCATTTGTCACATTATTGGTTCTTCACTATGCAAATATTTTTCTTTAATTAATATGTTTGCCTTCACTTCCATGACTATATCTTATTTCATGCCTCTTATTGAAATTCTTTTGAGCTCTTATCATGTTTTCTAGATTTTCACTCCTTTTAATAAACTTAGATAATGAGTCATTTAGGTCATCTACATCTTTTTACAATGTTTCATTCTCATACCTTAACGAATCTAAGTCATAACTGTCATTAATAATCACATTTTTTCATGCTTTGATAATATGCAATTCGCTTTTTATCTTTTTAATCTCATTCATGTATGAATCTAAATCTTTTGTACTTCATTGAGTTTGGAAAATAACTCTTTCCTTTTCTTACTTTTGATTTCTAAACTTTCAAATATTTTATCATATGTCAAATCATTATCACTATCATATACATTAGGGTTAGGCGTTACTTCATCATCATCCATGGTGGTAAAGCATATATGAGATACCTTTTCTTTAAATACTCATTTTTTTATTCATTTATGTCATACAAGTTGATGCTTTAAATGCTTTATTCTTATCCTTCTTCTCTTTATTACAATTTCTTTCGTACTTCTTATTATCTTTAAGCAACGAATATTATGACCTTATGTGGCCTGGTTTTCTATATTCAAAACAAATAAGGTTAGAGGATTTATATCTTAAATCACTTTTATCTTCTATGAAGTCATTTCTTTTAGAGAATTTCTTGAATTTTTTTAATAACTAAGGCAATATCTTCTCCATCGTTTTCACTAATTGATGTCTCTTTCTCTTCACTCAATTCTTTTTTTGAGGCTTTGAATACTAAAATCTTTTTCTTTGGAATTGTCATTCCTTCTTTTGTCTCTTGGAGCCTTATTTTGTATGTGATGAAAGATCTAACAAGTTATAGTGTTATTAGATCCTTAACTTCTTGTATAGTTGTTACTTTAGCGTCCCACATCTTCAAAAGTGACCTAAGCAACTTTCTCATTGTTTCAATATTAGTATAGGTCTTTCTAAAACCTTTAAGAGAATTAACAATGTTCATAATGTAGTATACAAGCTAAATATGCATTCATCATGCTTCATTCAAACAATTCGTATTGATATGTTAGCATATTTACTTTTCTCTCATTTACTTAATTGGTTCCCTCTTGTGTAACTTCTAAAGTATGCCTAATTTCATAAGCTATTTCATATATAGAGACCCTATAGTTTTCCATTCTTCCTATTGCATAAAAGAGGGTGTGTATAACCCTACTATTCAAGAAAACTAATCTTTTATCTTAATTCCGAGGCCCAACCTTGGGTAAGGGCAAGAAGGGCACTTACCCAGGGCCCATTCTCATAAAGAACAAAATACTTAACCCTCATAAATAACAAAATCAGGCAAAATAGAACTCACTCTTGACTCTCATAAAGAGCAAAATGAGGCAAAATATGGCTCAACTCACTTTTGACACTCATAAAGAGCAAAATGAGACAAATCCTCTTAACTTCCTTTTTTCTTTAAATATTTTTTTCATTTGATTTTTTTAGTTGTTCTCCGAATATTAGCATTAAGAATTAATGCAGCCCATTAGATTTTTCAATTGTGTTACAATAAGCAGCTTAAGGTAGCCTTTTTAATAATAAAAAATATGCTTTTAAAGTCTACATATTTATATATTTTCAATTTATTGGGGCCCTTTTTTTATTTTGCCTAAGGCCTATAAAACGTTTGGAATGACCTTGTTGATTCTCATTTTTCCTAATGCACAAAAAAGGATATGTATGGCCCTACTATTTAGGAAAACTAATATGTTATCTTAAGTTTCTTCCTAATGCACAAAAAAGGATATGTATAGCCCTACTACTCAAGAAAACTAATATCTTATCTTAAGATTTCCATTCTTCCTAATGCACAAAAAAGGATGTGTATAGCCTTATTATTCAAGAAAACTAATATCTTATCTTAAGATTTCCATTCTTCCTAATGCACAAAAAGGATGTGTATAGCCTTACTATTCAAGAAACTAATCTCTTATCTTATGTTTCCTATACTTCCTTTAATTTACGTACCTTTTTATTATCTACAATTTTCATAGGAATAAAGGGACCATTTAAAACTATTTCTTATAAGTCTACACTTTCATCCATTAAGAAGAATCTCATCCTAGTTTTCTAGTAAAGGTAATCATTGTCATCAAAGAAATGTGATCTACTAATGCTTTATCCCTATTGGTTGAATGATGATGATGATGTTCCTAAATATACCATTATGATGTTTGCTATAGGATTTCATTATAAACACTAGCCTAATATACCCACTCTAATTGTTGGGTCCCGTTTTCGAAAACCCAACTATTCAGAACGGAAACACAATCGAAGGCTGTTGGGCCCGAGTCCCGATCCCCAGGGCTGAACCCAGGGTGATTCGTCGAGACAAACAAAGAAAGAAACCGCGGAAGCCAAACATTCATTTACACATCAATCTATCAAACTAAACACAAGCGTCCAATATTGTCATTACATTGGCAAAATATTCAACAAATCCATGCTGAAAACAAAATACATCAGGATGCTCAATAATGAGATGCTCAATGAACTATCCAAAATAGTACTAACTTAGTACAAAAAGCCT
>JAOSBP010000005.1:15150966-15174580 GCA_027563825.1 Erythroxylum mucronatum
CCCACTCTAATACCACTTATTAGTCCCTAATGACACAAGAGAGTGGGTGGGGGGTGGGGGAAGGTGTATAAAATTTAAGTTTTTTTAAACTAATAAACTAATTTTAACAACAATTAATATATATATATATATATATATATATATATATAAACCAATTAAACCAATTGAATAGTAATTTAAAGAGGATAATGAAGAAAAAATGCAAATTGATATATATTGGTTTGATAAGCAATCCTTACAAAGAAAAACCTTCGTACAGTCTTTCTTGATAAAGAGGAACCCTTTGTAATCTTCTTCCAAGATAAAAAGGAACCTTAATCCCACTTTAATCACCACTAAGTACAATAGTATAATTCCCTAAACAAATCTTATAACTCAAAATTGCTCACTTTATTTTTTGATAACTCTGAGCACTCACACAAATATGAAACAATGATGCTCAAGTGATTGAAAACACTTAGAAATGTGTGTAAAATGTAACTAAATCTTCTTGATGCTAAAGCAAATGAGAAAAACACCTATTTATAGTGTTATAGGACCCTTCCTACCCATTGGAACCAATAATTAGCAGTTACAATAACAGAACACTGATTGAATAGTATAGCATATTGGTGAATTAGTATGTATTAAATGCGCCATATTCATTAATCATTGGGATACTGGCCAACCAGTAGGCATATTGGTTGACTAATATAGCACATTGGTTAACTAATAAATTAATCAATGTTGCAATAAACTTATATTATATCAAATTTAACAACCTTAACTTATATTAGTCTATCGCTAACTCATATAGGTCGACCAATCACTCCAATAACATGATTTTAACAACTTCAAATGCTCAAACTCAATTTGTTTATTGAAAATATGATTTAAACACTTATAAAAGTGTTCCTTAGAGTTTGTTTGAAAGATCAAAAGGTTTTTATATTAAAACTAAAAGCTTTAATGCCTCTCAATGAATGGAAAGACTTACGCAATAGAGTAAAATGAAATGTTCATACATGGTGAGCTTTTTAGAACATTAAAGTGATTAAATGATATTACAATTAACATTATTATCTTAATAAGTTTTGGTCTTCTTTAGTTCTTGGTTTGATCTTTATTTTGACGGTTATAAACTTCAACTTCTCTTTATTAACTTCATAACTTCTTCCTGAGTTTATAACTTCATTTTGTTTTTATATTACTTTACATCAAAATAATAAACTCATTAGTAGTGATTATGTTTTGATGTCATAAAAACACTGACCAGAACCTGCCTTGTTTTAACGGTCTCCCCATTTTTAATAATGATAAAACACTTGTGATATTAGATAGTAATAATAAATTTAAGTATACAAATAACGATCAAGATAGTGATTAGCTCCTCTTTAATTCATGTGTAAAACATAACATCAAAAACATAATTTAATATCAAAACAAAAGAGATATTTTAAAAAAATGCATATATGTGGGTAAATGTATTCAAGCATATCACATAAAGTGCAAGAAATACAAAAACAACAAAACAATTCATCCTTTCATTTTAACGAAGAAACTTATAAGTCAATAACTACCTTTTGTAGGTTTATGCCTTATAACCAATCAACTAGTTGTAGTTTAACGATACAACTATTTGAAAGCATTCTTTATCTTATGCATATTAAGAGTATATAACAAAGTCCATAGGATAAATTTATATCACAAATGAAATTGTTAAGAGATCGTTTTAAATTTATGTATTATTCCTAAATTATTCCTATGCATTATTTTATTAAAACTGAACATTAATAAAGCATAACCAGGCTTAATCTCCAAAGTATCTAATATAGGAATTGCTCTGTTTTGATACTACTTATGACCTATTATAGTCAATAATAGCTTAATCAGTAATAATTTGATATAGAATAAATTATATAAAGGTAGCTAAGTGATCAACATATGATTTTCACCCTGAAGTTATTAGGTATAATGATTCGTTGTTCTTGATTAGTATAAATTTAGGAAATCTTTGACTAAGGTGGAATGAAACTTTGAAATTAGTTTTCAATTTTTATTGATATAATCAATTAGTAATTGTGGAGAACTAGCATGATTGGACTCAAATAAAATAAATTTTAATTATGTGCCCTGTCATGTTTTAAAATAATTAGAACATTGTGTAATAAATAGATTGAATTATACAAAAAATCATGCATGAAAAGGTTGTTCAAAACTAATTTGATATTTTTGACATTATGTGATCATAATGTGTTGCTAGAGGCTAATCTTGATCAATGAATATAAATTATTTAATTAGATAATTAAAGATACATTAAAGAAGTTTAATTTTTCTAATCCTAAACATGATTTATGGTTATGATTTATATCAACTACCAATATATTTAGGAACCTAATAGGTTATACAAAGAACAAGTTGAAGAGAAAAAAGGTGATCTAATCAAGTCAGACTTGATTGTAAAGTTTGAAAAACTTTAGGATTAAATAAAAGATATTTAATAAATAAGAATAAATATAAGATATTAGATCTTATTTAGACCTAATTCGTATTTAATTAGAATCATTATAATTCTAATTAAAGTTTAAATGAAATTAGAATTTTATACTAACATTTTCATACCTTATTATAAAGAAGCCTAGGCTCTAAAGGAGGTAACATTTATTACCTGACCCTCTTTATAATAGTTGTAAATTTCTCTTAACATGTTCTTTGGATATTGTTAGAGGCTAAACTCATGTACAGTTATAGTGGTTAAGATGAGTCAGTTTCATAAACGGTTTAAGGACAATGATAAAAAAGAGGATCAAGCTTCATATTAAGATACAAATTATGATTCATGTATTAATATGTTTTGCATATTAGTCATGTTATAAAATTTAAAATGATCTTAGATTTTGAAAATCAAATGAAAAGGTTTCATTCTTATTCCACTATGAGCAGGATTAGATCTCTCCCTGATTTCCTGACACTTTTTTCACAATTTAGCATACCATCTCATTTTGCTTCATTCAAAATGCATTTATTAAGAAATTCATTAAAATATTTGACTTAGTCTAGCATAGATTTATCACAACATCAATAAACTAAAAGAAAGACAAACTTAATTAAAATTACAAAACAGGAACAATTATTTTAAACCCTAACTTACATTAATACATTATAAATTTTGAATCCAAATTTATCACATAAGAAATCTAAATTTGAAATGTCGCATCCTGATTGAACAAGCTTCTTTCCTTTCATTTTAAGTTCCTTACTACTCATTTGAAGTACCAAACTAATATTTAAATAATGAGCTCATAAACTTGAGAAGAAAACATCATCAATTTTGTTATATTATATAAGTTTCTTTGTTGCATATAAAGTGTATTTACAATTTTTTATTATCTAATTTTTGTATACGATAATAAAAAGTTCATCTTTGGTCCCATTAAATCATGTTTTGCAAAGATTAAAATACATGTCAATCAAGTTATACTAAAGGCTATAGTTAACAATATAGAACTGATGATAAGAAGGCTTTTATTCTCACAACTCACTTTACTTCTATTCACAACTTTTTAACTAATTTTTTTTTGTAGTTCATATGTAGCTTTTATCTTAAATACATGACAAAAATATCTTCTTATGTTAATTTTAATGAATTATATGTAACTTCTACCCCTTTCTCCGTCCCTTGCCACCATAAACCTCCCCTAACTTTTTTTTTAAAAGGTAAAGAAGTGGAATAATTAAGAAAGTAAAAAGGTAGAGAAGAATTCCCCAAGGAAAGCATCCGTGCAATCAATCTCACATGATACAATATCCTTAAAAAGATTTGTAATCTAACACACATTACAAGTTTTAAAGTCAATCAATTCTCTAAAAGTGAGCTATGTTTTCACTATAATATCTTACTACATTATTGGTTACAAGTTGTTCCCTAATGCTAGAAAGCATAGACTCCATTACAACTTCCTTAGTTCTCTCCTTACTCATGAATCTCCTATGATTTCTTTCATTCAAAATCTTTTGCAAGTAGGTTCACATAGAGATCATATACATTGGTAGGTGAGCTTTAGGCATACTAGAGTGAGCCTAAAATGATTGCATGATATTTTGAAGAGCATTTACATTAATATGCAAAGCATTTAAGTATATACATTCATAGAATAGATGGGATCTAGTTTCCTCCATTTCCATGCAAAGTACATAGATACCACTTATGTTCATATACCCCCAATCTATCTATGGTGCTCAATTTGTTTTTAATTGCGAACTATAGAAGGAATGGGGTTTTAAGCATGAGGTACTTCCTCCAAGCCAATTTGTGCCATCACACCACTAAAACTTTTTAGATTAGCCATTCTCTACAGGTTTTATTTGTAAAATGCTTTTCAAGATGATTTTTCATAAGTAGTTGTCTTGATGTCCCTCCTTAGAATATTTGTAAATAACATGATTTATATAGTCTTAAACAAGCATCTTAAACTTAGGTTGTCAAGTTTAACTTTACTATTCATGATTTTGACTTTACTTTATGTCTTTATGATTCTACATTATGTACTCACGCCATAACTTATGTATGATACTTCTAATCATTTATGTTGATGGTGTAATTATTATTGGTGATGATTCCTTTAATATTATTGCACTAAAAATATTTTCATCAATTACTTTTTAAATGGAAGATCTCGATTCTCTTAATTATTTTCAAAGTTTTGACTTTTTTCTCCTTTTAAAGGCTATCATCTTTTTAAAGCTAAATACCCCTTTTCACTTTGTAGTATATACGATAAAAAAGGTGTTATAAACAATTGCTTCATTTTTAAAAAGTACAAATTGCATTGCTTTATCTTTTTTTGATAAATCAGAAGAATTTTATATATAAAATAAAACGTTATGTATATGGCCATGACTACCGAAACAACGACCCATTGTTACCAAAAGATTGACACGACCTAATTTCATACTATTTCCACACACCCAATCATCATATACAATTCTACCTTTTTTGTTTTGCTTTGCTTTTTTTTTCAAGATACCTTGCCTAACTAATTCTCGATGTCATCATCTACGTTCTCTAGTAAACCCACAAGTAATCCACCATCATAACATGCAAATTTTACATCACAACCTAAACTATCATTCCAAGTCTGTAAAAGAAAAGTAGCAGCTGTATTATTTGCTGTCTAGTTAGTGATCCGCGTGCATATCCTCATTTCTGAGCATTGTCGGGTGTCATCTAAGTAGTTTGTGCTATGTTGCTGAAAAGAGTAGTTAGCTTTTGTCCGTATTGCTTCTGTTGAATCAGCCAGTCATGTCTTTTGATTTTCCTTCGGCATTTGTAAGGTTGGAGCCCACCTAGATGAAATATGGAAAAAAAACTCCTACACAAAATTGTTAGAAAAATACAACCATCCCACTCTTACCTTCTCTCGGTGTTTGAACGAAGATGCTCCATAACTTGAAAGATTACTTTGGCTTTGAGGCTTCCCACCTCCATGGCCTCATCTTTGAAGGATCTAGCATTTCTTTCACCCCATAGGTTGTAGATGGTAATCGAAAGGATAATGGCTAAAAGGTTTGTGTTGCAGTTTTGGTTGTTTTGTGATTGATTGAGCCAAATAGGAATGGAGTAAAGGTTGGGGAAGTGGGGAAAGTTAAGCTGAAAGTGGTTTAGGCAATTGTCCCACACTACTTTAGAGAAAGAACTTTGAAAAAATAGAAGTTATGTAGTCTCATTATCCGATATACACAAGGAGCAATCGTTTGGTGTTTGTAGGTATAAACGCTAATCCGGAGTTGGCAATTTTTTAAGGAATGCTAACCATAAAAATGAAGGAGCACCGAGGGCTATTGTTTTTACACCAGACTAGGATGTGCCAAGGGACCTTCTACAAAGGGCGTCTCGGTAGCTTGTAGGCTGAGGAATTTGTGTATTATTTTGATTGGCTAGCCAACCATTCCAAACAATCAGGAGTAGAACAGTTTGGTAGGTAAGGAAGAGGCTCCAGATTACCGAGTAGGTTTATCTCATTAGGACGGATTATTGCTGAAACTGTAGTTTGCATAGGAAACTCTGACCCATTGATCACTCTCGGTGTGTATAGATTCTTCAATATTCCTCTAGGGTGCCAAGGATCCTGTCATAAAAAAGTAGAGTGCCCATTTCCTATCCTAAATCTGAATTGGTTCCCTAATTTGTCCCTCGTATGTAAGATCTTTTGCCAACTCCAAGAGCTATTATAAATAAGAAGAACCGTCCAGAAACTTTGCCTTTTCAGGATGATTGTATAAACCCATTTGACCCACAATGCCTCTTTATCATGAAATAGAAACCAAAATCTTTTCCCTAGCAACACTGTATTCCAAGATGAAAGATGTTTGATACCTAAACCTCCCTCCCTCTTCAGCCTACAAAGATCAATCCACTTAACTTTTGCATGAGAGTTTGTAGTGGATTAACCATCCCACAAGAAGTTTCTAAGTTGACTATATTGCTTTTAGGATTGAGGAAGGAAGGATAAAGATTGAAGACCAATAAACTTGGAAGGTTGAGAGTACTGAAATCACTAATTGGAGCTCACCCGTATAAGAAAGGTGTTTATGAGTCCAATTATTAATCCTTAGATCTATTTTTTCCAATAAGGGTAAACACTCTCTTTTTGACACTCTTCCAGTTACAAGAGGCACCCCAAGTACCGAAAAGGAAGAATTCTTAGTTAAAGACCCGAGATACCTTCTATTTGAGGACTCAAAGACACTATATCAGGGGATAAGAAAAACTTACTCTTAGTTGAGTTCATGTGCATTCTAGAAAACTTAGAAAAAGTCCCCAGACAATCTAACAGAATTTGCATTGAGTTCAAGTCTGTATGATAGAATAAAAGAAGGTCATCTGCAAACAATAAATGTTTAAGTTGAAGAGGTTGACATCTCCAGTGGTATTTGAAAGAAGGACTCCTTGTGGTGCATACCTGTAAACTTTTGGATAGGGCTTCTATACAGAGAATGAATAGGAGAGGTGAAAGCGGATCACCTTGCCTAAGGCCTGATTTTCCTCGAAAGAATTTAGAAGGTGATCCATTGAGTATAATGGAGTAGGAAAGGGAGGTGATCCATTGAGTATAATGGAGTAGGAAGGGGAGGTGATGCACTCTTTGATCCAAGCTATGAATTGTTGAGGAAAACCTATGGCTCCTAGTGTATTAAGAAGGAAATCACAGTGAATAGATTCGTAGGTTTTTTGATGGTCCACTTTGAAAGCACACCTCTTGTGGCTATTTGAGAGATGATAGTTCTTAAAGATCTCTTGAGCTAGTAAAATTTTGTCCCGTATTTGACGATTTTTTATAAAAGCACGTTAAGTGGAACTTACAATGAGAGGTAGGGTCGCTCTAAGCCTATTTGCAATGATTTTAGCAATCACCTTATAAATCATATTGCAGCAAGAAATAGGCCTATACTCGAAAACAGTGGAAGGATGAGCTTTCTTAGGAATAAGGGTGATAAAAGTGGAATTAAGTTCTTTTAGAAGTTTACCATGCTGAAAGAAGTCTTGAATTGCCCTAGTAACTTCCCCTCCTACTATAGACCACGAATGCAAGAAAAAGAAACCATTAAAGCTATCTGGTCCAGGAGCCTTATGAGGGTTTAAGGATTTAAAAACCTCCTTAATCTCCTGTGCTGAGACTTTAGCTGTGAGGGATTCTAAGATGTTTTCTGGTAAGGAAGGTGAGAACAGCTTTTCTACAAAGTCTTTGGAAGGGAGGAGGTCCTGATTATTCCTAATAGAAGCTTGAAAGAGACCAATGAACTACTCTTGAATCGCAGCAAACTTAACAATCCTATTCTCATTTTCCATAACTAAGGAGTGTATGTTGTTTTTATTCCTATGAGCTAGGATTGAGTTGTGAAAAAATTTGGTGTTCCTATCTCCTTCCCTAACCCATTTAATTTGGGAAGACTACCAAAGGAATGATTCTTGATCATCTAATGCTTAGATTAAAGCATTTATAGCCTCAGCCTCCTTAGTCACCAATTGAGGATAGTTAGGAAACAACCTTTTTTGATCTTGAATACTATTGAGAGCAACCTAGCATTTCTCTATTCTATCATGTACATCTCTGATTTGTCTAGAATTAAGACTTTTAAGAGGGGATTTAATCGCTTTGAGTTTGGACACTACACAAAACATAGGGGTGCCCTGGACTTGAGTGGACCACGCTTCTTGAACTATCTGTAAGAAGTTCGATTAGGAAGTTAGGAAATTTGAAAACCTGAAAGGTGAAAATATCCTCTGGGGACTTACTAAGGTCTTAACCACAATTAGAAAATAGTCAGAGATGTTTAGATTGAGGAAAACACTAAAGGAATTTAGAAAGGTAGTGCTCCAATTTGCATTCGCAAGGGCTCTATCTAATTTCCTAGCGATGTAAAGGTCACCACATTGATTGTTGTTCTAAGTAAAGCTAGGGACACTAGAGTTAAGATCGAATAAGGCACACTCCTCCACACATTTCCTAAAATCATACATTCCATTCATAGCCGAGGGACTAAAAGGTTCTGCCTCATGAGGGAACAAAATGGCATTAAAATCCCCAGCTATAAGCCAGGGAAGGGTGTTCAAAGTGGAATTGATGAAGAGAACTCAGACTATAAATACTTCCTATGATTGAGGTTATTAGCCCTATACACATAAGTCAAGAGTAAGGAGATGGAACTGTGCAAAATGGAAGCCTCTAAATGAATAAGCTGGTCAGTAGTATGAAGAATGTTACAGCTAAGGCTTTCTGGGTTCCAAGCTAAAACAATCCTAGCATTTGAGGCAAAATCTACATTACTGAAGGATCACCATTTTGGGAAGAGAGAGGAATAGACAGTACTAAGGAAAGAAGGGTTCCTAATCCTAGTCTCAGTCAAGCACACAAAAGCAACTGACAAACGCCTAATATTTTCTTTAACAGCTAATTGTTTTCTGGGGTTGTTGATTCCCCTAACATTCCAAAAGAGAAAATCCATAACACAAAACCAGAAAAGGACAAGGAAAACTAAGGACTCCTACTTCAACTTCCTTTGAGATGTCTTATTTTTCTTTTTAGTGAAAGCCCCCTCTGTCCCTCCCCTACCAGGACTATCAATACTAGGAACCAATTCAGAAGTAGGAGAGATGGAATGGGTACCTACCTGATCCACCTCAGGTTGATTGTGCACCACCAGGTTGTCACTTAGGTCCACCTGTTGCTCTTGATCTTGATTTGAGCTCCCAGATAGACTAGTTTCCTTCCCAACTTAATTGACCATCCCAATGTGTTGCTCATTCTATGTAGGTACATTACCCTGACTAGTCTTCTCCAGATTCTGATCCTCCTCAGTGAGCTGCATTGACCTTGCAGTACCTAGATCCTCTTCCCTTCTTTGCTGGATTAGATTAATGGTTATGATCTCCTTCCCCTTTTCCAGCTCCTGTTGTAGTGTCGTATCAAACTTCCTTCATGTAGGTACCCATGCCTTCTTCTGCTGTTGTTGGTCAGGCTTCCATTCATACTCTAGCAATTCTACCTAAGCCTTCGGTGTTCCAGTATTCCATAGGTATATTATGGAATCTTGCCCATACTGGGGTAGACCGAATTTCCTATAATTCCCCCCATTTAGACTCCACCTATGAGAAAAAGGGGTTTGCCTTGGATATGCCAAGGTCCCTTTTCTAATACCTGATTTAAACCTATCTCTGATTCGAATTTAAACACAAAATTATTTGCACTCGTGATCAACACTTCCTTCAACCCATATTCTAGCTATGATTTATCAGAATTAAAGAATTTGATTAATAAAACATCTCTAGAGGAGGTACATTTTAAAGGAGTAAAAGAATAACATATTCAACATAAGTGAAAAAAAGCGAACCATAGAGTAATCTAATTATAGAATGAACAAGTTAATAACTAGCAACTAATAAGTAGACCCCGCCTCCATTAATAATGATATAAGAAGAACTATAAATTATTTAATATATGTAATAAATTTTAGTTTTTATAAACTTATGATAATATTTTTATAACAATATATATCACTCTATTTTAATTGAATTAAACGTTTGTATAATTTTTAGATTTTAGATTTATATTTATTTAATTTATATATTTATAAAATGATAAGTAAATGCATATGTATTTGTTTTGTAAAAGTAACTATCATTTTAGTTAATATTGAAGTTTTTCACCTTAAATTTTATTCATAGTTTATTCTAAAGATCTTCTTAGAATTGGGTTTAATTTTTTTGTTAAAATTTGTAAATGTGCGATTTATAAAATTGTTACATCTAAACAAAATCAAGTTTTTGATTTTCAAGATAATTAAATATACAATAACTTTACATTAATATATTTTGATGTAAATAATTTTAAAGATGCCAATTTTGAATTATATGTATCCTTTAAATTTGAAACAATTCTAAACGTAATTTCTAAAAGCAAATTTACTCATTATAATAAAAATTAATGTTTCACAAATATACACGAAAGGGATGAGGAAACTTCAAACCACCTATTCTTCAAATGCAGTTATGTTATATTATTGCAAAAATACTTGATTGCGAAAGGTCCAGAGGACATAAACCAATGATATAAAAATCAGAACAGGTTGACTGGATTAAGTATGAATAAGACTAGTTTTCGGTTTGTTTTTACTTTTAATTGTTGAGAGTGATATCTGGCCGATTAAATGACCTTAAACCGTGAATCGAACTAGGTTCTGCCTTTCTGCCTCTCTCTCCTGCTCTCTTTATCTCTATCTCTCTCACCCTATGAAGTGTAACCCGCACTGTTATATGGTGGAGGACATTGAGAGATTTGGATCTCCTTTTTGGTTGGGGCTTGGTTCTGTTTGAATTTGATGGGGTTGGACGTCGTTGCTTGGATCCATGATTCTGAATAACTTTAGCTAGAGAATACCTGCAAAACAACGAAAGGCTCGCTGGGGGTTGATTGCCGGCAGGCCCTTCCGATGCTCAAGTTAGTCTTTTGGTGAGGGTTTTGGTGGCTAAGAACAGAGAATATCAGGGTTCTAATCTCGTACCTGTTTTATGGTGAGGTAATACCTTATATAAGAAATTCCTGCTAGGTTTAGGTCACTGTTTGTGAATGGGTCAATCGGCCTACATGCGGTTCTACGCCTGGGCCTAGGCCCAGCATGACCAGCCCAACTAGGGCTCAAAGCCAAATCAAAACTAGAGCTACTCTTGGCAACGAGTTGCATATGCAAGGGAAGCCTAGGAGCTCTGTTGGTCCACAATGGGTTTAAGGAACTCAAAGAACATTTCTCTCACATTGCTTGTGAGGAAGATTGCTTTGAACACTGTTATTGTGCTTGAACAAGAGGAAGACCCCGTCTATTTTGACCCTTCTTGATTGTTAGGCTTGTAGTTAAAATAGTTACCTAGTCAATTACCAAAACAGTTAATTAGCTTTTCAATACATCTTGTATAATAACTAATTAACATTTTTTATTCAAAATAACAATGACAAAATTTTTCCTTTAATTCTTATTATAATGTAAGTAATTTTTATTTTTAATCGCGTCTTCTGTTTGATAATAAAATAAGTCCATAAGAGTAGCCACTCGTACATCATCTATCCTTCTTGCAATGGTTTGAAAAATTGCGTGGTGCAAATAATAAACAACAGGATAGACAATAAGGGTGCTCTTATTAATCTAAAATTTACATTAAAGTGAAGGTGATGTTATGTATGTAAACATTGCAAGATTGTGAGAATGCTTTGTTACCATTTAAGGAAGCAAAGCTGAAGGAGGGAGCAGTGGAGAATGGTAAAACAGTTGCATTCAGTACAAATACCAAGAAGTGCATCAGTAATCTATGTGATGAATTTGAAACTAAAATACCAGATGGTTTGAACACTTCAAATCTATTAACTGGTGATTTCCAAGATGCATTGAAGTTTATAAACAATTCATTAACCATGCTCAAGGTATAGTCCTGGAAACCTATTTCAATATGGTAGTCATGGTGCCCATTTCATATGTGCATGCTTGCTGGCATTTGACACTACATTAGTTCATGTTTGTCTTAAAAGATTCTTTTTATGGTTTTTCTTTGTTAAAAATTTTCAGAAGAAACTACAAAAGCAGTAGCAATTATCTATACTTCAATCCCTTACTGAGGTTGAGAAAGAAGTGAAGGTGGTTTTGAAGGTTCTAGGATTGGAATTGCCCTGTAGTTATGTTGAGCTGAGGTTTCCAAACATTATTTTATGATGTTGATGCCTTAGTATTTGCTCTGTTGAAAATTATTGATAATAACTTACTGGGCAGGTATTACAGTAGCTTTAAAATAAGGCATTGATCAGAGCATAAATAGAAGAAAGTGAGGTGCTACAACTGATAGAGGACAAAATAGTTCCAAGGAAAAATATGGACTTCTCAAGGAGTGATTAGATCAGGGTTGACCTAGCCATAAAGGGCATTACACTCATGGATGTAGTAGCAAAATGTAGTATGAAGGCCTTCTTGTATACCTGTTAGACAAGAACAGGACATGCCATTAATAGTGGAAGAAGAAATGCCACCACCATCCACATCAAATTGATGTTGTATAATCTTGTTATGGCATATAAAATGATGACTAGTAAGTGTATTTATAAAGGTTTTGAATTGATATGTGTTGCTCAAATGTTAAAATGCTCGCAATTGAATACATCCAAACGTTACGATGTGACCCTATTGAATAATGATGTGCTTTTCGTAAAACAATCAAGTTCCTCGTTGATTTACTAAATTAAATAAAGGCTTACTACTACACTTGGTTAGTACACATGTTAACAAATGATTAACCTAGGTTAACTAGTAATCAACTAGCTTATTAATTTGATTATATATTAAAGCTATTATTTTTAAATCCTTAAAGTTTAAACACAAACCAATCAATTTTATTATATTATCTCAAAAAATTTGATTTAATAAAAGATATTTGCTTTAAATCATGGCTATTGCTATTTAATTTTTATTATAGTTTTTTTAGTTTCACTTCCTAATTTTTGGTTTTCATTTTCTTAAAATAAAATTGAATTTTTATTTAATTGTTAATGTCAATATGATTGTATTTTATTACTACTAATAATTAAATATTAAATAAAATTTTAAAATAAATTAGTAAGTAAATAGTTTTATTTTAATCTTATTTACTAATATAATAAACTCATTAAGTATTTTATCTTAGAAAATTATTTCATAAATAACTATTTTAAAATTTATATACTTTAAATATATTTTAAGTTTAAAATATATTTACTAATACTTATCAAATTTTAAAATAAAAATAAATTATGAAAATTAAGACAAAGTGAATAATTAAATTATATCTCAATAATAATTAATATTAAATAATTAAAGAGTGTAATTTTGTTAATGATAGATAAAAATTCAACTAAACATATTCTTTTATTGAATTTAAAAAATAACAATAGATCCACACATACTCGATGGTTGATTATCACTCTTACTTTTCAAAAGAGAATCTCCATCTCCATCTCCACTGGCTTCTGTCACAGTCTCTCTTCTCTTAGCCTACCATTCCATCAATCTCTCCTTTCTTCCACACACATACTCACACTAAATGCAAGAGTTTCTGGGATCGGTGAGGCGATCATTGGTGTTCCGTACACCCCATGATGATCAAGATATCTTCTTGATGAGTAGTAATAATCCCTTCGTGGAAAAGATCAAATCAAGAATCTTTGCTAAACCCTCCACTCCCCCGATGCCTCCTCCCATTCGCTATCGCAAAGGGGAGTTGATCGGTTGCGGCGCTTTTGGTCATGTTTACATGGGCATGAATCTCGATTCTGGTGAACTCTTGGCTGTTAAGCAGGTTTTACTCTTCTTGTTACTTCATCTTTTACTATGAAATTGATTTGGGATTCTTTAAAAGCCCAGTCACATTGCAAGCAAGTGTGTTGAGTGCGTCAAAGTTCCCAACCTTTTTTTCCTTTTTACCTATCAATGTTGGTGCACTAAGGGTTTCACTTTTACTATCTGTTTCTGACGCCAGATTACTTTATTTTCGATATTATTTTTAGTTGCTTAGTGTTGCTAACTCTGATTTCTTTTCATATTTAGGTTTCGATCGCAGCTAATGGTGCTTCAAGGGAGAGAGCCCAGGTATTGAACCTTTTGATCATTTGGTGCTGTTTTATATCTGTCCAAATATTTATATTTTGCTCATAGAATGAGGGTGTTTGAATCTGTAGAACTTGCATGAAGTTTTTGTCTACAATAGATGCGCAACGTGTATAATTATGACAGTACACTGGTTATTCTATTCTATGTTGGCATAGAAAAAATGCAACTGAGTTGACTTAATCTGGTTTTTGCTAGAGTCACATCAAAGAGTTGGAGGAAGAAGTCAAACTCTTACAGAATCTCTCTCATCCTAACATTGTTGTAAGTAATACTTAGAACTATTTGTTTTGATAGTTTAGGAATAAAGTTTACCACTGTAATGAGTTATCTGCCATTTTTCATCCTCAGAGATATTTAGGCACAGTTAGGGAGGAGGAAACTTTGAATATTCTGCTCGAATTTGTCCCTGGTGGTTCAATATCATCTCTTCTGAGTAAATTTGGCCCTTTTCCTGAGGCGGTGAGTCTTTATTAACTGAACTTGTATTACTTTTAACTTGGTTCTAATCTTGTGTTTCAACATTGTAACGCAGGTTATAAGAACATACACAACACAATTGCTGCTGGGGCTAGAGTATCTACACAAAAATGGAATTATGCATAGGGACATAAAGGTAACTCAACTACCTATCAGTTAGGTGACGTGTGATAGAATTTAAGTTCGTTATCCAACTTTTTTCTGAAAAACTCTGGTTGTATTCTGTATTTGCTTTCAGGGGGCAAACATCCTTGTGGACAATAAAGGATGCATTAAACTTGCAGATTTTGGGGCTTCCAAGCAGGTTGTTGAGCTGGTATATACTGATCTTTTCTGGTTTCTCTTTCTTTTCTATGTTCTTTTAGTCTTTGGAATTCCTGTGTATAAAAGCATTCTTATAATGTGTTTTCAATTGGACTGAGATTATCGTTAGAATAGGCTACTGTTTCAGGGGCCAAGTCAATGAAGGGCACTCCATACTGGATGGCTCCTGAAGTCATTCTGCAGACTGGACATGGCTTGTAAGGGTGAAGAGTTGTAACAATTCATATTCATCTTAATTAGTTTTTCTAATGCTTGAGTCCTTAAGAACTGATTCTGCACCCAGCTCTTTTTCATATTCTTCATATTTTTAGTTAGCAAAGAGAAAGTTTCTAGATTCAAATGCAATGTTTCCATTAATTTTATAGATGATAAAAATTGAGGGACATGTTAAATTAAAATTTACTACCTGAATTATAGGTCAAAATATGTAATTGACTTGAGTAATTCCACTTTTTAGAAACCTGGAATATGAAAGGCCTTGAAATTGCCTTGTTAGGTCTAAATCCAACTATTGTTCATGACTAATAACGTAAACAGATTGAACATATATTTCTAATTGTAATTATACATCATAAAACATTGCTCTAGCTCTGCCGACATATGGAGTGTGGGCTGTACGGTAATCGAGATGGCCACTGGAAAGCCTCCATGGAGCCAACAGTATCAAGAGGTAACCAGTCTTCTAGCCTTAAAGATATTTCTTCCATTTTAGGTGCTTTCCAACTTACTAAAATTGATGTCCTTTAGGTTGCTGCCCTCTTCTATATAGGGTCAACAAAGTCTCATCCAGAAATCCCTGATCATCTCTCTGCTGAGGCTAAAGATTTTCTACTCAAGTGTTTGCAAAAGTACCGCTTTGCCTTTTTCTTAACTTCAATTACATTGGCATGAGAGTTACAAAATGTTGGATGCTCTGTCCTCTGGCTTAGACTAGTAGTGAGTATGATGGAATTGCAATGTCAAGAACTATACCAATGAAAATTATGGCATTCAACTTTTATTGTTAAGCGATTAGATCTGTAGGAACTTAAAAGTTTTACTGAAAGCTACTTGCGTACTAATAAATTTATTTCCGAGTAAGGACCATGCTTGCTTAAGTTCATGGATTCGGCTGTCTATGCAATGAGAACTTTCCAGATAGTTTTCTTTCAATTAAGAATCTTTAGCATATCCTTCTTAAATATTATTTTCAAACATTTAATGTATGAGATTTACAATGATAGGGAACCAAATATGAGGCCAGATGCATCTAAGTTGCTTCAGGTAATTTTTTAAACTTGACTGTCATTCTTTTGTTTATCTGGAAGCATTTTAAGGTTGTTGAATCTTGTGATTTCACTTCAAATTTTTCAACAAGTTTTGGTTTTCGTTTGAATCTATTGGCAAGTAGTGATGATCATCATCTTGATCTTGTACCGTATGATGATACTATATGTGAAATAAATGCAGCATCCTTTTGTTGCCGGCAAACATTTTCTTGTTGACACTGCTAAATGTACTCCAGACGTGGTTGGTATATCTGGACAGAACTTGTGGGTTATTTGTTTTGTTGGGTTCTTTAGTCAATTCTTAATGAAAAAAATTCCACTACCATCAGGATGATCGCATCTCTTTACAGTTGCAAACTGCCAACCTTGATAAGTTGTAAGTTCTGCAATGTCATTCACACTGGACTTTCGATAGAATACCTTTTCTTCAAATTATTTTAGATGTTATTGAGTAATGGTTTTATTTTGCTGCCAGTCAAAATTCATGTGTCTCGGACACAACAGACATATGTAATCTGGGTAGTCTAAGTGATTCTCTGGATCCTAAGAAACTGTCTGAAAGTAATGGTATCTGTGGAACAAGCAATAGCGATGATGATTTGTACCAGGTTGACAAAGATGACTTTGCTTCAAATGAAGTAAAGATCAGTCCTCTTTTGGATTCTGAGAGCTTCAATAATGTAAGGAACTCAGGATGTTCTTTTCTCAAATTACACATCTCTTTCCAATCATAACTTTATTTTTCATACAACTTATAAGCAATTTGTGATTTAACCAAGAGTTCGGATGCCAAAGATGTTCTTTCTGAAGATTGGAGGTGCAGATTTGGTGAGAATTCAAAACTGGAAGAAGCAGGATCAGGACCAGTCACTGATATACCAGCTGAGGGTGTATCAATCTCTGAAGAGGATGATGAACTTACAGAGTCAAAAATTAGAGCTTTTCTGGATGAAAAGGTAGCGCATGAGTGAACACTTTGCTCCAAATATGTTGGCTGAATTTCTAGAAGATTTTTGTGACATTGAACCTCTTTTTGATGCCTCAGGCTTTAGAGCTGAAGAAATTGCAAACACCTTTGTATGAAGAGTTCTACAACAGTTTGAATGCAACTTGTTCTCCAAGCTTTGCTAATAAGCCAAGTAATGAAACTTCACCAAATTATTTAAAATTACCTCCTAAGGGCAGGTCACCTGGTCGGATACCCATTGGAACTCCACCTGCAGCAACTGATATAGTCAGCTCTGGAAGCCCTGGAATCAACAGTAGGCATTCGCCTAATGTAGGCCATGTTGATGAACAAGCTTCTGATGAAACTTTATCCCCTCAGGGCAATGATCATAAAGGTCTTTTGGTTGAGGATTGTCTTGAATCAAGTAGCCCGAGGTTAGTTGATAAGTTTGGTTGAATTTTTTGGTTTTCCCACAAGTGTGACCCACATGGCCTTTTAGCGTTATCTAAATAGAATGTTTGCTGCTCTGATTAGCTGTTCTGAGCAGCAGAGGAGGTGGAAAGAGGAACTGGACCAAGAACTTGAAAGAAAGAGAGGTAGAGAATTCCTGTCTCTTACTCGTATTTTTTAACGCCTTTCCTGGATTGTTTGTCAAATTTAGGACTCTTTGGTTTTGAAATCTTTATTATTTAGGTATATTTTGAATTTAAGTACAACATTCCTAATAGAAATTATTTCACTTCTGATGCCATGTTGAATTTGCTATTTCAAAAAAGTAAGATGTTAGATTTTGTGGTCAGTGATGATAGGACTGGAGTTTTTGGCACTTGCATCAGTAGAAGCTTAGGAGAAGTCACTTATTATCATGAATAATTGGGAGAGTATATAAATAAAAGGGGGCAAGAGAGGAACAACACTTTTGACAATTGCATTACTAGAAGCTTAGGAGAAGTCACTTGTGAAAGGGGAGAATGTCCCTTTTGACACTTGCTCTTGTCTATGTTTACGTATTGGTGCATGATTAAAATGTATTTGCAGAGATGATGCGGCTTGCCGGTAGTGGAGGAAAAACATTATCCCCAAAGGACAGAGCATTCAATCGGCAGAGAGAACGGACAAGATTTGCATCTCCAAGCAAGTGAATGCATGGCGGAAGAGTCTAGATTCATTCAGTTGGAAAATTGTCATGTTTGCTGTCAAGACTTCTTGTAATAGGAGATGTTAGAGCAGTACTCTTACCTGGGAATGAATTCAAGCATGGAGGCTGCAGTTTTGCAAAGTGAGAAAACATTGTCTAGCGTGTACCAGGCTACCAGCTTCCTTGGTGTGAGTTGTTTGTAATGAAACATATGTGTACGCGCCATAAGAAGATGGTGTCTCTTTTGATGTTTTGAGTGTCGAATGATGTGGGCAGTTTTTATGTCCCTGATCATTAAATGTGCTGCATTTTTTGATAGAATTATTTCCAGGTCAGTTTTTTTTCAATGTTTTAAAAACCGGATATTAAACCGATCAAAGAAAATGTTAAAGGTTTAAAGATTCAATTGATATTAAACTGTTATAAAATCGAAATATAATAAGTAAGGAATAAAAATTATGAAAATAAGTAAAAAAATATAGTATAAAATAAAATATTTTATTGAAATAAAAATATGCTAATAATACCTATTAATATATAACAAGCTAATAATAAATTTAATAATTGAAACTAATTTTGAATCTAATATAAAATTTAAAATAAAAATAAAAATAAAATTGTATTTCTTTATTATCATTTATTAAAATTTTATAGAAGCTGAAATATTATTATTATGTCTTATTATTATTATTATTATTATTTTAGTATTTTTTATTAATTATTATACTCGTTATATATCATTTCTACTGTATTAATTTTTGTGGTGGGGACTATTATGGTCACCATCAGATATATATATATATATATATACTGTCAGTTTTTACGTATTTACTCTTTTACCCTGCATCACTATTATCCTATCATATATGCATATGAGTTTACTGGGAGCAGCTTCTCTACAATGTAGGAGTAAGGCTGCGTACTATCAGGCTCCCTCAAACTCCGCTTTACTGCAGAACTTTAGGGTATGATGATGATGGTGATAATTATAGAAATTGAAATATATTTAAAGAAAGTCAATAGAAATAATTTTAACTTTTTTTAATGCCCTTTAAACATGCTTTTTTATAATTTAAATATTTTTTAACACATTCTTAATTTTATATATATATAATATATATATATATATGGTAAATAAAGAGCTAACAACTAGCTAGAGCTAATAACAGGATTAAGGTGCCAAGTGTGACTAACACCTATGCGATTATCATTGAGAGTTGGCAGTATAACATCCGGGGGCTGTTGAAAAATCACTAGGCCCAAAGACACCTCAGGTCTGATCCGAGCCATAGCATCAACTGTAGCATTTTCCTCTCTAAAAATATGATGAATCGTGACTTGCCAATTGCGGGATATCAGCTCCCGAATGCTGCAGATAAGTGCATTGTCTGTACTCTTCGGATTATGGTAATTAAGCCAGTGAATCACCGACATGCTATCACTTTCAACTTCGACCTTACTGATGCCCATACTCTAAACGAGTTGATATAAATGAAAATATAAGTTTTAAAAAATCTATTTTATGAATAAGATTATGTGATAGAATAAAAAAGAAAAACTTTTAATAAAAATTTCAAAGGTTTTTGAAAAACACGTGTTAACATTTTGAACTGTTTATAATAAGACTTCTGCATTAACGATAAGTTAACATGTGTCAAAAACAGAGAGTGCCAAGGACAATCTATTGGGTCCCACATCCACATATTTACTTAAGTGACACATTCTCTTGTTTCAAGGACTGGGTCACACATATTAGATGACTATAATCGATTTTAAAAAAAAAAGATGATCGATTTTTATAAACAATTGGTCAGTTTTTTACTTAACCGGCCGGTTTTCTTTCATAGAGGTTATAAACATAAATCGAATCGGAACACAAACCAATTCGTATTTATTTCGGTCGAATCAGTCAGTCCGGTCTGATTTTTCAACCATTGCTTTTCTTCATCCATTTAAAATTTTGGTAAGTGTTGCTGTAACTGGCAATGAAATTCTAACTTTTTTTTCGAAAGATAAAATAATTTATTCATTAAGCCGTAAAAGCCATTAATAAGTCTTTACAAAAATGGATTCAGCTAGAATAAAAACAAGACTTTTACAACATTTTTATGAAAAAACTTGATTTTCGAGATTCCGTTGTCTTTTATAGAAAGAGTTCAGTTGTTCTTGCATGTGATGAGCTACCAATGTTTCTTATATCTAACAATGTAACTTGTGAGCTCAGACAAGCTTATTTGTGTTGATTTTGTTGAAAACTCTCTAGTTTATTCTTCTTTAAATGGAGTAGATTGTACTGTTGAAGTTGAGGCTTAAGCAGACTTTATCTTTTTCAATTGATCTGAATTTATGATTAGTCCATTCCAATATTTTGCTCCAATCTAATACATGATAGTAGAGGCTAAGAGTGCTAGATACTAGCCCAAATGGAGGTTGAATAACCACACTTAAAGTGAAGGCGGTCAATGCTTTCGAGCTCACTACAATATAGTTCACATAATTTGTATTCAGATTCCACAATTTTGTCTTAAGTTTTCAACCTCTTAATAAGTATAAGCCAAATAGTGGAAGAAGCTTTTGGTTTAAGGGACCTTTTCCAATTAATATTATACCAAGGAATAATAGATTGAGAGGGCTTCAGAGCTTTGTGCATGCAGAGTTTGACAAGTTTTCATTTCGACTTAGTGACCATAAAGGTATGTCTGGAGTAGCTGAGTTGGGCGGTTGGAAAATAGTTTTGTAGGTATGTCTGGAGTAGCTGAGTTGGGCGGTTGGAAAATAGTTTTGTAGTTTTTCAGTGTCGCTGCCTTGACAATGCTAAGGGTTATTCCAATTATCACTCCAAAATCGTGTTTCTTCCCCATTCCTTATATGAATTTTGATATGTTAATAGACACTAAAACCGTTCCTCAAAATTTAAATAAAGGGTGAGGAGAATTCATTCCTCTCAGCTATTTGCCGTAAGCTGGTTTCCTTGAGATATAACTATTAATCCACTTACTCCCGAGAGATTCCCTGTCATTGAATAGTCTCGAAGGCTTCCTACATGGATTGAAAAGTATGAATGACATTAAGACCAAGTCCCCCTTCTCTAGCATAAATACTCCCACTTGACTTTGACACAATCTTGCTTGACCAGAGGAAATTCTTGATACATTTTTCAATCTCCTTAATAATCCTCTTAGAGAGTAGAAGATGAGAACTCCAATGGGGTGAAGATTATTCAAGACAGAGATTGTAAGCTGCATTATACCAGTTTGAGACAACGATTTATGCTACTAACTATTGATGATTTCTTTATTTCTCTAGAATCTTTACGCAATCCAAATATTTCAGCTTTTCAGTTGAAATGAGAACCCACAAGCAAGTGAAAGACATATCTTGGATGTTGAGATTAAAGATCTGCTGAAGTCTCTCAACATTAGTTAAGTTTGAGGATAAGAAAATTTTACTCTTGCTTTGATTGACTTTAAGACTTGAAATCCTACAGAACTTCATAAGAGATTGATGTAATATGAAAATGGATTCTTGGTGAGTACCACAGAACAGTAGCAAATCATCTACAAAAAAGATGTTAGAGAGAGGCAATTCCTTGCATTTAGGATGAAACTTAAAATCAGATCTTTTGAATATGTTATAACAAATAATTCTATTAAAGACCTCCATAGTAATAATAAAAAGATAAGGAGAAAGAAGATCTCCTTGTCTTAAGCCATTCGACCCTTTGAATTGCTTAGTGGGAGCTCCATTAATAAGAATACTGTAAGTAGTTATGGAAATGTTGGCATTAACCCCTTTAATGAATTGGGTTGGGAATCTAAAGCATTCCAAACATATAGTAATGAAGTTCCATTGAAGTCTATCAAAAGCTTTTGAGAGATCAATTTTGATGGAACAACTTTTGATGTATCTTCTAGAGATGTATTCTCACATCAATTAATGCACTAATAGAATATATCTCATTAGAGATATTTCTGCCAAGGATGAAAGCTCCTTAGAGATTCATAAATGAACATGTTCAAACTCTCCTTGAGTTTGTTTGCAAGAAGTTTTGAAATCACCTTGTAAATGGTGTTACAGCATAAGATAGACCGAAAATCATTGAGATTACTTACATTGGGAATCTTAGGAATCAAGCATATGTGAGTTGTATTGATTTTCCTCAATAATTTTCCAAAATTCAAAAACTCCATTGCAGTTTCCACAACTAACTTGCCTATAATTTTCCAGGTTTTTTGAAAAAAAATTATGCATTGAATCTATCTAGTCTTGAAGCTTTAATAGGATTCATATTGAAAAGAACATATTTAATCTCTTACGAGGTAAATGGTTGTTGAAGTTTCAATAATGTATCCTGTGGCAAGGCAGAGGGGGCCCTTTTAAGATTTACTAACTGCTGCAGACCTGATGGGCTTGATGCAGATGTATCACCTAGTAAGGAATTAAAGAAGTTGAATATCAAACTCTTTATGGAATCTCTATCAGTAATCACTTGGTTATTAGAATCCAAGAGATAAGTTATTCGACTGAGATTTCTTTTTGCCATAATAGAGTTATGAAAGAATTTAGTACTAAAATCTCATTATCTCATCTAAGTAATCCTTGCCTTTTGCATAAGAATTGAATTATGAACTCAAAGAGTTTCCATGTATTTCCCCAGCTTCATACATTCAGTGTTTTTAAGAGTACAATTATCTAGCTTTTTATAGCAATCTTAATATACAATTATCAACTCTCTTTTAGCCAGCTTGATATTAGAAAGGGGTTGATTTACTTTATAGAAAGTCTTCAATCTATTTCTAAGAATGTGAAGCTTTCTCATAAGCTAGAAAGCTTTACAATCTTTAATCTTGATGTTTTATACCTCATCTACAAGCTCCCTAAAGCCATCCCTTTCAATAAGGTAGTTAAAGAATTTGAATGGAGAATTATGAGCAATATGATGTGTGAGATTCAACACCTCCATCCAAGAGTGATTGGAACATAATGGAGCACCAAAATGAGCAAAAGAATTAGGGAATTGATTCATCCATAAGTGATTAACCAAAACTCTGTCCAATTTCTTTTGGATTAGACATCTTCCTTGCTGTTTGTTGCTCCAAGTATAAAAGCATCCAAAAAATCTGAGATCAATTACTTCAGATTTGGTAACAACCCTCTCCAACTCTCTTCCAAGGTTAATAGCGTTAATCCTATTATGTAATGTAACGCCCCAAATTAGGAGTTAGAAGATTAACGGAAATTATTTCATATGTGCTTAATTGTGCAGAAGTATTTTGGCATGCATTCATGGCATTTTC
>JAOSBP010000005.1:15182897-15204363 GCA_027563825.1 Erythroxylum mucronatum
CTTTAAGTCCTAAACACATGATTATCATATAAGAAAACACTTAAAAACATACTCAAACACCTAGAAAACATACTAATACATCTTTGTTTGTCCTTAAGCAAAGCTTAAAATAGACAAACAAAACACATAATCTATAAACACACAATCATACACAATGCAATAATGGTACAATTACATCAAATCTCATAGAATTAACTTAACCTCAAATATCAACCATTTAAAAAATTCCAACATACTAACTTATTCCTTTCATGTTTAAGCACTTTGATTTGAATATTCATATCAATCAAAATATTAACACCCTATTAATAAACCCGTGACACTTGTAAGGATGTATTTATTATTATTGATCAACTAAAAAATAGAATATCGCTAAGTAACACTTCATGAAAATTCTTGCTATTTTTAAAAGATCAGTAGGTTTAATTTTATTACAATCACTATCTTTTTATATTTTCTTTAATGATCACCTAGTCTTTTGATGCAAAGGCAAACACCTTGTCATGAATATTCCACGATTGCTTAACTAGGTTATTTTTTAAGCTTGGTCAGTTTATCGTTTTAGCTTTTGACTTGAAGAAAAATATTTTGTTGTGAATGCCCCTATTACTCAACTTATTGCAACTTTTAACTAACTATAAACTTTATTCTTAACCCAATTTTCTTAAAAGGGCCAGCGGAATAGGAATTTTATTTAACATATGTTCTTTTTTTTCATTTAATTTCTTAGCCTACTTCATTTCTTCTTAGTCAATCACTCTCATGAAAGGGTACCAATGACGCTAACCAATTTAATTGAATATAATTATAAATGTTTCCAAACAAGTGTCCTAATTAACATGTATGTTCATCTTAAAATACAAAATTCATAAGTTACAATTTAAATGACCATGTTCAAAGTAAGCTAACTCCATTCAATTTATGATATTGACACATTCACACAATGCACACGTCTTGCAACCAAAATTTGACACTAAGCCAAATTAATTAAAACTAACATAATGCAAATGATAATTTCACATACCAATGATATGCCAATGTATAAATGTCCCGACACTTGATCAACACATTGTCCTCAATGTGGAAACCAAAATAATTCAAATAAAGAGAAATAACAACAAAGAAAACGTAAGAGCAAGAAAACTTATGGTGATTGGGTGGTGATGGTGTTAGAGATAAAACTTAGAGACCTTGAATAGTAAAATATTTAAGTATTTTATTTGTTTGATACTGCTGTTGATGTTGATAGAGCTTCACCTCCTTTAGTTACACCTCCATTATGTCCAGATGATCCTCTAAATGCTTGTTATTTTCTTCCATTTTTAAAGCACGTTCTCCCATCCTTCCTCTTCTTCCTCCTTAGAGTCTTTGCTTGATGAGACTTGTCATTGGTGATGTGGTGGTGCTGAACTAGAGCTTGCCTATCCTGCCTTATGTTTAAACTTAGATTTTGAACCAGTATCTTAGATTTGTATGTCATGGCACTCCAAAATCTCTGCTCTCCGTAAATGCTTATGATTTAAAAACTCCGAAAAGATAGTGGTCAGTTCATCAATAGAAACACCATGAAAGTAAGCTAGCACAGTAATAAGAAAGGCTATACCTAGTTAGCTACTTTTCTTATTAAGCAAAGTAACTATCGTTTAAAAAATGTGGGGTGATGTACAAACTTGAATCTTATGATCCATACAGCAAAGGATAAGTAAATCTTTTATATAACACTTATTACTTTGAGTTTTAGCAAAAAAAGTTTGAAACATAAATTTATGTAGTAACAAATGTTTAGGATTCCAAATAACATTATTAGGTTCATTTTTCAGATTAAACCCATCCAACCTGTTAATTTTTTCAATATTTTCTAGCATTAAAATTTTCATGTTTTTCAACAATTTTTAATTTTAGAAAGCCACATATGTCCCTCATAACATCATTTTCCACACTATAAGGTGTTCCATGCAATCAAAACCAAAAATTAACTAATTTATGCAACTTATAATACAAAATAATGTAAAATTCAAGGAACAATTCTTCATACACAGGACAATCAAAACGTATAAATTTGTCCCATTGAATTGTAGCACCCAAAGTCTCAACTTTTCCTTTCAAATCTAGTTTGCTAAGATTGAGAAATCAAAATATTGAGGTGCTATAATAATTTTTTAATGAAGTTTTTGGAATTTTTCACCTTCTTCTTACGTGAAGATTGAAAAAGACACTTCAAAAAAATCCTTGGCTAAGTTACGTGCATCATCACCTGACACTTTTGTTTTTAATTTCAAAGTTAAGTGTTTTATGATTGCTTGATTTTTGAAGTCATATTACAGAGTAGAATCTGCAAAACACAACCAAGAAAACACACAAAAACAAATAATAAAACCCAAAAATCTAAGAGAGAGAAGTGTAGAGAAAATATTGCAAAACCTACTTAAAGGATGTGATTTTCATGTGGGAATCACTAGATTTGTGTAGCAATGATGATAATCTAAATGAAACAAGAAAGAAAAGAGTGAACAACAAGTGAAAGTGAAGATAGATTTGAGAGAAAGAAGAGAGCTATGGAGGTGGCTGCTAGTTAGAGAGAGAATATGAGAGGTAGAAGAAGAGAAAACAAGTATTTAAAGAGTTAAGGTTTGAAAACAAGGACAAATTAGAGTTTTTTATGTGTGTTATGAGAGGGGAGGTTCACTCTTGTCTGTCAGAATCGTGGATCACGATCGTGATAGAGAGTTTTTCCTCTTGTGCATGGTGCCATGATCATAGCATGCCTAGAACACTCCATTTTTGCCATGTTTTGCTTTATTTTTCCCATATATCACCTGAAACTTATTCGTTAACCTTTAACATCTTTTCAAATGTGAGATTAAACAAACAAAATCACTCCAAAAATAAGAAATAACAAACCTACATGCAAGAGTTTACCAAAAACCTAACTAACATAGCATGCTTACAAATGAATAGAAATAAAATATAATACCTATCTTAATTCTTGGGTTGCCTCTCAAGTAGTGCTTGTTTAATATTGTTAGCCTGATGTACCCTTCACATCTACTATCAACTTGGGTCTATAATTAGTGGCTTACTTCCACACATTTCTCCCCATGGCAGTGCAATAGCCTAAAAATAAGTCAGATGTTGTAAGATAATAAGAAGGGCATAAATGATCAAATTAAGAAATCCAAATGAGTATTAATGTCCTTTTACATAACAAACTGCTAATAAAATAAGGAATTATGAAACTCCTTGAACCTTTAGTTAACTCCAACAATTTATCCTGTGGGAAGGTGAACTGCTCAATCATTCACCTTTGTCCACTCTTCTAACTGCTTGTTTTTGTCCTCATTCACCTTTGTCCATTCTTCCACTTTTAGTTCTTGAACAGAGATTTCCTTCTCTTCTTCATCCACTATTTTCTCAGTCCTCTATTCTTCTTTCTTTTTTTAAGAAGGAACTTCCTTTGTGAATTCGACTTTTGTCTCCTTTTCACTCTAAAGCATTAATAGGCTCCAATTGATTAAAATTTATATCTAATAAAACTCTCAATACCCATCATTATACGTATCATATTTTGTAGTATGGAAAGGTATTGTTCCCATGAGGATTATGAAAGAACTAATTTGAACATAACTTTGCCTAAGATACTAAAATATGATATGAGTGAAAATAATAACATAAATTAAAGCAATTAAATAAAATCAAGAAAATAACAGATAATAAGTGAGCTGCAATTTTAATATAAGGTTGATCAAGGATGAATGCTTAAGATTTATTCTTTCATTATTTTGTTCTCTCAACTCTAATTGATCCAATTTTATGTCGATCCTAGATTTCCTAAGGGATTCATTACTCTCTCTTAAGAACTGACCAATTAACCCTACATGATTAAACCTAATTAAATATGAAAAATCTAGATTTTGCAACCTTTTGAGCCTCAAAACTTTCCTAATGTTTTTCAATTAGATTTAACGTTATTTATTAATCAAGTTCTCACATAGGATCTCTCTTTGAATGATAGTTGATTTGATAATCGTATGACATATTAAACTATTAACTCTTGTTGCATAATTTAATCAGATTACTTTTTACTCACTCTCTCGATTTATGTTAAAGTATGAAATGCACAATTATCGCAACACTAGAATATGTATTGAATCAATAAAGATCATATTCACAAAATAACTTCAAAATAAATCCTAATATGGAAATTAGAACACCATGAATGTAATAAACATTTAGAAATTTAGTTTACACATCAAGTATGATGAAAATAACAAATGAGAAAGAAAGAAAAACTTTATTCGAAGCTTGATCTAGAAAAATGGCATTTTTGATGTTCTTTTTGATCTTCCTTGTTTGATCCACTTTCGTAAGATGACGACTATATTTTTAAGGTTCTTAATGTTCTTAAATAGTCTCTTAGGGTCTTGGGGGTGTAACTAGGGTTTTTCCCCTTTGAGTGGTTCTAAAAATGGCCCTGAACTCTAAAACAAATGGAAAATTTGCGCTTAAGAAGCCTCTATTATGATCATGACATAGGATCGTGACTCTGGAAAAATTACTTCTGTCACGATCGTGATAATGGAGTCACGATCATGACTTTGGGTGATTCTCTTTTATTACGATCGTAACATGGGAGTAACAATTGTGACTCTACTCATATAGCTCCATGCTGGTCCAACTTTCTCGTTCTTCACTTATATGATTTCCAACACTAACAAACACATTAATCACCTCAAGAAACATATAATTAAGATTGAAAATATGCTCTAAATGACATAAACACTTAGAATATAAACAAACACTCAAATTAACACAATTATAAGCCTATACATGCAACAACCATCTAATTAACACTTATAAACACACAAAAAAAACCTATTAAAACATAGTATAAACTACATCTATTAGCTCTAATAACATGTTGTATCCGGCACATTATTAGTATGTTGATATGGTGTAATTTGAGGCTAGTTTTGCATGCAATATGGTTTCTCTAAAATATCCATAATCTATTTAGAATGAGCATCTTGTTACTGATTGATATAGATTTGAGACTTAAACCCCCATTTTTAATAGGTTTGCAAACATTTGACTACTTAACCTTTGCTTTTCCATAAGAGTTTTCTACCTTATTCTATAAGAAATTCTTCATTTCCCTTTCTATCGTAGCTGAAAGAAATGTGAAGTCCAATAAACATGCAAGGAGTTTATAATTGCCCTTAGGAGTTGTAGTGTACCTCCACAAAGTGATCTATACGTACACAGGCTAAGTCTCTTATATATCTTCTCTATTAAAGGAATGCATTGATTATAAGTCAGTCTTCTTGTAGAAATAGAAAGCCCTAAGCAAGTCAGAGGGGGCAGTCTCCTCTTTATTGTAGTGATTTCTACAATACTTCTCTCTATATGATCAACACTCATTGGGATAATAAAGTGACTTTTGTTGAATTTGATCTCAAGTCTTAATAGGATCTTGAATTGATTTAAGGAGCATATTAATAGGTTAATTAAATGATAATGTGCCTTAGAGAACATGAGTTAGTCATTTGCAAAACATAAGTTTATTAATGAAACTAGTTTGCATTTTGTATGATATTTAAAGTCAGGATCCCCGTTGATTGATTCTTCATGTATCTCTATTAGCTCCTAATAGTAACCTCTCAAAAAATAATTTTCCCATGGGTTCCCATTCCTTAACTCTAGTTTTTGGATAGGTCTCCATTGGTAGGAGGCTATGAATTTATACTTAGTCAGAGTATTATTTACTCCTAGCCTTATGATTGGAAAGAAATTCAATATTTTATTAGAGATATTCATTCTAATAGATAATTGGGCATAGCCAATTCTTTTCCTTCTAGTTGTATTATCATCCATAAAGATGGTGAGTTAAAAGAGAACAACATGAGATTGTCTTCAATTAGAAGAACATCAGTCAGACCTATGTTCTTCCATTGTGATGAAGCCCACTTCTATACCATTAGGAAGGGAAACATTTCTTTATGAAGAAGCCTACCAAAGTTGCCTCCTACCCTTTTGCCCCTACCTTAAGAGTGTCAAGATTAAAGGATACAATGGATCTTCCTTCAATTTTTGATGGGGGCAGGAATGTAAAGAGAGATCCAAGTCATCACTCATTACTTACTTATATGTCTTCCAATGAATGAGAAGGTTCAAATTAAGATTATTTTTAAAAGGGTTGAATCCAAGATTGTTTTTGAAAGGGGTGAATTCATTGATAATATTGAAGGAGCTCAGGCCTAAGTTTGGGTTAGTGGGAGAATTGATGGTTGAATCAAGAGGGGTAGAGGTTGGCGAGTTGGCAAGTTTGTTACTAATAGATTTGGGAGCTAAGGCAAGATTAAAGTAATTCTTAGTTAGGACCAGGATGAAGATAGGGGAGAATTGGTGGAAGTTAAACCAGGAGAGGTGGAGGAAATGTTGACTTGGTCAAGAGATGAAAAGGGGTTGGTGGTGGGGGAGTATAGTGGAGAGAAGTCTTTTGAATCCATATCTAGAATGGGTGTTTGTAGAGGGTTGGTGGGGGGTTGTCAAAAAGTAGTTAACCAATTAAGGGAAAAAAAGGTAATAGGTGGGAAAACTTTCAAGTGGAATGATTGTAATGCCCCTTTTAATATTTAAGGTTGTGTGCAAATTTAGAGGGGAGAAAAATATTGTAGATAGATATTAAGGAGAAAACATATAAGAGGAGGCAGAAGGAGAAGAAGAAAAAGAGCAAAAGAAGAGAAGAAGGAGAAATGCAGAAAGATGATATATGAAAACTAGGTTTTGAAATAGTAAAAGAAAAGGCAATAAAGAGATGAAGAAGAAATAAAGAGGGAAAAAAAAAGGCAAGAATTAAGAGAGGTAAGAAGATGATGAGATGGTGAAGTTAGCGGACACTGATAGATAAACAAAACTAGGAGACATCAATTTAAGGAGAGTAATTGAGAAGTAGTAGGTGGCAAAAGGGAGAGAATCACTCCATTTTTGGTTGTCTATTTAATTTATCTTAGTCATATTGATTAAACTTTTAAGAAATAACTTCAAAAGATAATCTTTAATATAATGTACCTGATACAATGAGTTTTAATGATGGTAATAATAAGACTCTTCTTAATAATAAAAATTTTATACTAAATAAAAATTGAGAGCAGTATAATTTGAATAAATATATCATTGAATGAAATTCTAAATATTTCATGTTTTTTCTTTTCTTTTAATTTTACTTTTATTTAATGAAAATGTTATATTCTATATATGCAATACATATGCATACATACATACATATACATACATACATACATATCAATATTTTTGTTTTAAATTTTACTTCTACTTTGTAATGTTCCCCGCTATAAATTGTAGTTGTAATGATTATGGATCTATAGTACTATGTGATATTTTGATGCTGTAGTTTATGTAATTTTAAATACTTCCTATTAATTTTAATTTTATATCAATTGCAATAATTATTTATATGATAATTTTATAAAAAGTAATATTAATAGAAAAAACATTTGTTATAACATTTTCAAGCCAGAGTTGATATAAAAATAAATATAATATATTAAAAACTATTTTGTAATTTTATAAAACTTAAGAACTATTTGTAAATTTAAAAATTACTTAAAAATAATACCCGATAATAACCAATAGCAATACCACACAATACCAAAACCAAGCCCTATGCTAAGTCCAACACAGTATTAATATCATTGCTAACAACTTAATTGTGCTAATTATTGTCAAACCTACCTGCAGTACACGTCCATACACAAAAGTAAACATAAGCGTTTCTATATAACACACAAGATTGGCAATCTTGCCACATTTACATTATGGTAAATGGCATCAAATATGCATTACAGTAATATCTAATGAAAAGAACACCTAATTCCTTATTAACAATTTTGTTTTGATGCAGAAGAAATTTCTTAGACCAACAGTAAAGCCATTTTTATTTTCCTTCTCGCATGTCATTTTGTTTAAGCTCATTAATTAACCACTTTACCGAATTTGGTTAAGACTATGAATGCCTAAGAAAACAAGAAAATAAGCTAGGAAGTTGCAAAAGTTTCCAAAAATGAAACAGTAAGCATAGGGGATGGATGGGGTTGAGGTGAATGGGTTAGGACTAAGGTGGATAGCAGATTAAAGCTGGTAACGAAGCCGAAAACAAGGCAGGGGATCACGTTGGTACTAGGGCTAATATTTGTGTTTTGATTCTTCCCATGCACATCTCTATCTCTCTAAAAATTGGCCAATTTTGAGGGCAGCGTGGCTGCAAATTTGCAACAGCAGAATCTATTATCTTAGCTATATCACCGGGGTGATATTGCCGTTCGCTACATGCCTGCATAATGTAAGAAAACATTAACCAAGCCCACATTGCAGGGATGATTTAGATCCATATTTATATTCAAAGTTACCTGTATCATAAGCAAAGTTGCAACACATGATCCAATAAGCTTTGAAGGGATTGATGCCTCGGCCTTGTCATACTCATCATCTGATAATGACATGGATGCATCACCATTGAACTGATACTCTGATGCACTAGACAATTGGTTATGATGTAAACTACAGTCGATCTGCTCTGCCACACTGGTCGCGTGTGCTTTTGATTCTGATGCAAACTGTTTTTTATCCAGAACGTCTATGGCCTCTTCAATTCGCATATATACATCTCCATGTTCTTTTTTCAATGAAATTGCCTGAAATAGAAATGTTATGCATGTTTCAACCCAGGTGATCTAACTGAAATTAGCGAGAGGCTACATAGCATTATAAATAAGTAAAGAATATACCAGCAGACATTTCCACTCTTTAACTTCGTCTGTGGCGTGTGTGGGAGAGAGGGAGAGAGAGAGAGAGCGTACCTGAACAGCAGCATCAACCATTCTATGTGCCTTATATCTCGAGCTTTTGATAATTTCAGATGCAGTGGATACTGATTCTTTAGAGAAAGAACTCTCGCAAGAGACTGGTAAGCAAACAGGATGACTAAAATTTCCAGGCAGATTCAACCAAGGAGGCAGTGTATTCGCTGGAAGAATATTAGGTTGCCTTGAGTTGAACACAGGAAAAGCCTGCGTGTTAACAAAATCAATGGATGGTCAACAAAGAAGCAAAGCATGTGTTTATAGACAGCAATCATGTAATTTACAAATAGAAATTTGCACAAGCCACATTCCTAGCAACTGCCTTCCTTTTTTAAAAGAAAAAAATAAAATAAGAATTTCATTAATAAAGAGTTACAGAATATCTATAGTCATGTCTTGCAAGCAACTCCAGCTAACTCCTTCACCCATTTCCAATATTATCCAGTCAAGAATCCATGTGTTAATCAGGGAAAATGCTGAGGTCTAGCAGCACTAAAACAACACTGCAAAGCCAACATGACCAAGAGGATAAAGAAATATGAAAACTCTATTTAGTCATAACATGTCAAAGAAGTTCACGCTATAAGCTAATTAGTATGACAGTCCCAGAAAAGGCAACCAACTGGAAGATCTAAAAGTAGTCTGGTTAAACAATAAGTCCCCTAAAACAAAAGACAACAAATAAATAGATGCCAAGATAAAGCAAATCCTAAGGTTTTGAGACCATCCAAGAACATGACGACTGCATTATGCATATTTCCATCCAGATCAATATAGCAATATAAGTAAATAATCAGTACAGATATTGTACCATAATAACATTACATGCCTTTTTATTACGAGCATAGGACAGCTCTGAAAGAGGCTGAGTTTCAGCTTCATTTCCTTGTCTCTTCATAGAAGGTTGATTACAAGCTACTGCTTGTGTGTTAACAACATCAATAGTTATGGCTTTAGCTTGTGGGATAGCCTGATTGACAACCACCTGGGTGATAATAAAATAATAATAATTTGTCAAAAGAATAGCAAAATGGTATCTCTATTTGATTTCTAATCCCATACTTAGAAGGAAACTAGAACACCATATGAAACAGCCTAGGAATACCCCAAGTAAAATGTTGAACTAGCAATTAGCAGACAGGCAGCTCTAATTTTTTAAGGTTAACAAAACAATGTTAAGCATCAGCTGAATAGCGATTCTACCTGTGCTTGCTTTGTCAAAGTGTTATTGGAAGTAGAAGCATTCTCGAAATTCCCACTTGTAACCACACCTCCACTATCTGAATGTCTACTCATTTCTGGTTCTTTAGATACTGCATAAAGACTTTCTCTTCTAAGGGATTCGGGCATGTTATCCAAAGGATTCAAAGGCATGCAATCAATGTCCTGTACACAAAATATATAATGCAACATTCAAGAAAAAGGTAAAGATAATTAATCCTATGAAGACATTAAATGAAATGAAACAAGTGATTTAATCCCATGGCAGTACACAAGACAAAGTAAACTTGATACAGAAAACTAACATGACATTGGTAACGGCCATGCAAAATGTGATCCAAACCAATGCAAGTAGTACTTACTGAAACATAAACATGGCAAACCTTAACTTACTTTCCTTTTCACTTTCCCACATCTGTTTACTTACCCAAGGTTAACAGACATTCTGGTCAGACTAATATCAATTCAAAACATGTAAATTTGAATGAAGAACAAAATATTTGAGATCAATTCATGAAACAGATTAGAGCAAGTCCTAGCACCAGCTACGCCAATATCCCTCATCAGAGAAATACAAAATACAATGATGAGAAATTCAACTTATGGAAAGGAAGGCATAAAGTTATTATTTACTAAATGTAGCAAACAAGAACCAGATCCAGAATAACATTACAACATAAATATAAAACTAAAAAGTCGTCAAAAGTGCAACTACCTTGACCATTTGAACCCCTATTTCAGGACGGTCAAACTGAACCCTGCACCTGTCACGATCAACAGTAAGGACACTTCCATCATGAAGCTCTCTTGTCCTTGGATGCAGAGCAATTACTCGCTGGCCTACTGATAAAGGTCTAGCTAAATCTGCTGGCAGTCCATCCCTGATACCAGTTCGCAGGTGATCATAATGCTTTCTCACAGATTCTCGATACTGTTGAAGTTTTTTCCTCTCTTCCCATAAGAAGCATTCCGAGAACCTTCGAGGTTTGCCTAAGGAACTAAATAAACAGTCATATAAGATCCACTAATATTCTCCAAATAGGATCTTTGAAAAGTTGTAAAAAAGAAAGAATGAAAAGGAAATGAGAGAGAACCTTCGTATCACACCCCACTCTACACGAGTTAGTCGTGGAATATGCTCCAGCTGAACATGTTTTAAGTATTCCACAAACTCTCTTTTGGTAAACCAAGGATAGTCAATTGCACTGCAAAACCATTCAAATGTGCACCATCTCCGAACCATAGAAGATGACAGGCAACAGGAAAGCTCTTCCTGCAATTTGGAAAGAAAACGGTTTAACCAAAGAGAATTTATATGTTACAAAACTCAGGTGAAATATATGTTCGATTACCTACCTCTAGATTGATTGCTTTATCATGCTTTGAAATTGAGAATCTGATAATGCCCTCGAAGGATTTCCCCTCTTTTGTAATCAACGCTCTCTTTAAACCCATCTTGCGCCTGTTAATTCTTGTGGCTTGTGAGTTTGCTAGGCCTGAAACAGGCACCTGTGCAGTGGATACTGCTATATCACTTGCTGAAATTTTATGCTCAGCACTTAAAGAACCATCTGAGCCTCCAATTGATTTCACTTGTTTTGAAGGACCAGAAACTTGGCCAACATGCTTACATTCCACTGCACATATGTTCTTCACTACATCGAACGACTACAAAAGTGCATAGAAAATGGTAGAAAGTGAACACTCGCTTCATTGCTAAAGGCAATCAAAAGAGGGGAAAAGTAGAAGAACAGAAACATCTATAATAACCTATTGAACAACAAATAACCTACATGTAATGCTTTTCGACATTGCAGTCAATAAAGCATCAACACCCCAGACAAATAGAAATTAGAAATAATTTCTTGGCTAATGCATGCTTTTTTAGAATCAAGAAACAGCTTTGTTTCAAATCCAGGATTTTAGTAAGTGAAGTCTCTGGCAAGCTGGCTAAGTTGTTATAACATCAAAGCTTTGCAATCTTCAAGGTTACACGTTTATCTATCCTTATGGTAAAGTTTGGACCCCTAATTTACCAATATTTGAAATGTAAAAGCAGTAGATTAACTTCGAAATTAATGATCAGTTAGAACAGAAACAAAATTGAGAACTTTTACCTTGCTTAGTGTCATATTCGAAAGGAACCCAGTTAGTAATGAGAAACTATCAATATTTGAAGTTTTTTGAGATGTTAGCAACTAATGCATTGACTATGTTCATAAATTTGGATATAAGCTGCCATCTTTTGGATTCCTACATGCATGAGTGAATAAAAAACAAGTACTGAAGACTCATTTAAGTGCTGACTTTATGAGTTGACATATTGCTTCTAATAACTAATTCCAATACAAACAAGATCCTTGTCAATATAAAACCAACAAGCTAAACTTCAAGTATTTTTAAGCCCCCAATTACAAAGCCACAAAGCAAGGAAAGAAAACAAAAGTTCATATAAAAAGTAATGGAGTTCAACAAAGAAACATAAAACTAGGGGCAGAGTGGCAAATCATTTACTTAATTGAAACATTGAATAATATATGTCTAGCAACTTTAAAAAAGAATATTATGCATACCCCAGACTGCAATTGTTTACTTGTATGAGGATCTACAGCAGTTTCACCATTCAGCATCTGCAACTTGAACAAACATTTGCATCTTCCTTTTTTTGTAACTTACTAAGACCAAAGTTTGAAAAGAAAAAGAAAAAATATAAGAATGCAACTTGAACAATGTTACTGAATGTGATACCTTTGAAACCGAGTTCTGGCGTTTTCTTTTTGAAACATTATTATTGGTAGATTGCAACAAAGGCTTTACTTCAGAAACAGGTTTAGAATCAATAGCTGATTGCCTTCCGAGCTTGGACTTTCTTGAGGCAGCACTCTCAACCTCTCTCCCAGATGGAAGTACTTTTCCTTTCTGTCCTATAATTTTGTTTTTGTCTAATTGATCACTAGTAAATGTTGTTTCAGGTATTGTGGATTTATCACCCACATCAAGCACACTCTTTCCCTCAGTCAACTGCACAGAAGATTCTACATCCAACACAGAAACAACAATAAAAATGATTGTATTTATAAAAAGTGTGAGCAGATAGCATACAATGCAAAACCTAGTCACCACCCCATTAATAGTTCGGATTAAGCAGTGATGAAAAAAAAACAGAGGAGAGAAGGGAGGGAGTAAAAGAGAACAAGGGGATGAAAGTAGCGCTCGAGCAGCTAATATTCAGCCATTCATAGAAAAGGAAGTGTATAGGACGAATAAGCCATCAATGACCCAAAAAATGGAAATTTTCAAAGAAGGACCAGATTTCACTTTATGTTGCAATTCAACAAAGCATCAATGTGTGCTCCAGCTGAATATAAAGAATGCAAAGATTAATCATTATCATTTCCTCAGATTTACGGCTCTTCTAGATAAATTGATATCACATGATTCAGAATCCAGACCATTTTCTACAGGAATACAATCCCGATGTTGTCAAATCCATTAAGAACTAAAACCTCTGTATCTTGCCATGGAAATTAGACAAGAGAATTTAGATAGTGCATATTTATCACTGACCAGATTCCATAACAGATACATGAGCTAATGTTTGCAGCGCATCCAAAGCAGAGAATTCATCTGCAAAATCAAACCATCAAAAAGTGAAATACATGTTAAAAAGACATCAGACTAAATATAATGTCACCAGACAAAAGCATAATCAAAACTTGTTAGAATCTGATAACCTCAGTGGTGTCATAGTTCACAATATTTCTCTTTGATCAATCTTACTACCAAACGTACATGCTTTCAAAATTCTAACTGCATTTGGTATGTTTGGGTGCTATCTTCCGGCAAGCAATAGAAAGGTAAATGCTTCCACAAGAAAACTATAGGAAAACATAGTCCTGAATTCTTTAAAAGAAAGAGGGTGAAAGAGGGCAGTTTCTGAGCAATAAGATTGTTCTTCACATTTTATGATACAAATCCCAGGCTTCTTAAAATTTGACCCAAGATCCCCTATTCTTTTACTTCATAATGCACTGTGAGGCTCTTACTCAATATGAAACAGATGCCTACTCTTTTGAAACAGAAACAAGAAGGGTAAGCTCCCAAACTCTCAGGTCAGATTCCTGTTTATGTTTCCAATCTTGAATACCCTATAAGTATTTCTAATATTAACAGCAGCACATTAAGTTTTCCTAATATGAACAGAAGAAAATTAAAAGTTCTAATAAAAATACAAAAAAAGGCATTTCTTAATGCTTTTGTGTGTACTCACAAAAGTTCAGTTGCAACTTTCGTAACACTTTTTTTCTTGTAAAAATTAAGCAAATAAAGGGAAATTGATCAGAATAGCAAATTGGCTAAGTCTTTTCCACCATTGAAGTGAAGGATGCTTTGGAAATTCTTAAATCTAGCTCAAGGAAAATTTTAAGCAAGCTACCTCCAGAGGAAAAGTTATAGCGTTTCTTTTTATCTATGGCAGAGGTCTCAGCAGTTTTTGCATTTGACACCTCAATTCCAACCTTGCCCTTTAAAGCTCCGATTGTTTGTCCTCCTCCAGTACCGCTACAGGCTTCTTCACCATCATCAGATTGACTGTTCCCAAGCTCTTTCACTTTTACTTTCTTTCCATAAAACTTCTTTCCTTTTCGATCAACTTCAACAGTACCTACACCTTCCATATCCAACAAAGAGCTTGTACACCTGGGATCAGCATAAATATTGTATTCCTTGCTTTCCTTAACATCCCCCAACCCATCATTATATATGGAAGTATTATGATACTTCCTAGCAGCTGACTCGATTTGCTGAAACTAATGAGTTGATATAAAGTTATTTTATTGCATACAACAGAAAGGATAGTATAAGCAAGACAACACGTGTTACCCAAGTAGACAGAAAAAGTTAGTTACCATCCTATCTGAGCCTTGAGTAGGCAACACATCCACATGTCTACTTCTTCTCTGTGGTGTTTCAGAAGCTTGAGGAGAGTCAGCTTTCTGTGATGCCTCAGTTAATGTCAATGCAGCAACATGTGCTACCTCATCATCATTACCATCAACATCTGACTTCTGATTTTTCTTCTTTAACAGAACATGCTTCTCCCCATCATCTTTCTTAGGTGGATATGATACAGGAACACGAGGTGTTCTTTTCCCCACCACACGAGGCTGGCAGCCTAAATTATCAAGTGGAATATCAAGTTTTACATTAGGTATACTCAGTTCATCCATTTGCAAAAAACTGCCCAAGCAACATTTCAATTCATGACCAAATGACATTCATCAAGAACATTTTGGAAATAGGAGGACAACAATATAGAGTCAAGAAATTGTTGAAATTGAAATATGTGAACACTATGGAAAGAGTTGAGTTATCATCACGGCTAATTACTATATTAAAGCCAGTAAACTGATAAGCAAAGCCTTAAAATGACTACAAATCCTCGGATGCAATTTTCAGAGTTTTCCTGGCAACCATTAGTTATTGAAGTTAACAAATACTGATCATTACTTGACTTGTACTGATGCAATCTCACCAGCAGGCCATATCAAATACAATTATGAAGAAAGTTAAACAGAAACAAGATAACAGAAAAGCATATCAAACACACAAAATAATCCACTAAAACAACCAGTAAGTCAAGGAAGGATCTAATTTTCACATATTCTCTGAATTCTAATTCTACCATACTTAAAGAGGTAAAACTTTTAGTTCTTATCAGCATTTACAGCTACTTCCAAGCACTTCCTATGTCCATCCTCCAACAAACTGCTCTCAAATAGTCTCTTGCAATACCACTTATGACATAACGTTACTAAGAGGACCTATAAGAATTATATTCACTCATCTAGTAGGAAAATAGTCTACTTAGAATAAACTAATTTTTAAATGTTTGACATCAACAATAAAAATCTGTAGTAAAACTTGCAAGACAGAAGTTAAAACAGCAACAAACATGTAAATAGGCATGTACAAGTAGTAGGTGAGCTTCCATGCTCCTAAGTGCAAGCTTGGTCCAAAGCCAGAACAAAGTCAAAAGACCTTTTACTAATGTCAAGAAAAAGCATTCTTGAAAGCCAGAGTGCTTTACCATCAAGGCGTGCTCTCTTCAGTAATGACAAGCATCCATCAGTTGGTAACTGTAAAATATCTTCTTTAGATTCGCTAAGCTCCAATTGAAGTCGCTTGCGTTTATGAAGCTTTTGGGACATTCCTGCTACATCAATACTCACTTGTTCACTGTCACTAGCTTCCTGCAGGGTCAGAATCTATTCAATTAGCCTATGCTAGTAAGCAGAAAACATGCACTGTCACATGATCAAACATAATCCTTAAGCATATAAATAGCTTCTAATTTCCAAAAAACAATAAGCAACTAAACATTGTAACCTAACTAAAAAGCATATAAATTGCATGACTGCTGCAACCAATTCTTAAGTATTCAAACTGGCAACAATAGCTTACTGAAAACACAACCCCAAGATTTGAATTATGTGCTTCATCAAGACCTCATTGTTACATAGTATTTCTCAAGTTCACAACTAATTTTAGTGAATACCACAAAATTATGTCAGGGAATTACTATGTTTTCTAATTAAAGTGCAGCTGATACCACGGTTTTGACTAGTAGACACACCGCAATAACAAACTAGTTGCTGAAGGCTGAAGTAATTTCCTAAAAGAAATCATGGGGAAAAAAACAGAGTTATCTGTTATTAATTTATGTAATTTCTCAAATTGGAGAACACGACAACATATCAAAACAAGCGTTCCAAATGTATTAAATTTGGGAAAACGCTCAATATACATTTTTTCAAGTTCTTAGACAAGATTTAACTCCTTTCTTTTATTTCCTACTTTGTGGAATATGCTTTCAAACTTTTCTTTAACATTTTTATTATAGTCTTAAACGTTCCCTCTGTTATCATACTCTCTAGTCCAAAATATCAATTCTCTCCAAATAGTTTGTCAGAAGATGCTTTCTCCCACGCATCTATTTAGAAGATACTTATTTGAATTGGGAATTAATAAACTTGACTATCTTTCTTATGGATGCATGAATATTAACTGCTTAAGTCATTCATTTAGTTGTGGATACTGAAATATATATTTTAAGATGTTTTACATACTATGCACAAATTGATACGCTGCACTGATTAACATATAAAATGACAAAGGAAAAACTTTTGAGTATTAATCACTATGGACATAGCTTTGCTTTCTCAATATTTTCTACACAAAGGGAAAACATGGAAAATGAAACAAATAATTGCAAACAATAAAAAATTCACAATCAACAAGGTCCATAATGTTTCCAGCAACCCTAGTTCCATCCTACATATTAAACCCAGGTTTCTATTTAGTGGAATCAACTAGGGGACGAACTGATTCTTCCGAAAACAAAAGTAACTATTGGCCTAATTTCTAATTGAGTAAAAATTAATGAAAATGGCCTAAATAGTGATTCTGGATGGACAACTTATTGTTTGCAATTAATTGAAATGTTTTGAGCTTACAGCATAACTGAGTTTTGCAAATTTTCTTTTTAGATCATTTATCCTAAAGTATTGATATTAACTCCATTATTGAATAAAACCCTAAATCTTTTGTCAACGGCCTATACCATATAGGTACCAATTTAGAATTAACCTTGTTGCACCATTACCTAGATACAGTTAAGGAAGAAGCGATAATCAATAACAATTGTTAAAGAGCTTCTAACAAGTTCTCCACTCCCTTCTGCAGCATCAACATCAGAGGAAAAACAAACACCATCCGCAGGTCAGAAACCAAGCTATTAAACTATCTAGAATAATGTGGAATATAGAATCTTTGAAGAACCCCACCAACAGCAAACTGCTAGATCAACAAATAATATGAGGCGGGATGCAGAAAACTCTTCCTCCCAACATTTATTGACAATGAAAGCATAATCCCTAAAAAGAATGAAAACATCAGTAGTGGCTACTGAATGATACCAGGACAGTGTAATGATCAGTCATCATAGCTATAAGGCCAAGCACAGTAGCCAGTCCCTCTGGCAGGGATAAGTATGCCTGTTCAAATCAGAATATGAGAGAAAAAAAGTGATAAACAACTTAGTAAGGAAAAGGTCAACTTGACAAACAAGTTAGTAGCCAACACAAAAGATAGAGATTTAGTAGCCAACACAAAAGATAAAGATACCACCTGTTATCAATAAACTTGCATTTCCATGTCTTAATTGCAATTATCCATTTAGTAATCCACTTGTGTGAAACACCAAAGCCTAGTTGCCTCAATTCACTTTTTTTTTTCTTTTGGTACCATTTAAACAGTATCACAATCATCATTAAAATCCTATGTTGAATCTTTAATTCACACATTCGTGATGAAAATGGTCCTTTAGAACATTAAAATTGGTTAATTACATACTGGGTAAATCAACACCTCATTGGGTATCAAAGGTTAAAATTATTCTATATTACCCACTAATGCAGTGACTATAATGCCTTTCCTCATTAGGACTAACCACAGTAGAAATCAAGATGAACAATTACACTTTAACCGATTAAGAGCACGGCTACAAATTCATTCTGAAAATCACTGACCTAACATATTAAACAACCTTACTACAGCTCAACTCTGTCAAGATGTTAGTCTAAATAAACTTATTCAATAGAAAATAATGCAATAAATCATGATAAAAAAGATGAGTGAAAACACCTGATTCATATTGTAAAGGGCCTCTACCATTTCTGTGGACCTATTACGCACTTCAGCAGCAACCTGAACACAAACAAATAATTCAAAATAAGCATCAAAATTTGAAATAAAGTTAAAGAATGTGTCAATAAGATGAAGTAGCAGCTATGAAGGAAAAATCATAAAATATGGTAGCATAAACAGAGATGAGCAGTAAGATATTAAGTCTCAATGCAAAATAATATATGCCTTCTTCCATTCTCTTCCATAATGTCGATATGCATTGTAAAAACGCTGAAGTTCCTCATTGCTCCATCGAGGTCCCAACTTCTGGGCAGAAAAATGAAACAGAAAATAAAATTAAAAAGAGAATATGAGATCAAACAGTCAATAAAAATATAATATCTACCAAGTTAGCTTTGCAAAAAACAAGAAACACCTTTTCCAATAGCTAAAGAGGCACATTATTAACAAGTCCATGTCCACAATGGATGGGCCAACAACAAATGCAGAATCTGAGCCCAAAATCAAACTACTGGACTATACTATCAATCTTGTTCTTGACAAAGAACATAAAAATTCTCACCTCAAGCACTCGTGGCTTATTTCTGAATGAATTTCTGGCTTCCTTTTCAGGTGAGACCTCATTTAAAAATCGCTTATTCACACTTTTTTTCCTTGTTGGAGCCATTAAAGACTCGTATCTACAGGCAACCATAACATGTCATTCACGTTGCCTAATTCCGATAGCATTCACCTCACTATCTACAGCAGGATGAAGTTTGTTGAACAGACATCAGCAGTAGAATCCAGAAGACACGCTGAATAGAGCCATGTATGTGTAAACATGATTACAGGCATGTAGAAGTATTAATAAATAATGAATTGCCGGTAAATCAATATTTCCTATAAGCTCTTTCAACCGAATAAAGCACATGAATGCATAATCTCCAAAGTGAAATGCAGTGCAGTTACATCCCACGTGAAAGGCGAAAAAGGAAGCAAACGGTTGAAAACGAATATCAGAAACACCTTTAAACTGGGCAGGTTCACTAAATTGATGGGAACTCCCAATTTTCTCTGGAAGCTCTTTCAATCGATTAAAGCACATGCATCTACAAATCTGCAAAGTGAAATGTAGTGCATTATCCGGCGAGGAAGGAAAAAGGAAGCAGCAGTTGGAAGCTAATATCAAAAACACCTTTAAGCGTAAAAAGGTTTCTATAAACCAACTCCGTCCGTCAAAATATGGCATACTATTAAATCACAGGCATCCACAAAGACCTCGAATTTTCAAATTCTACAAAAATAAGCCCAACAGGCCAAACTAAAAATCAATTCAAAATGCTGATTTTTAAAAAATATAACAAAGAGGAAAATAAGAAGACAAGAAAAACGATAAGAAACAGAGCCTGAAGCAGACTCAGAGCCAAAAGCTCCAAACTTCTAAAACATCAAACCCATAAAATACGAGGTTGCACTACAGAAACCCAAAAGAAAACACAAACAAACTTAGAAAACTTGAGAAACCCACTTCTAAGAAAATCCGAAAGGCATTTCAATAACAACAGAAACTTAAATGCGGTCCAAATTCACCTGGTATTTGTAAAATCCAACAAAAAAAGGAAAAAAGTTGAAAATTGCACCGATTACAACCCTAATTCACAGATCCAAAAATGCCAACTTACAGACACAGGCATAGGCGATGTGGGACTGAGTGACAGACAAATAAAGGTTTCATGAGAGAGAGAAAAGAGTCGAACTTTGTTTTGCTTTGAGGGTTGAGATAGTGAGTTGGAGAGAGAGAGAGGGAGAGAGTTTCAAAGTGAAAGAGGCGCCTCTAGAGAGAGAAACCAGTGAGTTGCCGCGAAACTTGAATAAAAAGGTCGCTTGTCCAATGGGATTTTCGGTTTTGATTTACCTTGCGTTATCAGGTTTCTGCGAGTATTAGGGGTTGGGTTTAGTGGCTGCCACCTACCGTACACGTGCAATCATATAGTTTTCACGGTCTGATCTTGCGGTTACTTGTCGAGGTTTAATGAGATAACCACACTGGATAATATTTGAAAAACTTTCGCCACACATCCTTCGTTTTATATTATACCCGATACTTCAATGATTTCCAAAACTACTAAGACCGATCCTACGGTTCCGAGAAGTCCAGGACAGAAAAAGGTCCTCAGTCTTGTCCAGGTCTTGTCTGTTTGGTAACTAATAATAAGAAAATCACAGTATAATTTTTATTTCTTAACTTTTTACTTGTATGATTAATACGGAAAGTGTGAATATAAACTGGAATGAAATATGAAAAATAAAAGTTAAACGGTAAATGTGATATTATTAGAAAATAATATTATTTAAAATATTACAAGGATATTAATTCCTATTAAAACGTTAACGGCTTGTTTAGTTCAAAGAATGGAATAGATAAGGAATAGAATAGTTATTCTTAGGAATAGAAAATATAAGGAATAAAATAGAAGAGGTATTACTTTGTTAGGTTCAAGGATTAGAATAGATAAAGAATTTATATTCCAGTATGTAATTTGAAAATATAATCTTAAAATGACAAAGGAATAACCAACAAACAAAAAAGATCAAAACATCCTTATTATTATTATTATTATTATTATTATTATTATTATTGTTGTTGTTGTTGTTGTTGTTGTTGTTGTTGTTGTTGT
>JAOSBP010000005.1:15204463-15215076 GCA_027563825.1 Erythroxylum mucronatum
GCAGTATTATTATTATTATTATACAAAATTAATTTATTATTATTATTATTAGTTGAATCTGCACAGGTCTATGTTTACTCTGGAATATATGGATAATAGATTTATTACATATTGAATGGATCACTATCTATAATGTATATTCTGGATAGATACTTAGTTGGCCTATGGTGAGAACTCTTTTTGAGAATTAAAAATGGAACTAACGCAATTTTAGCAGTTAGTCTAAGTTTTTTCGTGGAGCTGGGATTCTCCAAAAAGTTGTTTGTGAAGTGAGACAAATCCTCATGAGCAAGAACTCATGCTTGCAATAAGATTCGAACCACATTACATGAAGTTCTGATTCATACATTAGGAGAAAAATTACACTCACTCGGCCTATCAGTACATGTTCTCTAGCTACGTATCAGAACCTAGATGACCAGTAGAAGATTGATCTAAAAGTCACTAGATGTACATTACTCTTGCTCTCTGGAGGTGTCAATTAGAGAGATTGGACACAAGCACAATGTACAAGATGGGTTACGAACATCATCAAGATCTGTTCTGTTTTCTAAACAGTATGTATGATAAACATGGCCACATACTAGAATAGCTACAACGGAGTATTCACCTAAAGACTGGGTGTCAGTATCCCCAAGAAAATAAGGTTTGGGCCTTAAAAGCTTCTGACAGATCCCATATACCATCTTCACTACATCAGATGGAACTGAATCTACAATAGAAGAAAAAAAAAACCTAACCCTCTCAGCCCTGCCAAATGGCTCTCTGGAGGGAGTTGATGTCCCAGAATTTCTTCTTGATTATTGTTGCCTATAGGAATGTCGTGATTGCTTTAGGAACTGTGAAGAAGGCGTACTCAACGGTTTCCCAGTACTATCTTATACGTTTATTCTAGGTGAAGATTTCTGCAGAAGGAGGGGACAATCAGTCTCCCGACACATACAAAGCAAATAGGATAAGCTAAATATGGATTATAACATCCTAAACTCTGTCACTCATGATCATCCAAAAAGCAATCAAATAGAGATGAGTTACCTCTTTAGACAATAATTCTGTTCCAGTAGACAAAGGCACGTCTTCTGCATAATACAAGATGGAAAAGAAAAAAGAAAGAATTAAGTATGGCACGTCAATGGCATCCATATGAAAAGGAAGAAGACAGAGAAATTTTTCAAAGAATGGACAAAACACAACGATACTCAGATTGTGAAATCAAATCAAGTTCTTGATGGTAACATTTTCTGTTTATACTTTAATCCAAACCAATATCTGGAAATCCCACTTGAGTAAACTTCACAATTGTATCAAACGTGGTCGTTAAAGGAATCATAAACTTGAACTTATAGCAACCACAGTATTTGGTCCTCATTCTCATGAAATCTTTAAAGTTTCGTTCTTTATATGCTTAAAATACTCTTCCTAATGCCCTCTATCTCCCATACACCAAATAGAAACTTGAACTCATTGAAATTGATGCATCTCACATCTCACCATCTTCCCAACTAAAACTACTAGCTTCATTGTTCCAAAAAAAAAAGACATTACTTTTCCAGCAATCTCCAGAAAGCACACAGAAGAAAAAAAGCTAACAACAACTAACAACTTAAAACCCGCTAAACAAATAATAGCAAACTCACTAACCTCAGACCTGACATAATTGAGAAGCATAAAGGAACCATAAAAATCCAAACTTGAGGCTTTTCTTATCCCATGTGGTGTGGATTGCGATCCACCCTGAAGGTATTGTCCTCTTTGGTGCGTGGACGCGTTTTCGGTAACGCTTGAACCCGTGACCTCAAGGATTTGGTGGATTGCGATAGACGACAGTGCTTGAATAACCCATCATAGGAATTGTAGTTGGAATCATAGAATAAACACATAAAACCCAACTCTGACTCGCCCTCATCTCCCCCATCGTCATCTCTCCAGTCTTCCTAGTCTCCATTTTCTTCTTCAGATTCTTCACTTCGACAATAGTCATCTTCTTGTCTGTTACACCCATTTTTTATGAGTATAGAGCGAGAGAGGCATAAGCTAATGTTGAAGTTAAACCTCCTGATCAACGCAACTGGTAGAGACAAGAGACGAGAGTGTGAAGAGTGAAGAGTGAAAGAGACCCACTGAGCCAGAGACCAAGACCGTGAGTAGAGAAAAGAGAGGAGAGTGTGAAGAGCACGAGAGGGCCACTGAACCAAAGACGAAGAGCGTCAGTGAGAGTCGTCGAGAGAGCTGCTGTGTGAGAGCGAGGGACAAAAGTTGTCCAACAAAAACAAAGCTTGGGTTTACCTATTCCGGATGGGTACGGAATAGGTAAAGACGGGGGTTAGCATCTTTAGCTATTCCCCCGTGTCCCAGAATTCTTAATCTACGTAATGGTTATTCCATAGATTTTTATCAAACCAAACAAAGATTACGTAATCTGTAGGAACAGAAGGGTAATAGAAATGCTATTACCCTTAACCAAACAACTCGATAAGAGCCTTAATAGGCTATAATGTATATATGAATTGCATGACAAATATTCAATCTTAGTTCATTAGTGTGAATAAGAAAGAGAGGTTTTAAGTTGTATATGGTTATGTAATTATTATAGTAAGGGAAAATTATCAAACACAAGTTAAGAGGTTTCTTATTAACCTTGAATAAGATCTATAAAAGGTTCCTTTTCATCGATAAGACTATTATAAAAGTTCATGTTCACTCGTCAAAGAAGATGTTATATAGAAGTTTCCTCTTCAACAACTTAGAAATGGGATGAATAACTACAAACTATTTTTTTGTCTCTTTCCTTTACTCTTATTATGATTGAATTATGATTTTCATCTATGAATTTTTCATAATAATTTGTTATAATAGAAATTTTATTCAGTAGTGTTAATCCTTAGTGGCACCCAAAAGAGGTGGTGAAGTAATAGTTTTATAAATTTAACAAACTTTTATATCTAACATACTTAATTAACAACAATCAATATATGTAAAAATAAAGGAATTAATATAACTTAATCAAATAATTGAATAATAATTTAAATAGATAGGGAAGAAAGAATGCAAATAGATTAATAGTAGTTTAATAAATAATCCTTGCCTACATCCACTTGGAAGACTCTTCTTGGAAATTCACTATAATTCTTCTTTCAAGAAGAAGAATAACCTTGTACAATCTTTTTTAACAATAAGGAACCCTTTTACAATCTTCTTCTGAGGAGAAGAGCCTCAATCTCACTTGGGTCATCCCAAGTAAAATAATATAATGCACCAATCAAATATTACAACTCAAAATACCTCACTTTATCTATTGATAAAAACAAATAGGCTCACTCATACAAATGTGAGACAATGATACTTAAATAATTGAAAAACACTTAAAAATATCTGTAAAAAACCCATATGCTTCTTTATGCTAAAGCCATTAAGAAAATACGTACTTATAGGAAGAATAGCTAGTTGTAAAGCAATAGCTGACCATTATGGCATATTAGTTTACTAGTGTGTATTGAATGCATAGATTCACTAGTCATTGAGACATTGGTCAATTAACCAATATGCCATATTAGTCAACCAATATATCAACCAATGTTACAAAAAACTCTTAGTACATCAAATTAAACGACTTTAGCCTACATTGGTGGACCACTAACCTATATAGTCCACTAATCCCCTAATAACATCATTTAAAAAACTTTAGATGCTTAAACTCAATTTTTTGATGCAATTATGATTTGAAAACTTCCCAAAATATTCCCTAAAGAGTGTTTGAAAGATCAAGAGGCTTTTCTAGTAAAACCAAAACCTTTAATGCCTCTTGATGAATGAAAAGACTCATGCAATAAACTGAAATGAAATATTTATACATAGTGAGCCTCTTAGATTATCGAATTAACAAAGTAAGATTACAATTAATAATGTAACATAAAATTACATTGATGAGCCTTGATCTTGTTTTTTTCTTAGTTTAATCTTCGTTTTGATGGTTGTAAAGTTCATTTTTTCTTTACAACTTCATAAATTATCTTCTTGAGTTTATGGCTTCATGTTATTCTTGAATTGCTTTTCATTAAAATAATAAACTCGTTAGTAGTAATTATATTTTGTTATCATCAAAATAACAATTAGAACCTCCTTTAATTTAAAAATTATGATGATAAAACATTTGTGATATTAGAGAACAATAATAAAATTAAGTACAAAAATAACTATCTATATAAAGATAATAATTACCCCACTTAATTCATCATAAAATATAATTTAATATCATGAACAAAAGATACATCTAATATTAAAGAAATATGCATACATATAGATAATATAAATTTACTCAAACATACCACACACTACAAGAAAAGTAGGAATTATCTATGGAAAATTACCAACGGAAACAAAACCGTTACAAATTAAAGACGGAAAATAATTTCCATCGGTAACATTGACGAGAAAACTTTCGTTTAGCGACGGTAGTAATATCCATCGGTAAATATGGAGGGAAATCATCCCGGCAAAATTTTCGAGTAACGACTTTGCTGGAAGAGTATCAACATGAGAAGGATACAAGATAAAGTTTAAATTACAAAATTGGTATTATGAGTTCTTTTGTTGGTGTTTAGGATGATAGTGGTAATGTTGAAAGTGATATTATTCCTACCTAACAAGAAGAGAATGTTGCACCTGATATTAGGAAAAGAAGAAGACATATGTTTAATTTTTTTGCAACACGAACAAATCCTGGAGCTCAACCTTCAATTCATAATGCCTTACAATCTAGAGAAGTGGCTCATAATATGAATATGGTTAGATGGTGGTATGATTCAGATATAGCATTTAATACTTCCTAGTCTTATTATTACCAGCCTATCATAGATGTTATTGCATCTTATGGTCCAGGATAAAACACTCCTTCAATTGATGACTATAGAGGTAAACTTTTGAATAGCTCTGTTTATGAAACTAAAATTTATTTTGATGAAAGAAGAATGACTTGGGCTACTTTTGGGGTTTCAATTATGTGTGATGGTTAGAAAATAGGAATCATGAGCCTATTATTATTATTTTGGCTTACTTTACAAAGGGAATAATGTTTTTGAAGTCTATTGAGGCATCTGGCGTTGTTATGAATGTTAATACTCTATTTGAGATATTTAACGAAGTTGTGAATGAAGTTAGGACAAAAAATATTGTTCAGTTCATTATTAAAAACGATTCTGGTTACAAAGCGACTGGAAAAAGATTTCAAAGCAAGTATAATTCTTTTTATTAAACTCCTTGTGTTGCACATTACATTAACTTAATGTTGGAAAATATAGACATATTATTGATGAGATTGTGTAGAAAGAAAAAAAGATGACCAAGTTCATCGACAATCGTGCATAGGTCTTGAATTTAATAAGAAAGGATTTTACCAATGGTAGGAATTTGTATCGGCCTACTATTACAAGATTTTGTTAACAAATTTCTTATCACTTCAATATTTTATTATAATGAAGAAAGAGTTGAGACAAATATTTACAAGTGATAAGTGAGTTGCATCTCAACATGCTAGGTCTAATGTTGGATTGGAGGTTTCTAGAATTATACTTAAAGATAATGAATTTTGGTCTAAATTTTCATTTGTCATATGAGTTTGTAAGCCTTTTGTGAGGATACTTCATTTGGCTATTAGTGATGAGAAGGTAATAATGGTTATTTTTATGTGTCATGGAGAGGAAAACAAAGCAATTAAGCCCAATGTGAAAAATAGGCCTTCTTTGTACATACCTTATCTTGCAGTTATCAATGAGAGATGGGAAAGGCAACTTTACTCTTTGTTGTTTGCAGCTGAGGCATTTTTGAATCCTGATGTCCATTTCAAACCAAGTTCTATAATAAAAGCTGAAGTTAGTAAATGAATGCTATTAATTATTACAATAGTTGTTTCCCATAAGATGATACAAGATCTCCTAAGCTCACAATTGGAGATTTTTAAGGATGATTCCGGTGATTTTTGGATGCTAATTATTATTCCTCAAATAGACAAACTTAATCTAGGTATTTTTTTCAATTTTTTACTTGCTCAAAATTAATCATCAGTTTATTTTTCTTATAATGCTACTTTTATTGTCATACAGTTGTTTAGTGAAACCAATTCAGAAGTGGTGTTCCAGAATTGCAAAGGTTTGCAATTCAAATTCTAAGTCAATGTGTGATTGCAATAGGGTATGAAAATAATTGGAGCACATTTGAATTCATGCGTTCCAAGAATAGGAATATATTGGAGCACAAAAGATTAAATGACTTAATCTTTATTTGATACAATTTAAAGCTTCAAGAAAGGTATGTTATTATCATTATTAAGTTAGATATAATTTATTATAATTTTTAATAATTTAATTTTATTATTTACTAGGACTCTTAATAGAACAAGTAGTCTGGAGATCCAATTTGCCTTGATCATATTAACTTTTTGGTGGATTGAGTTTTTGAAGAACTAGGTTTGATAGATAAGAGTGACTCGGAAGATAATCTTTGATGAGAAAGTATTGACATGTCACTTTGTGCAATGAATTTGAATGATGGTAACGATGAGGCTCCTCTCAATGATGAGGATTTTGCACCAAATCAGAAATATGGTCAATGTAATTTGAGCAGGTATTCAATTGAATAAAGTTCCAATTTTTTGTTTCTCTTCTTTTTTAATTTCTTTTATATTTGATGTATATGTTTAATTTTATATATGCAATATAATTATAAATATTTTGTTTCAGGTTTCATTTTTAGTTAGTTGTTCGGCACAAACTTTTGTTGTAAATAATAATTGTTAGAGAGTCATATATATTTATTATTATTTTTATTTGATGTTTTGATGTAACTATTATTTATTATATGATGAAATTGTAATATTTTAAATATTTTGTATCTTTCTTAATTTTATATTTGTATGATGATTAAATGATCTTTTTTCATATTAATTATATTTATTATTTATATGTGAAATATGTTAAAAATAATATTAATAAAAATAAATAAATTGTTGTTTTTTAAAATTTTATTATTATGGGTTTTGGAGAAAGGTTGATGTAAAATTATAAATTATATAGTACAATATATTAAAGGAATATTTTGCAATTTTAAAAAAAATCAGGGACTCGTTTATAAATTTAAAAATGACCCAAAATGGTACTTGGTATTGATCGATATCGGTACCGAATTTGGTTCTAGTATCGGTACCAGAACCAAATTTAGTACTGATACCTTTACTGGTATGGTATTTATAACATTGTGCACGATGGCTATCTTTGATGAATTGGTTGAGGACATAATGGAGGTATTTATGGATAACTTTTCTATTTTCTGTGATTCTTTTAACTTATGCCTCCATAATTTAAAAGAAGTATTGGGGAGATGTGAGAAAACAAAATGTTGCTCAATTAGGAAGAATTTCATTTTATGGTACAAGAGGGCATAGTTTTAGGTCATAAAATTTCTCACAGGGTTGTTAGGATAGATAAAGCAAAAATTAAAGTTATATAGAAACTAACATCCCCTTCATCAGTTAAGGCTATAAGAAGTCTTTTACACGTAGGCTTTTATAGAAGATTTATAAAGGATTTTTCTAAAATTACTAAGCCTTTAACCAAGTTATTGGAGAAATACATGCCTTTTAGCTAATGTGTGATGCAAGTGACTTCATAGTAGGTGTCATACTTGGACAACGAAAGGACAAACAATTTTAACCAATTTACTATGCTATTTAGACTTTGATGGTTGCTTAAGAGAATTATACTACAATGACAAAGAATTGCTAACAATATTTTTTACGTTTGCTAAATTTAGATCTTATTTATTTTTGTCTAAAGTTGTTGTATATACTAACCATTTTGCATTAAGATACTTGATCAATGAACAAGATGCTAAGCCTAGATTAATTAGATGGATTTTTTTGTTGCAAGAATTTGATTTAAAAATTAAGGACAAGAGAGGAACTGAAATTGGCAAGAGACCATCTATGTCTCCTTTGAAAATCCAAATTTGGAGGAGTTAAATGAAGAAGGAATTGAAGATTCATTACTAGAAGAGCGCCTTTATAATTTAAAAGAGGTAAGTGAGGTCGAAACCCCTTGGTGTGTAGATATTGCAAATTATCTAGTAGCTAAGATCTTACCAGAAGGTCTTTCTTATCAGCAAAAGAAGATATTCTTTACTATTTTCGGGATTATTTTTGGGAAGATCCATATTTGTTTCATATTTGTGTAGACCAAATAGTGAGAAGATGTGTACCTCACTCTAACGGGTGGAAGATCTTGCAACATTATCATGTTGGACCTACTGAAGGTCACCATTATGCGAATAGGATAATTTAAAAGATCCTTGAGTTAGGTTTTTATTGGCTGACAATTTTTAAGGATGCCTAAAGGTACATAGCTTTATATGGTAGATGCCAACAATGAGCTAATGTTTCTCATTAGGAAGAGATGCCTCAAATTTATTCTTATTTGTTAAGTGTTTTATATTTGGGGTATTTATTTTATAGGTACATTCCTAACTTTGTTTGGTAATATATATATATATATATATATATATATCCTATTAGTTGTTGACTGTGTTTCTAAATGGGTGGAAGCACAAGCTTTACCCACAAATGATGCTAGGGTTGTTGTAAGATTCTTGAAAAACTTATTTTGTCCTTTTGGCACACCTAGGGCAATTATTGATGATAGGGTACACATTTTTGTAATGCACAACTTGATAAGGTACTTAAAAGTATGGGATCACTCATAAGATTGCCACCATATACCATTCTCAAACTAGTGGCCATGTTAAGGTTGTAAAAGCCCAGATCACCTGCTTACAGATATTGTCCGCTTTGGGCCTTGTCTCAGCCAAGGCCTTACGGTTTTGCTTTTTTCAAGGCCTTCCCAAGAGGTCACTCATCCTAGTACTACTCTTACCTAAGCACATTTAACCTCGGAGTTCTGATGGGATCCGGTGCATTAGGTCATGGAAAACGCATCTGTAAGGGAGAGGTATCCATACCCTTATAAGGCGTACTTTGTTTCCCTCTCTAACCGATGTGGGATCTCACACTCTCCACCCCCTTAGGGCCCAACCCACTTTGGGGTCCAGCCTAACTGGCATAACGGTTCGGGTACCAGCTCTGATATCACTGGTAACAGCCCAGATCACCCACTCATAGATATTGTCCGCTTTGAGCCTTGGCCCAACCAAGCCCTCATAGTTTTGCTTTTTCCGAGACCTTCCTAGGAGGTCACCCATCCTAGTATGTTATAGGACTTATGAGAGAACCAACCCCAAAAGCTAGCTTGAAGGGTGGGAGAGCTCATAAGCCTATAAACTCCACATTAGTTCCTTTTATTACCGATGTGGGACATTTTTAACCATAACATTCGTCCCCCATAAGGACCAATGGCCTCATTGGTCACGGCCACGTTGGTCACAGCTGGCACTCCCAGGCCACCACTCCGTGGGCCACCACTCTAAGGACCAATGTCTCTGATACCAATTGTTATAGGTCTTATGAGATAATCAACTTCAAAAGCTAGCTTGAAGGGTGGGAGAGCTCATAAGCCTATAAACTCCACATTAGTTCCTTTTATTACCGACGTGGGACATTTTTAATCATAACATTACGAGTTTTCAATGATTTATAAAACAAATTTTCACAAAAGAACAAAAATAAATAAAGATTAATTGTAACTTAAATTTCAGATATCCTAATCGAGACGTAAGACTTTCTTTTCCGTGTAACCTAGATCTCAAATAGAATCTATAATTTAAGATTTTTTGGTACACAGATCCTCTCTAAATAAATGTAGAACATATTTATCTTTTTTTTTTGTCCTAGGTATCCACCGGCGGATCCAGTGACTAATCCCTTCGCTAGTTTGTAGGCACCTCAAAGGGTGGGATAGTTGGCCCAAGGATTTAAGGCTGCTCCATGCCCAAAGCCAAAGATCGAACCCCTAACCTTTGGTTAAGAATAAATGAGTCCCTTCAACTCAACCACACTAGATAACATATTTATCTTTTTAATAACTATTGTTACACAATTCAAAAGTCAAGCTGTAGAGAACAAAAAACTTAAAAAGAAGTAGAAAGCACACTTTATTTTATTAAATCCTCTATATTATCTAAATATATTTAAACTGATTAAAAATGAGTTTCTTATGGTTCAAACTAAAATTTGAACAATTTTTTAAATCCTAAAACTCAATCAATTACAAATTAATCGGACCTCTTACAGCCTAATCACTAAGTTCATATAGCAGCACTAAAGAAAGAAGATGGACTTGGAGGTACAGGAATGTCTACTGTTCCTTCCAACATGAGCAGAACTTTTTTCATGGAAGGTCGAAGAGATGGGTCATAGAGAGTACACCATATCCCTACTTTCACCATTCTATTCAGTTGTCTCAAATCCACTTCTTCTTTTTCTTCTTCACCTACAAGTTTTCTGGTATCTCCAGATTGGAAACAGTCGAAAACCCACTCTTCGAGTAGAGCTTCATTCTCTGGCACACTACTGTCCACGTTCCTTCTGCAACATATGATCTCCAGTAACACAACCCCGAAGCTAAAAACATCTGCTTTAGCTGTTACAGGTTGCTTCCTATGCCATTCTGGTG
>JAOSBP010000005.1:15224662-15244897 GCA_027563825.1 Erythroxylum mucronatum
TAATCAATCAAGTAATGTTTTTGGCATGATGTAAAATTTGCAGATACTTCTAGACGCTCCATGGTTTGTCATAATCATATGTACATATAAACCTGTATGGATTTGTTATGGTATTGAGAATGATGTTGGTTGATGATAAGTAGATGTTGTATGTGAGAATTGTAGATTTGAATCCTTGCTTCTTACAACCTATTAAGCAGGTAAAGGATTATCAGATAAATGAATGGGTCATGCCGAATTTTTAGTAGAAGACAGAACAGTTGGGCTTACTACGGGTTTTGGTGGCATTAAGCCTACCCATTCCCTAGTGCCAACACGGCCCAAAAAGGCGGGTCGTGTCATATACACGGTTGTGTATGTTGCCCGTGTAAGTCTCTGTGCCAGTATAAATCACGAATTTCGGTGTTTTTAGTGATACATAGTCACCTACATGATTGTGTATATCCATAAACCATAGTTTTACTATAAAAGGACACGAACAGAGGCAAAACAAGAGGACATAAGTTTAGAAGTAATTTTGAGTCATAAAAAACATAGAGAGGTGACAATTTTGATCAAGGGATGAGGAAAACATAAAGAACACATCAAAAGATTTAATAGATAATAACATCCAATCATACTTACAAAGAGATCTATTAAAAGAAAAAGGAAGATTTAGAATTATGATTTTTTTTAATTTTGTAGTTGTTATTCTACATATTTATCTTTGGTTTTGTTTTCTAAGGTTAGGAACTAAATTTGTTCAGTGCCTAAGTGTGATGAACCCTAACTTGTGATAACAATATGATTTGATCTTTTATTTAATTCAATTTTATTGATTGATTTATTAAGAATCAATTATGTGTTATATTCTTGATCTATTAAAACCAGAATATTAGTTCCTTAGTTGATTTTTTATGATTAAGATTGAGAAATCCTTTTGTGTGAATAGAACTACCATAATTGGAAGGATTTGCATGCAAACCTAGAGATAGGTCGACGTAAATCCTTTAGATTAGGGTCAAACCTAATAATGAAATTCATAAATCAATAATACATTCCTAAGGGTTTTAACTAGAAAGATTTCTATTAATCAACTAATCGATTAGTTGTTAGTAGTCTTCAAAAAGATATTAATATAAGATAGAAATTTTCACTATCCAATAATCAATAATATAATTACATGATAAAGGGTTAATATTTAAGGATTCTTAGGAGGATTCATCACCGAGGTACTATTTATTTGATATAGACTTTTCCTAGTATTTTCCTCTGTCTTAAGTTCATTATTGTTCAATCTTAGTTTAGTTGTTTAGTTTAATTTTTTAATTAAATCCACAATATGAATCGATGGTTAGACAATAGGAAAAGGGTAATTATTAGTACTTACAATCCTCGTGAGATCGACCTGTACTTGCCTATACTAGCTATAACTATACCAAGTACTTGTTTTAATGCACTTGCTGTTTTAACATTGAAAATTTCTTATAGGCATAGAAATATGGCAATCAATTGTGTCTAAGTTAAAAAAATTCAATTAAAGTAATAATTGTAAGATTTTTAAAAAATAGCTATTCGAATACAAGAAAAATTGCAATACCCAACAATCAATACAATAAAAGAATGTATAATTTAGAAAATACCAAAACTTCGAAAATAAAAAAATCAAAGATGTATTAACATAAGTGAAAGGGAGACAACTTTGACTCCTTTTGCAATTTAAATATGAAAGAATTAAATTGACAAGATAGCTCTTAATTAAAAAATTTGAAAAATGAAAAAATGAAAAAATGTCAATTTGATGCATTTTAAAAGATCTTTATGAAATGAGGAATGATGCTCTTTAAACAAAAGAGTGAGTTGTTTAGGGTTTTGGAAGATATAAACAAACAAGATGAGAAATAGGAGAAAAGAGGAGGAGGAGAGGTTGAACAGGGATTAACCATACGACTCAACTAGTCAACCATTTATATGGCCGACCATACTATCAACCAAACTACTTGCAAACTCACTGGAAAGAAAAGTTACTTAGAAAAAAGGGACATATGCATGGTACCTAATTTGAATGAAAGCTTGATACATTCTTCTTTGAGATATAAAGGGTGTGAGTGGGTTTATGTTGAGCAAGTTTTATATAATAATAAAACTCTTAATACTCGCAAGTATACGGATTGAATCTTGTAATACATAGGTCATCATCCCTACAAAGACTATAGACACCTAGAAACTTAAAAAAAAACTTTGTCTCAGGTAACAAGAATTTAATTTGAAGTAAAATAAATAAAAATAATAAAAATAAATAAATGAAACAAATAAGCAATTAAACATGTGAGCTGCCAATAAAATTAGGTTTTGATTAAAGTTGAATACTTAGGAACTATTCTATCCTTATCTTGTTTCCCTTAATCTTATTGTTATGTTTAATCTATGACATCCTAAAGTTTTGAATACTCTCTCTCAAGATCTAATCAAGTAATTGTAATTGAATTAGATAATTATAGATTTGTAATCTCTCGATTCATAAACTAGTCCTAACTTACTCAATTAGATTTAAAGCAATCGTATAGATAATTAATTTCACAACACAGTCTCTCTTTGATTAATTTCGCAATTATAGATCTATTAAGTTTTCAACTCTCTTTTTACACCTTAACAATAATTACTTGACTCACTCTCTCAATTTATTATGAAGTATATGAATGTTAATTATCACAAACATTAATAGATGTATTGAAATCAACCAAAATAAAGTTCAATAAAATGATTCAAGAACAATCCCTAATAGGGATCTAGAAACCCGTAATCATGTTAAACATATTAAAAATCCAAATAAACATTCAATACAATGAAAGAATAAAGGGAAAGAAAGAAAAACTAGTTTGTGTCTTAAGTTGGAATGTTGGAATTTTCTTTGAAGTTCTTTTCTATGTCTCCTCTTTGATCTTCTTTGATGTAGTGGTTGTTACCTTTTTTGGTGATTTTATTATTGCTAAATAGTTTTGAGGCTTCTAAGGTTCTTTCTAGGGTTTCTCCACTTAATTTAGTTCCAAAAATATCCCTGAAATATCAAAAGACCAAAAAAACTCACTCCTCCAAAACCTCTGTCACTATCGTGACCTTAGAGTCACAACCATGGTCCTGTTATTTAACTCTTTGTCACGATCGAGCCACCTTCAAGCTTCCTCCATCTGCTTTGTTCTTTAATTTCTTGATTTCCAGCAGATAAACACATCAAACACCTCTTGAAACACAAAATTAAGATCCAATTTTTGCTTTAAACCAAACTAACATTTATAATATATACAAACAATAACAATAACACAATTCTAAATCTATATACATGATAATCATCTAAGAAACACTTAAAAACACACTTAAACATCTAGAAAAATATAATATAATTAACACCTATCAGTTTACTTATTATCGTAAAAGTTATGCCTATTCTTTCCTTGATAATATTTAATTCTATGCCTAGATTTTAAGACATATATGAAAGGAAAATGCTCGATTTTAGAATTAGTCAAATTGGATGTGGAATATACATGCATATTCTTAGGTGTGGAGGCTCCATACTTATTTTTCACCTAGGTAATGGTTGTTCACTATAAAAATATTTTTTCTTTACAAAAGGGGTTTAATAATTGGCTTCACTGACTTGGTTATATTCTACTCCTTGGGTATCATTGGGATTCTTTTAAGCACATAGAATGTTTTCTATATTTTCAATCCCTTTAGTAAATGTGGATAATGAATCCTTGAAGGCATCAACCAACTTTATGAAAGTTTCATTCCCATACCTTAGAGCCTCTAAATCATGATTGTCATTAATGATCACTTTTTTGGATTCTCTAATTCTATACAATTAACTTTTCATCTTTTTATTCTCATGCACGAATCTAACTATTTTTCCTTGAGTTTGGAAGATAATTTATTCCAATTCTTGTAATTTCTCAACTTTCAACTACTTAATCAAACATCAAATCAATGTTTTTATCAAACAAATTAGAGCTGAATGTTACCTTATCATTGCTCATAATGGTAAAGCAAATGTGAGCTATCTCTCCTTCTGATTGGTCATTTTGAAATTCACTTATGTCATCCTAATTTGAGGCATTAATTGCTTTCTTCTTGTATTTTTTTCTTTTCTTTCAAACTTGTCATCATTTTTTAGTAGAGGACATTGTGACTTCGTGTGGTTAGATTTTCTATATTGAAAACAAATAATGTTAGGGGATTTATGTTTTAAATCACCTTTACCTTCCTTGAAGTCCTTTCTTTTAGAGAATTTCTTCTTCAATAGTTTCTTGAATTTTTTTAGTAATTAGGGCAATGTCCTCTTCATCTCTTTCCCCGAAGTCGTTATAGTTTATCTTATAATACTCCAACTTCCCTAGCCTTTACTATTGATCTAAAAGAATTAGTCTTGGCCAGTGGAGACGTTGAAGCCCTCTTTTAGGCCTTTCAACCAATCAATACGACCACGAAGCGCAACTTTTGCTAAAATACGAGCAGTTTCTTAAAAACTCGCATTTAATATGAAATTTTGAGTATTTAGAGATGCTTTTGTTATTCTTAATAATATGGCCCACTGTAACATCCCGTTTTTTTGTGCTAAGGGTTAGAACCCTAGAATACTATACATGAGAGATATCAATGAGAAAATTAGGAAATGCACTTCATACTCATGCATAATAGAGTATACATATACGTGAATTTGATTATTGCACATATTACAATGTTTTGTTCATGCACTCATTTGACATTTTCCAGGTATAAATGATTGTTTTAATGTGATTATGATATGGATAGTGAATATTTTGCCTTAAAAATTGATTTGGTGAATTATAGTACTGATTTATAATTTTTGGTGAAATTTGAGAATTTTCTGGAATTAAGGGTATTTTTAGACTAGGAAAAATGCCAAGTGGCAAGACAATTGATAAATGGCAGTAGAAATAAATGTCAAATGGCAGTAGAAATTATTGATAAGTGATATTAAGATTCAATGACGAATATCATAAAAAATTGGAAGACAATTGGATTAGAAATTGGAGATAAAAGGATTGGTTGAGAAAGAAGACCCATTAGAAACTATAAGGCGGTGACATGTGGCAAGTGACAAGTGTCACTTGCCATGCCATACACACCCATCCACAATATTTTCTTCATTTGAAAGACTATCTTTTGTCTTTCATTTTCATTTGGTGCTTTCTTCTTCTATCTTCATTTACGATCTTCAACATTTCTTCTCCTTCATTTCCACGATACTTTCAACTCTCACCATTGTGAACTTTGCCATCATTGTTTACGTGTTTCTTCAAGATCATGTGTTTTCTTCTTGAAGAAGAATCTGACTTACTCCACCTTTTGTGATGATGATTGAATGATACTGGAGAAGCTAGGGTTAAATATTATTTGAAGATCTTGAGGTAAACTAGTAAGTATAAAGCATTACTCTTCTTTATTTGTTGAATGAAACATGTTTTGATGACAATTAAGAGTTAAATGAACATAAAATGAGGGTGGGTACATGCTAAATGTGAATGAGAAATGTAAGTAGATTCAAGTCTTGCTTTTATATATATGATGATCAATATTTCATAAGATTTTGTTGAGATAATTTGAGTTAGAATGATCACTAAAGATGGCGTAGGAAAAAGTGCAGAAAAATTTGATAGATAATGGGTTTTATGTTCTGTTTTAGGTGTTCATGATCAATCATGGACTTTAATTTGTTTATGGATGATAATGAGCTGAAATGGAGTTAGTAATGAAGAAGAAATAATGAAGACATAAGCTAGAAATGATAGACTAATCAAAAGAGATGAACTAGGATGAAAATGACGATGAAGTGTGCTGGAATATGTTAGATGGAGTGTTTTCACTCAACATGCATTTATATTTTAGCCATATCTTGATCTGTATGTGTCCAAATGGGATGATTTTAAATTTATATTAAACTAGAAACAAATGGATATATTTTTCATGAAGGAATTGAATTTGAATTCGGTCTTTAAGAGTTTTAAATTTGGCTTGAAGTTTAGTACAGTGTGTTGTCGTAGTTTGGGAATAGTCTGTAGTAATTTAGGTATAACTTGCAGAATATTGAACCAAACTGCATGAAATTGGTGTCATTATAAATTTAAGACATATGTAAACATTTTTTTAGAAGAATTTATTGACTAAATACTTCATTTTCCTTGTGAAAATGGCCATGAAAAATTGATCCGAAAATCTATTTAAAAAAAAGCTAGAATGATGCTTGAATAAGGGATCATCAGATAATGCATGACCGTGCTTGACAGAGAGGAACATTAGGTAGTTTCACAGTTGTGCATAAGCACGATTGTGAAAGAGAGGAAACTTCATAAGGTTGCAAGATCGTGCACAATCACAATCGTGAGAGACAAGGTGCACTGCTGTTTGACAGCTTTCAATACCCTTCACTCTTTTGACCATAACTCCTTCTCCGGACCTCTGATTAACTTGAAATTTGAACCACAAGCTCCTCACACATTGTAATTCCTCTCTAAAAAATTTCATTGTCATATGAATTCACGAGGGAAAGTATTGGTAAATGGTTGATTGATGAATTTAGGAAGATCAAGTTTCGCAAGTATAACATATGAATGCACCTCCATTTGGAAGTTACGAGATGTTAATGATATAAAAGTGTTTTTAGAAATGCTAATATGATTGTAAGGAGATGAGCAATGTGTATTAAGTAAGAATGAATGAGAGTTTGGATATTATGAGAGCATATAATGCTAAAAAAAGAAATTACGAGTAATTGAATTATGATATTTAAAATAACCAAGTGTTCTTGAGGTGTAAACTTAAGTTCAAATTAGACATATTTGAGTTTTGAAGTATGAATGATCATGAGATGTGAATAAAGGAAACATAGCCAGAATAGTCAAATTGAGCATGCATTATACATTACACCTATATATATGTGTACAATTGAATGTTTATATGATTGTGCAATTAATAATATGTGTGCAATATGTGTATTGCATAACGTTGATATACAGGATAGAACATCCACACCTAGATGTTTCTGAATTAAGGAAGCAAATACTAATCTGGAGTGTATTGTGAGTCGACCTAGATGGTCTCACTTTCATTGTTTGTTCTGTTTTAAAATTCTGTATTGAATTACTATTAAATGTGAATATGATTGAGACAATTCCGAACATTAATAGTCTGAGGAGTTTGATAAATGTGAGAACATAGGAAGTGCTTCATTGAAGGTGAATGTGAATGAAATAAGTGATACTCAACATTATTGTTGAATGTCGGACCAAAGTCCGATGATAAATGTGAATGTGAATGTGAAACTGAAATCAAGTGATTGATTGAATATATGTAAATGTGATGCATTTCATTACATAAATGCATGAACACATAAGGCTATTATGACCGGAGTAGCCACCAAAAAAGAGCTTAAAGCTTAGAAAGTGAAAAATAGCTTAAAGCTCGGAATGTGGTAAGAGCCTCTAGCTCATTATGTAAAATGAGTCATGTATCTCCAACAGATAAGGGACAGTTATTAATAAGCCTGGTATCCACAATAGATAGGGACAGCTATAAGCACTCGCTCACAACAATAACAATTGAAAGTGAATCTCATGAGTATTGCATATGTATCTGATCTGTATGATTTAAATGGTTGAAATAAATAGTTTGAATGATTTTTGAGTGTGAAATATGATTTAAGTGAATATGAAATGTATGTGACTCAACATGTTGAATTGATGAAGTGATGTGAATTTTGTGAGTATATGAATTGATGTGTTATGTGATTGAGTGAGCTATCGAGGATGGTCCACTCATTGAGTTCGCAAAACTCAACTCAAAATTTGCAACATTTTTCAGGCTTAGAGAAGATCTTCAGTTAGACAAATTGGAGTCTAGCCACCGCATTGAGATAAAAGATAGAGGTCAGGATCAGTTCATGTCTGCATAGATTTTTCTATTATTTTTGTATTAAAGAATGTATTCCACAATTATTGTATCACGTGTATCTGAATAATTTGGTTTTGTAATAGCTTTCCAAATTAGAAACGTTTGTAAATGAGATTGATCAATGAGTGTAATAATACTTGTGATTATGATGTTTATATAAAAAAAACGAGCCCAATTTGATTACTGGTTTTCTATAATAAGCGTGTGATATTCGAAAAATTTGTAATGAGTTCGATTGTTTGACCGTCCTAGCACACCACCCTTGTAGAGTGTATTTTCGAATACCATCGGTATGTTTGGGGATGTGCACTATGAGAGTGGGGCGTTACACCGCACTTTCACTTGACACCTATTGTAATTGTAAATGGCTTGTCTCACCATAACCTTCTCTTGAATTATAAAGTTAGAATTTTAAAAATTAAAAAATAATTATATACAGTATATAATTCTATATAATCAAGGGATGCTTTGGGTTCTGCAGACTCATTTTGTATGTAATAAGAGATCCAATAAATTCCTTCAATGATGAGGTTATTAGATCTTTGGCTTCTTATATAGCTATCAATTTAGCTTCCCATGTCTTTGAAAGTGACCTAAGCAAATTTCTTGCCATTTAAAGATTAGCATAACTTTTTTTAAGACCTTTAAGAGCATTGATAATATCAATAAATCTAGCATACCTACTAGATATACTTTCATCATGCTTCATTTAAAACAATTTATATTGGTACATTAGCATGCTAACTTTTCTTTCCTTTACTTGATTTGTTCTTTTATGTGTAATTTTTAAAGTATATCAAATTCATGATCCATTTAGTCCTACTGTTTAAGGAAATTAATCTCTTATCTTGAGATTGCCACTCTTCCTTTATTTTGGGTACTTTTTATTATCTACAATTTTTGTGGAATAAGGGGACCATTTGGAACAATTTGACATAGGTCAACATTTTTGACCATTAATAAAAATATAATCATAGTTTTCCAAAAAAAGGTCATTCTCGTGAAAGAAAGGTTTTCTACTAATATTTTATCCTTCTTAGTTAAATGATGATGATGATTCTCGAAGATAATGCCATTAAGATTTTGTTGTATGATATTACCAGAAATACTAGCCTAATAAACCTACTCTAAACATGAAAAGGAACCTCACTCTCATTTAGATATATAATGCCTTAACCAATTATACAATTCAAAATACCTCATTTTATCACCTGATAACTCCAAAAAGGCTCACACCTACAAATATGAGATGATGATGCTCAAATGATTGGAAAACACTTAGAAAAGTTTGTAAAAGACTCCTAAATGTTTTTATATCCTAAAAATAATGAGAAAATATGTATTTTTAGAGTTTTAAGACCTTTACTAGTCATTGGAGGCAAAAACTAGCCATTACAATTAGTTATAGAGAGCATTGGTCAATTTGTATGGCATACTGGTTGACTAGTGTGCATTGAATGCATAAATTCACTAGCCGTTGAGACTCTAGTCAATAAATAGACATATTAGTCGACCAAAACAACATATTGTTTAACTAAAACATTAACCAATGTTTTAAAAAACTAGATATATCAAATTTAATAACTTTAACCTACATTGATCAACTATTAATCTGTATCAAGTTGACCAATCTCCCTAAAAACATTATTTTAACAACTTAAAATGCTCAAACTCAACTTTTTTTAATGCAATTATGATTTAAACGTTTCCTAAAATGTTCCTGAAAGAGTGTTTGAAAGATTAAGAGGCTTTTCTATTAAAACCAAAGGATTCAATGTGTCTTGATAAATAAGAAGACTCATGTAATAAAGTGAAATGATATGTTTATGCATGGTGAGCCTTTTGATTATCAAATTTAAAAATTAAGATTACAATTAATAGTACAAAATGTAAAATGATCTTGATAAGCCTTGATTTTCTTTTGTTCTTAGTTTGATCTTCATTTTGATGGTTGAAAATTCAAATTCTCCTTTTCAATTTTATAAATTTTCTTGAGTTTAGGACTTCATTTTGTTCTTAAATTTCTTTTCATCAAAATAATAAACTCATTAGTAGTTTTGAAATAAGCTAAAAATTGTACATGCACAATCCAGCTTCCTTTTGTGTTTGATAGGTGTGAAATGCATTGCATTTCAAGGTATAGTTTGATATGTGTTTAGTCGTTTATTCGATTGTTTAGTATGTGTTTAGGGTAGAATTGTGTTAGTTTGTGATTTATTTGTGTTTTAAGTGTTTTATGTGTCGGAACAATCCTTTGAGCTTAAATATGATGTTTTTGAAGTACCTTGATGTGTTTGTTAATATTTCAGGATCAACATCGAAGAACGAAGAAGTTTCGGAGATAATTAGACCGAAACAACGACCTGTTGTGCCACGATCATGACAGAAGCCCAGGACATGGCCCATAATCATGGAACAACAGGCCACAATCATGACAGAAGGCTTATATATAGGCCATGATCGTGGCCTGAAAGGCCAAGGTTGTGGCTTGCGTTAGGCAAACACGTTGCCACTCCCAAACTTCATATTTCGGGGGATTGTTTGGACCTTTTAGACCCTAGAAAAACCCTAGTTCAACCTTAAACACAAAAGAACATAAATAGAACAAGTAGAAAAGAAAGAAGGAGTTTTGATTAGCTACCATATCGAAACCCTAAAGGAGAGAACTTTGAGAGATCGAGAAAGAGAAGAAGGAAGAGAGAAGAGGAAGACAACACAGACTTGACATACTTCCCAGAATAAGAAGCTTTCCAAAGTCATAGCCTCCCATCATCCATTCGAGTTCTATTTCCTATGTATTTCAATTTTATTTGATTATAGAATTAGGATATATAGTTTGATGATCGAATTGAATTGTTGATTGATGTTCTATACTCACCTTTGGAATATTATTTTTGATTTAATGAAATCTAATTGTTTTATATGTTTATTGAATTAATTGTGGTTTAATTTGACACTTCATATCTCGATAATAAACTAAGAGGGTGAATCGAGAAAAAAATGATTAAATTGGACTAACGAGCATTAGGTAATTTAATAGATTCAAAATTAAATCAGGTTGGTAAATCTTATGTAGAGAGATCACATATAGCTTTCCAATTATTTATTGGAGAACCTAACAACTGATTCGGTTTTGGATAGGTTGTTAATTGAGAGATTACAACTTCTTATAATCTGATTAGGGTTTATGCTTTAGGGTTCAATTATAACTTGAGAGAGAATAATTGATCCTAGGATCATCTAGAATTATTAATTCGATAAATCGTAATTGGTTAGGTTAGCATTAAAGATAGATAATTTTTCCTTTCTCTCTTTTGGTTAACTTACTAATTTGAATTCTAGGGAGTTCTATCATCATTCAACAAATCAATCAATTTCCATTATTTGTTATTCATTTTTAATATGAAATTATTAATCTTTGTTCGTTGATTGTTTTCAATAAGTGTTAATTGTCAATTATTGTTTTATTATTTGATTTGCTTTGTTTGATTTATTTAGTTCTTGTGTTTAAATCCAATGTCTATTAAATTTATGTTTAATAGTTGCCGACCTTAGATTCTAGGATTAGATTAACCTTCCTCGTGGGATCGACACCTTAGGTACTACGCAAATGACCAGCACGCTTGCGGAATATTGAGGTTAAATATTAAAACTTACTCATATCAGAAAACCACGATCAAGTCTTTGGCACTACTGCCGGAGGGGCAATTAATTTAGTTCTTTAGTCTAAGGCTTTTTCACTATCTTTTGTTTCAAATAATTAATATAAAAAAGAAGAAGAAGAAGAAGAAGAAGACGTTTGGGGAGTAAAATAGAGACACATCCAGACATTTTATAGTGAGAATGAGCCATCTGAAGAGCTAGATGCCAAGAAGAACTAGAAAGAACAATCATAGAGGATATATATTATAGGCAGCAAGGAACTTTTGCGAACTACAATGAGGTACAATATGGTTGGAGAAGTAACGATCATTTTTGGAACATGTACAGTCCAAGGTGGCAGAACCACATGGGACATCAAGACCTATCTTAATTTCAGCAAGATGAGTCCAGTTTATGGGATTCCAAATTAGACAAAATCATGGATAAGCTCACAGATATGGAAGAGAACCAGAAGAGATTGGAAGAGTAATTTGATCAAGTAACGGAAAATCATATCGCTTCTATTCACAATCTAGAGATTTAAGTATGACAACTTTCCCATGAATTTTGTAAGAGAAATGTGGAAGACTCTCCGAGAAATATGGAATTAAATTAACGAGAGCAATATGAGACTATCACACTTAAGAATGGGGAAGAGCTAAAAGAACTAGTGGAATACCAAGTTGAACCCTACCTTAGTGAAGACCAAGAGACAAAGAGAGAGGATGAAAAAAAAATGTCAACCCTCCCTTTTATTCACCAGTTTTTGATATACCATATGTGAACATCGAAAAATCTTAGATAGATGTTTATGAAAAGAACCTTATCCTTCCGATTAATGACGACCAAGTGACATTCAATATGAATGATGTATTTAAGAATCCGAAGGATAGTAACTTATTCAAGATAATTGATGTGTTCGAATCTTCTAAAGAACAAGTTACAACAGACATCAAGTTTGAAGAAGCTACAAAAGTCTCTATTTGTGAAGCGAAAGAAGCAGAGGAGATGAAGGTGATTAAGGAAGAAAGAGAGCAACTCACCTTCTTATAGGACAAATTGTTAGATTCGATGGAAGATTCAAGGAGTTTTGTTATTCTCTGTTTTATTCACAATTTGTTAAAGCAAAGGACATTACTGAAATTAATTGGTTTTATCAACTCTATCAATATTGTCATTTTGTTCATTTTGCAATTTGTAGCTTACTTACAAGCTATAAAACTGATGTTAAACGAAAAGGGTGGAAGCAAGCCGCTCATAATTATCCTGGCTGAGTTTCCAATGATACAAGGTCAAACTAATGACCATAAAATTAGCACGTTTGGTAGTTAGGTTTAAATTGTGGCATAGTTAGATTTGTTTTAGATTTCAAAAATAAATTCTTAATGATTTGAAATGTTTTGGAGTGCTAATTCTCTTACTCTTTTTAAAGCAATCATAAGATAGGGAAACAAGCCTGATATCAAGTGCATTTGGTCTCTGCCTCTGACACATTACTACCTCAGTCATCGTGATAGTTTTGTGTTCTAACCTTCTCTTTTCATTTTTGTTAGTATTTTCTTCTTATGTTTTTGTAATTTATGTTTTATTTTCCCCTAGAGTGTTTGTGTACCCTTTCAAATCGAGGACAATGTGTTATTCAAGTATGGAGAGGGTTGTGTGTTTTTACCTTTAGCGTGAATTTTGCATATTGTATGATAGTTTGTTTAGATTGCATTATGTGAATTATGTGAATGCGTCAATGGATAGGACTTAACGGGATTGATTTAACCTTAAATATAGTCTTTTAGGTTACGAAAATTTATTAGTTTGTGAAATCAGTAACTAAGTTACTGAGGGATAAATTTGCTGGTTAATTAGGATATGATTTTAGTTCATTCATCCTAGGAATTTGCCATATTCATTTATAATTTTAGGTCAATCAAATAAGTGGCATTATTAGTACATTTTCATGATAATGATTAGCTAAAGCAATAACGTAGGAAAAATTTTATGTTAAAAAAAGTTGTATAATTTTAACTAAAATAACTATTTCGCTGGCCTTCAGGTTATGAATAAAGCTAGTAGCCAGTTGAGAATGTGATGTAGCTAAGTAACCGGATCGACACGCATCACAAATATGTGCCTTCATGTAAAAAGGCTATAATGACATTCCAACCAAGCAGCTTAATAACAACACGACTTAGTTAAGAAACCGGATCGACGTTCATCATAAATGTTTCCCTCCATGTAAAAGACTAAGTTCATGTACTTAAAGAAAAATCAACAGAAAGAATGTTTTCAAATTAAAAACTACCGAACTTATTAGTAGCTTGATTTTTCATGAAAACCTACTGAGAAATAGCTACACTTTTGTTTTGACAAAATGATTATCAATGTGTGTGTGCAAGTGATATGGGTGAATAAACTCAACTTTAAATTTTTGATTAGTTGTATATCGGGTCCAAGGTGCCTAGACATAGATTTTACATGTTAATAAATTGGAACAACTGGAATGATTGTGTTTAGAGTTGAATTATTTCGTGAAGTTGAATCCGTTGCCTTATTTGTTGCATTGTGTGTTTTGTGTTTTATGCTTTGTGTCATTTGTTGTTTTATTTGCTTGAGGACAAGCAAACATTTAAGTGTGGGGATGTTGATAGGTATGAAATGCATCGTATTTCAGGGTCTAGTAGTTTATTCGATTGTTTAGTATGTGTTTAGGGTAAAATTGTGTTAGTTTGTGATTTATTTGTGTTTTAAGTGTTTTGTGGGTTGGAACAATCCTTTAAGCTTAAATATGATGTTTTTGAGGTACCTTGATGTGTTTGTTAGTGTTTTAAGGTCAACATCAAAGAACGAAGAAGTTTCAGAGACATTCAGACCTAAACAACGACCCAAGGCCACGATCATGACAGAAGGCTTAGATGTAGGCCACAGTTGTGGCTTGCATCGGGCAGACGGACAACCACTCTCAAACCTCGCGTTTTAAGGGATTTTTAGACCTTTTGGACCTCGAAAAATCCTAGTTCAACCCTAAACACAAAAGAACATAAATAGAACAAGTAGAACAGAAAGAAAGTGCTTTTGATCATCCACCACAACGAAACCCTAAAGGAGAGAACTTTGAGAGATCGAGAAAGAGAAAAAGGAAGAGAGAAGAGGAAGACGAATCATACTCGACATGCTTCCCGAAATAAGAAGCTTTTCAAAGTCGCAGCTTCCCATCGTCCATTCGAGTTCTATTTCCTATTTATTTCAGTTTTATTTGATTGTAGAATTGGGAAATATAGTTTGATGATAGAATTGAATTGTTGATTGATGTTCTATACTTACCTTTGGAATATTATTTTTTATTAATGAAATCTGATTGTTTTATGTGTTTATTGAATTAATTGTGGTTTAATTCTGCATTTCATATCTTAATAATAAACTAAGAGGGTGAAACGAGAAAAATTATTAAATTGGGCTAACGAGAGTTAGGGATTTTAATAGATTTAGAATTAAATTAGGTTGGTAAACCTTGTGTAGAGTGATCACGTATAGGTTTCCAATTGTTTATTAGAGAACTTAAGAACTGATTAGGTTTTGGATAGGTTGTTAATTGAGAGATACAACTTCCCCATAATTTGATTAAGGTTTATACTTTAAGGTTCAATTATAACTTGAGAGAGAAAAATTGACCCTAAGATCATCTAGAACTATTAATTCGATAAATCATAATTGGTTAGGTTAGCATTAAAGATATATAATTTTCCCTTTCTCTCTTTTGGTTAACTCTTTAGGTTGAATTCTAGGGTGTGCTATCATCGTTCAACAAATCAATCAATTTCCATTATTTGTTATTCATTTTTAATCTGAAATTGTTAATCGTTGTTCGTTGATTGTTTTCGATAAGTGTTAATTGTTTATTATTATTTTGTTATTTGATTTGGTTTGTTTGATTTATTTAGTTCTTGTGTTTAAATTCATTGTCTGTTAAATTTCTGTTTAATAGTTTCCAACCTTAGATTTTAGGATTAGATTAACCATCCTCAGGTGATCGACACCTTAGGTACTACGTGATTCGTACGCTTGCGAAATATAGAGGTTAAATATTAAAACTTACTCATATCAAAAAACCGCAATCAGTGTTCTATTAAGGGATTAATAACTTATTTGTGCAATTATGCCTAAATTATATAGATATGTTGAGATAAGTGAAATTAGAAGGAGATGTAGAAATTATTACATAAGATGTTCATTCGAATGAAAGAAAAAGGACATAATTATAATAAGAAAGGACGATTGAGGTTTTTTTTGGGTAGATGTGAGTATGTAGGTAGCTCATTTTGAATTTAGTGATATGGTTACATTTAATACCATAATCTTGTTAATAAAGACCAAATATCATTTTCTCTTTTTGTCAAGGATAACAATCACATATAATTGATTTTTACACTAATGGGAAATAAGGCAACTAATACTTTTAATTAGTTGTTTCTTGCACAAAAAATGTTGGACCCTGAACTTTTCTTGGAAGTTATAACTATTAAATGAGAAATTGTTAGTGATCAGTTATGAGTAAAGAAAAAGGAGAATTCTTGAATTTGAAGTGTTGGATTTTGGAAAGTGGAAGTCCAAAAATTTTCGGAGAATGAACAGTGGAAAGTTAGATTTTTGATCTGAAACTCTTGTGATTTTTCTGGATTGATCTAGAGAGATTTTGATAAAATTGTCTTCATGAAAGTTGTAGCTTATCTTGCTAGCTTTCTAAAGCTATAAAGGATGAAATTTTTTGATATCGGGACTGGAAGTTATGATTATTTGAAGTTTAGATGCTGTTTAGGATGGAACTTTCAGGACAACCACTTTGATTGAAATTTTGACCCTTATAGAGGCAGAAATTGTTTTTAAGTTCTTCATAGAAGTTGTAGATCTAGAGGTCTTCTTTAAAACGGTCCAAAAATGAACTTAATCCGATAAGCGTAGTGAAAGTTATGCCCTTTTTACCAAACAGATCTGAGGAAGAAAAAGCAAAGAAGGAAGAAGGGAAGCATTTCGCGATTGCAACAGGTCGCGCTTCCGAAATGGGGCATCCGCGAGTGCGTCTGCGCCGCAGTTCACGGTCGCGACTAGTCGCGATCACGACTTTGCTGATTTCCTGATCTGAACATATTTCACTCTTTTGGCCATACTTTTTCACCCGACCTCCAAATGACCTGATTTTTAAAGCATTGGATTCGTAATACATTCCTCTAGCTCTCAAAAAAATTTGAGAGCTTTTGGTATAAATTTCAAAAAGTTTGATAGAATCAGAGTGAGAATATCGGTGATATTTTTAATAAACATGCTTCAGTATTTTGATGATATCTTGATCTGTAGAGCTCCAAATGCGATGATTATTATCCCTAATTAAACTAGAGACATGGAGCTATAAGTTATTTGAAGGAATTGATTTTTAATTTAGTCTCTAAGACTTTCAATTTTAGGACGAAAGTTGACAATAGTGTGCTGGTTTATTCTAAAGACAGTCCGAAAATATTTTAGCTATAACTTTTAGATTTCAGAACCAAATTGAATGGTTTTGGTGTCATTGGAAACATACGACAATGAGGAACATTTCTAGGAAGAAAGTGATATCAAATTTCTTCAATTACATGATCAGAAAAAGGTCTTGACTTTCAAAAGGAGTTAAGCATGATTTAAATAATTTTGAGGGCTTGCTACATTAATTATTTTATTTGGAGTTAATTATTATGTTGATGTTGGCAGGATTTTAAAATATGGTTTGGTTGAATTAAGTAGTAAGAGCATATATGTATGAGGGCTTTTTTGGAAGATCACCTAAGCCATTTAAGTTGCAAGGCATATATGTAAGGGTAAAAGGGTCTTTAAACCCTCATTAATGGCAAGATTATAAATAAAAGGAGTGGTCTTGTGTTTAAGAAGTGGGAAAAACGTGGATTGCAAGGGAGAAGAGGAGAACTAATGACAATTAGAGAGAAGCATGAGGAGAGTGTTGGTTTTGGGAGGAAGGAAGAAGAAAAAGCTAGGGTTTCTTCATTTCTAAGCTTTCAAGAGGGATTTTGAAGTTATTCAAGAAGGAAAAAGGAAGAGGAGGATGAGAGCTTCCATTCAAGCCAAGAAACTCTTCATTTGGTGAAGAATCAAGGTAAGGGTATGTTTGATTTGTTGGATTTTTAGAAAGATTTTAATTCATGAAGCTTAAGAAATGTATGGGTTTAAGTTTTCTAAGATCAATTTTGGTGATTATGTATTGTGGGTTTCTTTATTGGAATGCCTATTTAATTTGGAGATTTTTGTCAATGTTGAGGAAAATCAAGAGAGGCAAAAGGAGCAAGAGTAGAGGCTTTTGAGCAAGGTTTTAAGCAAGAAAATTAAGGTGGGTTTCATGTTTATAATTTGGGTAATGAACCATAAATGTTTTCTTTTGAATCAAGAGAGTAAAATGATTTCAATTACTTCATTAAATATTGCTTTTACTAGTTTTGATTGATTGAGAAATTGCTACATGTTATGGTGTATGGAATTTTGATAATGAATTATGAATTGCTATATGAAACGGTTTTTCAAAAAAAAATTGCATGTTCATGAAAAAAAAAGTTTTCGAAATGTTGCCATTTGGGCAATCTTTTTGCAAGTCATGATTAAATGTTATGTGGGGTTGGTTTGGTCCATTCTGTTCTGTCAAGTGCACTTGTCTAAAGGCTTCTCACGCCTGCCCGTTAGTGGCATAGAGCTCCTTCATGGACTCCCTTATGACTACACAAAACCACTATGTGGGATTGTGTTAGTTTGTTCTGTTCACAGCTGCACAGGACCATTATATGGGAATGTGTTAGTACGTTCTGTTTACGGGCCTACCAAACCATTTCTGATGTGTTTATGTGTTTATGATTTGTGACAAGTTTTGATGAATTCATGATTTATGATGTTTATGAATTGCTTAATAAGTGGTGAATTTGGGAAATATGTGTTACATGGATTTCAAAGTGAGTTTTACAATGGAAATAAATATTTCAATAGTTTTTGCTTGTTTCTTGGTTATAAATTTGTTACCCATGAGCGTTAAACTCACCCTCTTTCATTCCCATCTCCAGGTGAGGAGAAAGAGATCGGGTGAAAGAAAGTCAATGCATTACTCCGAATTTGCATTTTTGTTTTGTTTTGGAGTAAATATGCATTTTAAGTTGGATTGATGTAAAAATAAGACTTTAGACATATGTTGAGAATTATGAGATTTTGTATCTTTTGTTGTAATTTGGATTTTGAGATTGATGATGTAATGTACCTTAGAATGCCAGTAAAGTTTGTAAACATTTATCGTATGATGTTAATGACTAATTGTGTATGGATGAGATGAGTTGAATTGGAATGAAATGTATTGGAAGAAGTTTTCCGTTTGAGTTGATAAAATTTGAACATGAATTGTTGTTATATATATATGTGTGTGTGTGAGAGAGAGATATTATAGAAAAGAAAGAAAGGATTTTTGGTGAATGATGAGATGTTATTAAGTATGAGGAGGCCTATGAGTTGAGGTGGAGTGTTGGATGAAATTCCAATTGGTAGTTGAATGGTTATGCTCATGATATTCCAAGTTGGTATAGTGCAAAATTTCAAGTTTTTCATGAGGGTAAAATGTGTGTTTTGATTTTGCAAAGAGAAAAAAACTGTATCGATTTAGATTGAATTAGACTAAGTCATCTATTCGGAAGTTGTAGCTCGTCTTTATAGCTTTCCAACAATTTAAAGTATACGATTTTTGGATGTCGGAGTTGAAAGTTATGATCATTACAAGTTAGGATGTCGTAGAGGATGTGTATCCTAAACAATTAGAGTTTATGAAGTGATATTGGACTAGAAAGAGTTGGATTCTGGAAACGGGATCTAACATGTGTGGTATCAGAGTAAGAGGTTGGGCTTCGGAATCAAGCAGGGTCCAACAGAGGTGGTATCAAGGCACCAGAATTAGGATCTTACATGGGCATTTTGGAAATATGTATCGAGTTACATGCATTTTGACATATCTTAGCATGCAGCAACAACTGATCCTTATTTTAAGATGTATGTGTATGAGTTACACGCATGTGTAATTGTTAAGAGTTTGACCTGATGGAATTAGTGAAAAAAATGATACTTTTCCATGATATAAGAAAATGAAAGTTGTGGATAATTAGAAATGAGAAATAGTACATGGGTAAATATGATAGAAGATGATTCAACATATTTGTACTAGGGGATGCATTGTTGAATATGACATCAATATTGTACTATGAAGGGATACCCTTGAATATGATATGGATGTGAATATTTTATCATGGATTGCTTGATGAAAATAGGGAGACAATGAGAAATGATGAGATTAAAGTGTACAATTAGAATGTAGTGAAAACAGAAATTGTTATGATCTCAAGAAGATGAAATTGGAACCAAAGTGGTTGTTTGATTATTGTGACAAGAGTTACGATCCACCATAAGAATGTGTTAGTGGAATTGAGATCAGAATTTTTTGATGTTATATATCTATAATTTTGAATAAGTAGCGAATATACGTATGTAAGATATAATGAAGGATAATCAGAAGATGAGATGAATGACAACAACATATGTACAAGTTCAGAAGGTTAAGTTGAAATGTTATTGTGAGTACCTATCTGA
>JAOSBP010000005.1:15244997-15263801 GCA_027563825.1 Erythroxylum mucronatum
ATTCCAATTGGTAGTTGAATGGTTATGCTCATGATATTCCAAGTTTGTATAGTGTAAAATTTCAAGTTTTTCATGAGGGTAAAATTTGTGTTCTGAAAAAAAACTTTATCGATTTAGATTGAATTAGACTAAGTTGTCTATACGGAAGTTGTAGCTCTTCTTTATAGCTTTCCAATGATTTAAAGTATGCGATTTTTGGATGTTGTAGTTGAAAGTTATGATCATTACAAGTTAGGATGTTGTAGAGGATGTGTATCCCGAACAATTAGAGTATATGAAGTGATATCGGACTAGAAAGAGTTGGATTCCAGAATCAAGCGGGATCCAACATGTTTGGTATTATGATTTTGCAAGCGTTGGACTCTGAAAACAAGTATGGTCTAACAGAAAAGGTGTATACATAAAAAGTCAACCAAAAATATAGTTACATATGAGTTTAAGAGTATAGGTAACAAAATATAGTTGGTTTTCTAGGCTCTAGTTATAGACTCTATTTATAGTATATAATAAAGAAAATTACTAGAAAATTTTGGTGTTTATAAGAATTTTTTTAAAATTAAAGATATTTTATTAATTAATCTTGATACTTATACACAATAAAAATGGGTCTAATCCATAAAAATACACACAAACCTTATAATATCTGATAAGATTGCAAGGAAACAATCACAAATAGTAGGAGGAAGATTAAAGCTATAAAAAATAGCCTCTAACCCTCAAAAGTCCCGTTAATCTTCATTTGTGAACTTGTACCCATATTAGCCTTATTTGTAAGAATGATTTATATAACCTATATAATTTTCTTATAGTTAGTTCATACTTATACATTGCTAAGCCTTTGTTTAGTCTATTATTCCTCTAATGCCAAATGGCATAAATACAGTAGATGAAAGTAGTTTTAAGAAAATAAGCTTCTTATTTCATGCCCCTTACTACATTTCTTGCTTATTGAAACTGTCATTCCTATTCACCATTATACAGTTGCACCAATTTTGGTATCTTAGACCAAATAAACTAAGAGTAGACAAATTGGAAAAATATATGAGCGTTAGTTTCAGGAACAGGTTCATATAATAAATAGATATTGTCTTGTAACCTATGACATATATCTTTCATAACTATAACATTTATCCTTTATTTGCAATCTTTGCCTTATTGCCAGCTAGCTTATGAATGAAGTTTTAGGGATTAAGGACCTAGCCTAAATAAGAATAAACCAATGGAATTTAGATGAATTGGGTCTGAATAATTTCAAAGAAGATTTATTAGTGAAACTATATAAAGGATCCCTTAACCAAACTATCTTATTATGCTATAAATAATTTGATAAATTAGGCAAATTGTTCATAATGCATGTTGAACCTCTAAAATTGTAACTCCAATTTCCCTCGAAGATTATATCATTGACCTTAGCATCATAAGGAAGCATCATACTAAGTACATGTAAGTATATCCTCAGGTGTAGAGGACCAATACTATACCAATTATCGAACCAGAATCAAGTTTGTTTGCGATTTCCAATCAAACTTCTGAAACAAAAGTGAAGTTGGTCCCTTAACCTAAAAATTTACACTAAGTACTAAGAGTGCTCTCTATTAATTTTCAACTGCCAAAAACTGGTCCTGGGTAGGTAGTATTAATGTATTCACTTGGGCTAAAGTGCTTCCTTATAATTGAAAACCCTCTATGTTGTTTTAATTAATAGTATATAATTTATAGCTTGCATTGAATTTAACCTCAAGCCTCCTTCCTACTTAGAAAGGCAAAGATCCTACCACTTGACCTTGGTCCTTTTTTAGTTCTCAACTTTTCCTACCCATAAGAAATTTTTAATAACCTTCTAAAACTCTTTGGTTAATCTTCTTAGAAAAACTAAGTGGGCACTCTGGTGAATATGGACATTCCTCAAGATAACCATAATTAACTATAACCTTCCTACACAAGATAAAAATCTATTCTACCAAGTTTTATTCTATCTCTTACTAACTCCAATAAGGGAATACAATTACTAATATGAGTTTCTTATTGGTAATATACATTCCAAGGTATTTGAAAGGTGCATACACTCAATCCATAAATATAGTACCAAAGAGATTAACATTATTATTATTCATAGAAATATAAAGTTTACTTTTTTTATTAATTTATTACATTTGTAGTGTTTGATTTGATTTTACCTTCAATAGTTTAGTTTTACTTTATTTCAATTATTGATTTCAACTAACCCACCCCCAAATCTAAACTTTAATTTATTCATTATATAAACAAGATACATACTCTTTATGGATATGATTCTTGCTCACTACTACTTCAAATTTAGTTGTGTAGAGTTAGGTTTTATTTTCTTGTGTGTTAGGCGTGTATCAAGAATTTTGGCGTTGTTACTGAGTGAAGTGATTTAGTTTTTCTTTTGATTTTAATTGGTATTATATATATATATGTGTGTGTGTTTTTATAATTTATTTTTACAGTTACTTCTTAATCTTTTCGTGTTTATTAGTGTTTGCGTATAGTATTAACAAGATCTCCTCATCAATAAATTGTACAATTTGATCTTGAGATTAAAAGGACATTATGAAGGTTATGAAGGGAAACCAGAACAAGTTGAGGAATACAACAAGGACTTGAATTTGAAGAATTCATGGCTAATCCTAGAACTTTAAGAGAGTTAACTGCACCAAACTTGACAAAAAGACTTTTATGCTTCACCTCTCTTAATTTTGCTGAACATATCACTTTTGAGCTTAAGTATGGGTTAATCCATCCTTTGCCTAACTTTCATGGACTTGCAGGTGAGGATGCACACAAGCATCTTAAGGAGCTTAATGTGGTTTATTTTAGTGTAAAACCTCCATGGGTGACAGATAAGTAGGTTTGTTAAGAGCCTTCTTGTTTTCATTAAAGGATGCAACAAAAGACAGACTTTTTAATATACCTATAGGGAACGTGAGCACATGGATTGAGATGAAGAGGCTATTTTTGGAGGAATACTATCCGTCATCAAAGACAACCAGCATAAGAAAAGAAATTTAACGGATACAACAACATCATGGAGAATCCCTTTAAGAGTATTGGAAGCACTTTAAAAAGTTATATGCTAGCTAACCTCACCATAGTATCACTGAATAACTCCTCATCCAATACTTCTACGATGAATTATTAACATGGATAGGATCTTGCTAGATGTAACAAGTGGTGGACCATTATATGAAAAGACTCCTACGGAGGCCAGAACTTTAATCGATGATTGACTTATTTTCTTAAGCTTTATAAGAATTTATTAATTTAAAACTTCAAGTGCACAGTTTAACTATAGCTAGTACAGTCAAGTATATGTTGATCCCACAAAAGATTGTAAGTACTAGTATTAACCCTTTTTCTATTGTCTAACCGTCAAATCAGATTGTATATTTAATTAAAAATTAAACTAAATAACTAACTAAGATTGAAACAATAATGAACTCAGACAAAAGAAAATATTTGGAAAAGTCAATATTAGTTAAATAGTACCTAAGTGATGAATCCACCTAAGAATTCTTAAATATTAACCCTTTATCATGTAATTAAATTATTGATTATTGGACTCGTGAAAATTCCTATCTTATGTTAATATCTTTCTCAAGACGATTAACAACTAGCCTTTAAGTTAATTAATTGAAATCTCTATCTAGTTAAAACCCCTAAGATTGCATTTTTGATTTGTGAATTTCACTATTAGCTTTGACCCTAACATGGAAGATTTATGTCAACATATCTCTATATTTGCATATAACTCCTTTCAATTATGGTAGATCTATTCACGCGAACAGATTTTTAAATCTGTATCATATGAAATGAACTTATGAACTAATATTCCGAATATATTAGATCAAGAATATAATGCACAATTGGATCTCAATAAATCAATCAATAAAACTGCATTAAATAAAAGATCAAATCATATTGACATCATAACTTAAGGTTCATGACACCTAGACATTAAACAAATTAGTTCCTACTAATAGAAAATTAAATAAGTAACAAATATTTATAAGGACAACTAGAAAACAAAGAACTCTTATTCTTTTTCTCTAATGAATCTTCTTGCAATTTAGATTGAATGAAGCTCTTTATCGAATTTGTGATGTAACCTATGTGTTTTACTCGTCGTCTAATCAGAATAATCACTTCTTTATATTTCTTACTACTAAAAAATGTCTAAAGCTTGCGTCCTCTTGCTTTGCCTCCGATCACATCCTTTCATAGTAAAAACTAGGGTTTATAGGATATACACAGTCAATTACACAGTCGTGTAGGTGACCATGTATCTCTATAAACACCTAAATTTGTGATTTTATATGGGCACAAAGACTTACAAGGGTAACGTACGTCGTCGTGTATATCAATATACATGCTTATGTAATTTCACACAGCCAGAACCAATATTCTTTAAATCTCCACATTTTTGCAGAGACGTACACAATCACTGTATACAGTTATGTAGGTCCTCACTTGCTTTAAATCTTTTTTCTATGTCATAATTCATCTGAATTCTTTTGCTTTTAGTCCAATAAGACAATTATCACCTACGAATACACTTGAAGCAAATTAAGTGCTAAAAATATTATAAAAATCTGAAATAACAATCAAAATACATTCAATAGGGTTATATAAATATAATCAAATAATCATTTATCAAATATCCCGATATTTAATCTTTTGCTTGTCCTTAAGCAAATCATAATCTAAATTATTAATCTTACAAAAATCCATCTTTTATTAACCACAACCTGTCAGTTCACACTCTAAATCATCATATCATATCAATCAAATTATCATACAATTAGATTCAAATTATCCTAAAACTAATCTTTATAAGTTAATATCAATAATAATCACATCGACAATCTTTTTGAAATTAAAAGAATAAATTTTCACATTCTCACCAGAAATTCACTTAATGCATTCAAAGTGTTTAGGGTGAAAAAAACGTAGGAACTCTCAACTCAATGCATAGAAGGATTCTTAACCGTAACCTTGCAATAAAATCATATCTCCACCACTTATATATAAACTAGAAAAAAAATCAAAAGGTCTTATTATAAGGTTTTAATGGGGCTTAGGTAAGGTATGATAAGGATAATAAGACAAAATTGAAGGAAATTTAAATGAAACAATTTTACAAGAAACTTATTTCTTCATAATATGGACACCTCACATTTTGAGTCCATTGTAACCATAACTTTAACATTTTTTTCATGCTCGCAACACACACATTTTTTTCAATTATTAAGTATCATCAATTAAAGAAATATTAGACCATTTCAAATTTTAGGTTCTAGTTAATCAAATAAATGTAAATAACCTTCAAGGTTTAAAATAATAAAAAGACTTAAGAAAAATAAGGTAACAACTAATAATAGGGTTATAATCAATAAAAAAAGGCTAAGTCTTGAAATTTAATACTCCTAAAGGATAAATTTGGTGGGGTAATTCTCAAGAAAATAGGCTAAACAAATGTTCAATTTTAAGTGCCCTTATCATTAATGCGTCTAATTAAATAAATGTGGTCTTCATATGAATAATAAAAACAAGTTCTAGAATCATCTAACTATGCATGATAACACACATCAAACCATAAAATAGCTTAAATAATGATGTATTTGCTCTTAAGCTTAAAAGCTTACAAAAAGATCTTATGTGCATACATAGAATGCAATTTTCATTCAAATTAACTATCTCACTGACTACTAAAAATATAACTTAGAAAAGCAAGTTTACTTTAACTTTCATTTTTTTTGTATACTAATTCAATTCAATAATCAATAATGTCTAAAGTATTTGGGTAGACTTTAACTAATTTGAGATATCAATTAATAGTATAAAAAATTTATAAACTTAAGAAATCCCTTTCTCACACTTAAAACTGTACATTTTCCCTAGTATACACAATATAAGAATATATGAATAAAAAAATAAGAAGGGTCAAAATTTGGTACTTCCCTGATTAATAGAATTTCATAGTTCTAAATTTGATGAAAGATCCATTTGATATTATATGCAATCATCTTTGCAAAATATAAATAAAAAGGGATAAAAATATAAAAGAAATAAAAATAAAAATAAAAATAACAAAAATAAATAAGAAACATGGAAATAAAAATGACATAAATGAAAATAACATTGCATTAATGTTTAGACAAAATAAAATAACAAAGGGAAGAAAATAAGAAAAATCCACAAATAATGAGAAAAAGAAAAGAGAACACCAAAAGTTAAGCATTCCTCAATCATGTTGTGACTCTAGTATGTCTTTCAACGTAAGGTCCTCGAGTCGTACATCTTCAAAATAAGAAAGGGCTGAAGATGATATACCCACCATAGATGGTGGAGATTGAAAAGTCATCCCCTGATGGCTTACCATCTACATCAATAAGTCCCCCATCCATCTATTATAGGCCTCAAGCTACCCTATCCATTTAACAATCTTCTCCAGTTGTACTCGGATAGTACATTGAGTATCTATGAATTGCCCCATGCATTTTTCTAGCCGACCTATCTTCAGTTGGTCAAGGTGTGTTGTCCACACCCTGGGTACTTCTACATTATCCTCCTTATGTGAGACCCCTTCTGTCTAGGATGGAAGTGAATGCAGTTGTAGTGGCTACTCAGCTATGTGTGGCTCCTCCTGATGCAGTTGGCTTGTTTAATACTCTAATCAGGTGGTAGATGTCACCTATAGGTCCCCACCATCTGCTTACCATATGTATGTGCTTCATTACCTCGAGATTCAGCACTACTATGGTACGTACCAGTCGCATCATTTGTAATTTGATGAAGACCGTCGTCTACAGTGCAAGCCTTATCACATAAGGCTTAACACAGATTGTGCGGACCTTTTTCACCCCACTCTAACACTAGATGAGCTGGGCTAATGCATGCCTCAAATGTATTGGTGTCCTCTGACTCATGCTCCATAAATAGAATACATCCAGATTCTCGACTCCACAATTGTCACCCCAACTGCTTAACGAATAACTCAAAATACCATGTATGTATTTGAAAGTGGGATGTCATAGTGTGGACACCTTTGGTTTAATAAGGTCATAGGCTTCTTCCATGCTAATCATACTAAAAAAGTGTTAAGGAGATAATCCATATAGGAAGTCTGTCTGTAGTGTGATGTATTCCGATGTTCCATAAACTCCTGGCCATAAAGACCTATTGTAATGGATAATTCTGCATAGCTCATCTAAAGTATCTCCCCCATCATCTGAAACTGGATCATGTAGGTTATGTCCCTATAAGAGATGATTTTACCATATTACATCATGGTCATGTGTCTTCTTCCATTGTATCATGTTGTAATCTTATATTTTTTGGCTTTTTGGTGTGTTCTCTTCTTATCTAAAGAAGTTTTCTCTTGAGCTCTTGACTTTTTAGCACAAGAAATAATAAAATTAAAAATAAAGAATAAAAACAAAAAACAAAAAACGACTAATTAAAAAGATTAGAATAATAATTGTTAAGTCTCCAAAACACCAATGGCTTCCTTTGCGGTGGCACTAAAAACTTATTGTGTGTATTACTATTGTTAAAGTTTTACCTCTTTACGAAATATTTACTCATAATATGAGGCAAATGCATTTATTATTGACAAGCAATATGGCAATAATTGTGTATCCATCCCATGAAGGAATTGTAAAAGTTTGAAATACTCTCGTACTACTAACTAATCAATAATCAAAATAGACTGATTAACTGATTAATTAATTAAATAAAACATAATAAAACCTAAACAATGTATTAGCTAATGAAACTAAAGGAAGTAAGTAATTAAATAGATAATTGACTTATACTTTGTGCTTAGGTAAGTACTTTTCTTAGTATAGTCTTTGAAATCATGATTTTATAAACTTAAAAGGTCTTAAAATATAAAATTACATCCTCTTAAACAATAATTACTTATTTATGAGTTAATTAACCCTACATCTCTACTAAGTTAAAAGCTCTAAGAATTAATTTATGTTTTACAAACTTTTATGAAAGATTTCCCTTAACACTAGAGAAATTATTTAAGTATATCTCTGGCACACCATTTAACTCCTAATATATAATTCGTGGTCTACTCACAAACAGTTTCTCTCAAATCATCCATAAGTGAAATACTATAAGATCTAATCATCAGTTTAACTAAATTTGTATTAACAGAATTTAAAGATGTTTTCGCAAATATAAAATCTCATTTTATAAATAAATAAAATCAATCTATACAAAGACAATAATTAGGTTTTTTCCTATCAAATATATAAAACACTTAACCATAAATCATGTTTGAACCAATGATAGATAAGATAAATTATATCATACTAAAAAGAATTCTAAATTAATATTTTTATATTTTGGCAAGCTTAATCTATTAGGATGATCTCCAGTCTTGTTTCTTTATTAAAAATCACTTGAAAACTGACCTTCCAAAGGTCGGTCTACCTCCTAGAGACAAACTCTAAATTTTGAATTAATAAAAGAATGACAAAGGTCTAAAATAAGTCACTTTAAATTAGGGTTTTCATGCTTTAAATATGTTTTGTCTGCTTAAAGCATGGTCGAGGACACAGGTCCTAGAGATGGATTCCTTTATATCTTAGTAAGGAGGGACATAAGCTTTGTGTGCACATATACTCCATGAATCCTTATGTAACTTTTCTGGGTATGGCCAAGGGCATGTTTTAGGTCATTTGAATCTTCAACAATTCTCACCACCACATGATCTCCCTCCACCACACGATCGCGTGTTAGATTGAGTTCAATTAAGAATTGCATTTTCTTCGTATAAAGTGAGTAAACCAAGATTATTTGAGCATAAAAATATAGCAAAACACCAAATAAAATATGCACATTAAATACATAAATGTCAACTACACCAAAAAAAATATCATAATCACACTTAATAAAAACACATGGAAACCAAAGCATATCTACAAATAATTATACACTAGACTAGTCTATAAAGTACAAATTTTTATCTAATACCATGACAAACTCACAAACCAACAAAGTTTAATTATCCTTTATTCTAGTCTTTAACTAGTAGGTCAATTTCCACATATTTAATACTCCATAGGGCATATCTAAATGCATGATTAAGAAAAGTCATTAGAAATAAAAAAAATTAAACAAGAGACTAACAATGTCTATATGCCTGTTTATGAATGAGTTGTGAAGTCAATAAGTTAATACAATAACTACCTTTCTACCTAGACATCTAATATACAATAAACTAAAACCATACAATTGTGTTTCTATATTTTTGAGTTCTATTCGGGAATAAGTAATGAAAGAAAAAAATCATAAAGAACAAATTTAAATGAGCAAGAGTAATCGAAATTTGGGCTAAGAAGAGAGTTTCAAACTTTTTAAGCAAGCTTAATAATTATTAAATTACTCATTTACCCATCATAATATTAAATAAAAAATTGTCCTTTAAACTTTTTCTTCAATTTAAAAAGCATACGTGACAAGTGATAACAATTAACAATCCTCGTAGATTTGCTACAGCAGCCGACCACAAGCTAGTACTTTAATTTTCAGAATTCCTGAATATTCCATGTAACTATACATCATAAGTGGTCATTTCAAGGTAAATGTTTACATCATATTATTTAGTCAAAAAGATTTTTTTAAAAAGGAATGCAAATGGGAAATTTATCTATTAACTGATTATATGTGCATTATCTTATGTCCTCCAGCTTTGAAGAAATGCAGTCAAATCCCTCCATACGAAAGAGCTACACACCAACGACACCCCTTGCATGAAAATTAGTTTGATAATTACCGAAAATTAGGTGGTCATTAGCATCACATTGAAAACTACTGAAAACAATCAACTCAAGGCCCTTCAATGTACTAAAGATCTTGTATCCCTATAAGTTGTGCACAGTACGTATTGTGCTACCCTTATCTTGAAGGCTCAAAACTTCCTCAAGCTTCTTTGCAATTGTGACAAGTAGTTTTAATCGCTCAAAGGAAGAACTTCCAAAGTTTTGGTGCACTTCCTGCAACTCCCTCACTTCAGTCTTAATTTCCTCTACCCTGTTAATCCACCATGTGTAACTGTTGAAGCTTTGTGATCCAAAGTTCTTGACCCCGCACACAACATCTTCTCTCAAACTGAGAAGATACTCTAATTCCTTGAGTAAGCGCCTCAAGTTTTGTTTGATTTCTTCTTCCTCAGAAACCTTGGTCCTAAAATATGTAAAAGTCTCGCTTCCAACCTGGTACCAGAATGCTAGTCCAGCAGCAGTTATCATTCCAATAACTGAAACTGTAAATTGATCCATGGTGATTCCTGAAAAGCTACCCCAAGAAAAAAGAAAATGAAAACAAGATCGGTTTCAAGAGACATGGAGATATCAGTTATTAAGACACCAAATTTTGTATTTAGATGTTCCAAAGATCATATATTCATCAATCAACAATTATGTTCTTAATTCTATGGACATAGGAATTGGAAATTTATCTACTTCAAATTGCTTGTAATGTTTCACAGTAAATACTAATCTTGGAGATTTCTTTTTTATCTTTTCATTTCTTTTAAATGCAAGAAGATATAAACATACATAATAAGGTAAAAGAAAGAAATATTTTTGCAAAAGGATTTTAGAAAATATGTTAGGAATTTGTAAGTTTTTACAAACCATGTGACGTAAAAGAGCTTAAGGTCTATAAAATAAATAAAAGAGGAAATTTTGGTCAATCACAGGTCTTAATTTGATGAGATAAAAGAAGAAAACTGAACTGACAACAAAGACAAATATTAAAATTTAGATTATCTTAAGAATCATAAGTAAAATATATGATTCTAGTTTAGATATGTTGACATATTTGCTTAAAATTTAAACTTATAAAATTTTTATTAGAATAAAATTTAAATTTGCTAAGAACCTTTTCCAATTAGAATAATGGTTCTAAGAACTTCTCTATAAATATGTGTATATTTAGCCCTTCAATAATAAAATATCCTGATTTTTCTACAAACTTCAATTTTCAACTAGAATGTCTGATAGTTTCTTCTAAAAGTGATTTTTAGACCCTAGGAATAATTCTTAGTTTCCTACCCTCCAATGTTTGTTCCTCACTACATTCCAACAAATCTAACAAAAAGTTTCAGCCATATTAAACCCTAAAATCTTATCCTAAAATCTCAGCTATACCTAATTTGAAGTTTTAATATTCCGAACTAAAATTTAGACCTAAAACTTGATATTCCAATAGCCTACTAGTTAATACTTATTCTAAATGTCCTGCATCAATTTGGTATCAAAGCTTTGGTTCACAATGGTGACACGTAATGGAAGGGTGTATAGAAGAATACTCAACAACCAAGAGCGAGATGAAATACTTTTAATAATTATGGAAAGACTAGACATTAATGACCCTCAATCTCAAGGTGTTCTAACAAACTAGTCTAGAAAACAACACAGACAATAAAGTACATTGGATGTTATGGGTTGAGAAAATGAAATCCAAGATGAAGAAGCTGAAACTAATCAACAATGAGTGGTGTTAGGAAATTAATACCTACTGAGAGATCCAAGACAAAGAAACCAACTAGCAACACATGAAGAACATATATGAGACTTTAGAGGCCATGATAGAGTTGAAACACACAACATACTCGAAGATATTACTAAGAAATTTCATATTGAAGCCCTTGATTTTGTAGGAAAGATGGATCTACACCTATTCTTCAACTAGACAGCAACAAAGGAAGATTTTTTTTATTGGAATCACATGTTAGAAGATCAAAAAGTTCAATTCGCAAAGATGAAGCTGGTTGAACACGCTAAAATCTGGTAGAGATCAATAGAGAATAGACTTCTAAAAAAGGCAGACATCAATTATTGATTGGGAAGAGATGAAGTTGAAGTTATCGAAAAATGATTACTATTTTACTATCAAGAAGATCTCTAAGATCAACTCACAACGCTTAGACAAGAGATTATATTCGTAACTGAGTATACAAAAATACTTGATGACCTTTTTATCCGATGTGATGGAATAGAGTCAGAACGATAACTTATATCTCATCTTATATCTCATTACAAAAATGGCTTAAGGGTAAAAATTTGCAAAGAGCTAATAATGCAAAGGATTTACATCCTTGAAGGTGCATATTACTTGGCTTTAAAAGCGGAATAATACTTAGGACAACAAGTAATTAAAAAGTTTTAAACTTAAGTTAGGGAGTTTGACATGAAGAGAGTTACGACGGTGTAAAATTTTAGGAAAATACCTAATACATCAAAATTTGCACCACAAAATAACTACAAAACTTCTCAATGAGCTGAAGCTAAAGGCAAAGTCATAGCTAAGACTGAGATGAAGGAAGCAACAGTGACAAGAAGTGCTTTCGAAGCAATAGGAGATATTACTTTGCTTCTCAATGTACAAGTAGAGGTTTGCATATGATGGAAGAAGAAGATGAGGAAAATTTTGATGAATATGTGTGTAAACACAAAGATGGAGAGGAGTTGGAAGGAGATTCTAGTGATGAACTAACTAGTCGTACAAATCTTAATGTAGTGAGGTGTATACTTATAACTCCTAAGGCGGAAGAACAAGAAGAATGGCTTTGTACTGCTATTTTCTTTACTCAAGTTGGATGTAGAGATAAAGTATGTAAACTTATCATTACTGGAGGGACTAGCATGAATGTGGTATCAAAGAACATAGTGAAGCTATTAAGTTTACTAACAGAGAAATATTCACATCCCCACAAGGTTGCTTAGGTGGATGATAGTACTATACTGATTGCTTGAAGGTGCTTGGCGTCTTTCAAATTAGGAATATATGAAGACTCTATTTGGTGTGATGTTATTCCTATGAAAGTATCTCACATTACTTAGTCGGCCGTGGTTTTATGATCGAGATGTGCATGACTTTGAAAAAACAAACATCTATCAATTTATATTCTATGGAAAAAAATTTGAAGCCTATGAAGGTGGACAAGGTAGAAAAAACAAAGAGAAAGTTACAAGACAACCATAAGTGCTAAGAAAAAGCCTCTTAATTTCCCTAAAGAGAGAATTTGAAGTTGTTAGCAAGGAGAAGGAGATTGTGTTTGCAATGGTAGTAAGGTAAATAACAAAAAAAATACCTAAAACACCCCTTACCCTACCAAAAGAAGTGGGTGAATTGCTAGCTGATTTTTAAGACTTTACACTGAATGATATACGAGGTGCATTACCTCCTTTACCAGATGTTCAACATGCTATTGAGTTGGTATTTGGACCTATTCTACCAAATCTTCCAGCCTATCGCTTAAATCCTATTGAGAATAAAAAGTTGAAGAGATAAGTAGAGGAGTTGTCGAAATAAGGATTTATTCAAAAAAGACTTAGTTTGTGTGCAGTTCTAGCACTATTGACTCCTAGAAAAGATAAAATTTGGTTAAGGTCATAATAAGGTATAGATGTCCAATCTCTCACTTTGATGACATGTTAGACATGTTGACTGAAGCTACTATCTTTACCAAGATAGACTTACCAAGTAGGTACTATCAAATTAGAATTAGACTTAGAGATGAATGAAAAATAGCTTTCAAGACTAAAGAGTGACCTTATGAATAATTTGTGATACCATTGAAACTCTCTAATGTACCTAACACTTTGAATCAAATATTTCAACCATTTATTGGCAGATTTTTGTTGTATATTTTGATGATATATTAATATATAGCAAGACTAAAGAAGATCACCTCTTACATCTACAACAAATCTTGAGAGTTTGAGATAAGAAAAACTTTATATTAACTTAAAGAAGTGTTCGTTCATGCTATCAAGTTTTGTATTTTTTAGTTTTATTGTATCCTACCGTGGAGCTGAGATGGTTCCCAAGAAGGTTAAGGTCATTGTTTATTAGCCAATTCCAAAGGATGTACATGAGACACGAAGTTTCCACGATCTATCAATATTTTAGAGGCAATTTATTTGTAATTTCATCACCATAATGTTAGGTTCCGAGAAAACAGATAAGGAAAATATGTATATTGCTATAGATTCAGTAAAGGAATACAAATGAGACTGGTTTCGAGGACCAGAAACCTCCAGCCTTAGGCTCACTAGACACTCCACAGTATACTCGATGCCTTGCTCTTCCCCTCTACTGCTTATTTATACACCGAATTCTGTTAGGAGTAACAGAATTCGGTTAGCTCCTCATATATATGTATATCTATATATTTACTATTATTCTAAGTGTCCTGGGTCTAACAATACTCCCCCCATCAGCTTCACCTTGTCCTCAAGGTGCAAATTCTGGAAATTGTTCCACAATTGTCATCCAACTTTTTTCCAAGTAGTTTCCGAATCTGCTAACCCTTCCCACTTGATCAAGACTTCCAATCCATTGGGTCCCATGAATATAAAGTGCCAGATGGTACAAACAATTGATTCCACATAGGATTTCCTTTAGTGATTGCTGCATATATAGCCTTAAACATATCAGGCAGAACACTTGATTGTACAACTTCAGCAACTTCATCATTTGATAGCCAAATTTTTCTGAAAATATCTTGTGTCCATCTTTTCCAACCCCTATTGGTTCTGTATCAAAATCAATATCTACCGTTCCAGCAAGTGCATAAACAACAAGTGGAGGTGAAGCAAGGTAATTAGCTCTCGTTAAAGGATGCACACAACCCTCAAAGTTCCTATTTCCAGACAACACAGCTGCAGCAACTGGATCATTTTCAGTAATAGCTGATGCCACTGCTTCATTAATATCTCCTGAATTTCCAATGCAAGTGGTACATCCATAACCAACAATGTGAAACCCCAACTGGTTCAAATACTTCTGCAAGCCACTCTTCTGCAAGTATTTGGTCACAACCCCAGAACCAGGAGCCAGACTGGTTTTAGCCCATGGTTTCACCTCTAATCCTAGCTCACAAGCTTTCTTGGCAACCACAGCAGCTCCGAGGATCACACTGGGGTTTGAGGTATTTGTGCAACGAGTGATAGCAGCTATAACAACATCACCATGCCTCAGTTGTGCTGGAGTTCCATGGAAATTGAACTCTGTGACCTTGGCTTGAGATTCTTTTGGCACAGCAAAACCCTTAAAGTCAACCTTACTGTCTAAACATGAATGCCAATCAGCTTTCATCTCTTTCAATGGAACTCTATCATGTGGCCGTTTAGGTCCCGAGACACAAGGTTCCACATCTTGCTCCTCGGCCTCATCTGCATTTTCCAGCATTTCCTCTTCTACTTCTTCATCAAGGACTGTAATAACCTCCAAGTTTACCATTTTACACTGATAGCCGAGTGTGTATTTCTCATCGCATTTGAAACACAGCCCCCTTCTCCTCTTCTCTTGTGGCTCATTAAAGGTTAAACGTTTAAAGTTTCTTTCTCCTTTGTCGGTGACAGTGGCCCTTCCTGCCTTAACCCCACTTGTCTCATGCTCTCCAGCTGTATCCCACCCTTTGTCTCCACCATAACCGACTAGCCTATTACCCCCCATGCCTTTATTTCGCCCCATTATTTTATTATTTTCCTCAATCTGTTGTGCTAACAACATCAGCCGACCCAAACTTCTAGGATTAGCAATTAGTAGCTCCACTCTGATCTCCTTCGACAGCCCATTCAAGAACGAACTCTCCAGTACTTCATCAGGTAACTCCGGTAGGGGCGCTGCCAACTCCTCAAACCTCCAAATATATTCGGTCACTGTCCCCGTCTGTTTGCTAGCCAACAGACGTTGACACAGAGTCCCTTCTTGGAAGGGTCTAGATTTTTTAATTAACAGCTCCTTACATGCCTCCCAATCGCTCATCGGCCTTCGCCACTCCACCCACCGGAACCAAGCCAAAGCCTTCTGCTCCATACTGAGTGAAACCAGTTCCATCTTCTCTCTTTCATTGAACCTCCCCACCGAGAAAAATCTCTCTGCCCGGTTGACCCATCTGTCTGGATCTTCCCCCTTAGAAATGGGCATCTCGATTCTCCGGGGTTTGCAGTACCGCCTCCAGTCTGGCGGTCGGAGATCGTCTTCAGCATGCCCCCTTCTCCCGCGCTCATCTCGCCGGTAACCCTCCTCCTCGCGGTAGCCCCTCATTTCGCGGCCGGCCCTAGCTTCTCCGGCGACACGCTCCTCCCTGCTCGCGTTATCGCCATCGCGCCAAGCCTCCCTTCGAGTTCGTCCCTCATCCAGCTCTTTCCCGTGCCCTAGATGACCCCCGACTAAGTGTTTAATAGTCGGGTCATACCCGGCTGACACTTGGAGCCCCGCGGGTTGCCCATGGTCATCTGGAGCCAACCTGACCCACCCCGCAACTCCTCCTTCGTGACCCGTCTCTGTTCCTGTATAAACATCCTCCCTAGTCTCATCTCTTCGGCCTCTCCTCAATACCGTCACCGAGGACTCGCCTCCCACCATTTTCGCTGGGTTATGAGGTGCTGGATCTGGACGATTGTGAAGGTGGATGATCGCTTGCCTCCACCGGTCGAAGCTCCTACTGATCTCCTCCCTCACCCTTTCGAGCTTCTGACTAACTTCCACCCTCAAGGTCTCTCTCTCCACTTGCAGACCTACCTTGATCTCCTCCTTCCGATGATGCCCTGACGTCTCACCATTCTTATTGGCTTCTCTGTGATTCACCAACCTTGTCATTCTTTCCCGCAGCTCCATCTCCAACTGAGATTGCTCCCAGTGTCGCTGCATTTTTTCTTCCTCCAGTCTACGTTCTTCCCTCATCAGCTCCAAATGCTTCTGAAAATCGTCACGTAAGTTTTTTATTTTCTTCTCAAGTCCATCTACCCGATTATCCCCCTTCTTGTTGGCCATCGTAGGATCTATGCTCTGATACCAGTGATAGAATCCCGCAAACAAATAAAGGAAATATGTATATTGCTATAGATTTCCGTATAGGAATACAAATGATAACTGGTTTCGAGGACCAGAAACCTCCAGCCTTAGGCTCACTAGACACTCCACAGTATATTCAATGCCCTTTCTCCTTATGTCTATGGTTTATTTATACTCAGAATCTGTTATTCCTAACAGATTCAGTTAGCTGACAATTCCCCCTCCCTGTAACTAACATCATATGTATTTATATATATATATATATTTTCTATATATTTACTGAGTTGTCCTGGTTCTAACATACTATGGGGTCATAACGTTGAAGGGCTATCTCATTCGTGATAGTTATTCTTTCGATCGGTGGTCAACAATATACTTTATTCGAGTAATGTCACCAAGACTGTCTGTCTCTAATTTCAATCTCTGAGTGCAGCTATTTCTCTTGGATTAATGATCGTATCAGTCTGTCTTAAATTGATATCCATATCCAAATTGCAAGTAACACACAAAGCATGAAGATGTACTCAGTATAAATTGCAAGTATATTTAAAGAAACAGATAGATATATAGACCATTTATATATAAAGGCTGTAATTTAACTTTCAGGTTGTGCTATTACTTCATATGAGATTCTTATTGCTTGTACAGATGCGTAAGGTGGTGATCCCATACTTCTGTTCGCTAACTATAACTCCCTGCATTCTTAGCCTTGAGGGAACATTACTGGTACGTTTGACTTATTCAAAGTATGGACCTGTCAAAGGAAAAATGCTTCTAGAAAATCTTAAATCATGATAAGTAGATTGGTATTTTAATTTTTGTAGCTACTTGATACTCTGCATTCGTTTGTTTACTTTGCAGGCTGGACAAGATCTAAAATTTATTAGCTTGTCGATGAGCGGATGCTTTGCTCTGGGAGCTCTGTTGCTGTTGGTAGGTGACTGTTTCCTGAATCTTTTGGGATCATATTTCTTGTTCTTTCCCTGCATTTACAAAAATGTCAATGTTTTTCTAAACCAGCTTGTAAGTAGCAGAGGATATGGTTTACCAGGCTGTTGGTATACCCTGGTTGTCTTTCAGTGGGTAAGAACAGCATTCCCTGGAACTCTTACATGTGAAAGTTCATGAACTCGGTTGAAAATGGTTGTCGATTGTTGTGTTAATTCCTTCTTTGTTTTCTACCCTTTTTCAGACTCGTTTCTTTCTCTCTCTTCAACGGATTCTTTCCCCAAACAGCATGCTTTCCTCTGAAGATTATGGCAAGCGCATGTTTCAGAAGCTGAAAGCTGCATAATTCTCTACCCTTGACTATTCCTCGTTATGTAATATTAGCCAAAGACTTCTTCACAGGCTTCTCATGACACAAAACTGTATGTCATGTCAGGATGTGGGTTTATCATGGATAAAGAAGGTGAAGCTCTTCTCCATTTTTTAAAAGCCTTCCTTAGTGTTACAGCATAAGCATATGAACTTTTTCTCAAGCTGTAAATATAATTCGTTGAAAAGATGATACACTTCGTTCACTTTAAGGCTTTTTGCTGTGCAAAGCACAATCATGATCCTATAATCTTGATGAGAAAGTATGTGTTTAACTGATCCAAATACATAAAGCCTACCCTAAGGACTATCTTGGAAGTTGGATCAAACTAACATCAAGAAAGCGTGAAATCATGTAGACATTCTGCTGCTTCCTTTGCGACCACGCCTGGATATTCTCGATTCTTGTCTACTCTCCCTGGATATTCTTAGGCTCTGTTTGGTTCAATGGTTGGGAATGGAAGGGGATGGAACTTAACATGTTTCTATCGTTTGTTTGAAGGTTTCATAATGGAATGGAATGGAATGGGATGGAAGTGGAGGGTTTCATGTTACGTTACATTCCATCCTAAACAGTGAAAATAAGAAACCTCCGATTTGGGGGGTTTAGGATGGAACGTAACCTAATAAATACAT
>JAOSBP010000005.1:15263901-15282389 GCA_027563825.1 Erythroxylum mucronatum
GTATTTTTTAGTTTTATTGTATCCTACCGTGGAGCTGAGATGGTTCCCAAGAAGGTTAAGGTCATTGTTTATTAGCCTATTCCAAAGGATGTACATGAGACACGAAGTTTCCATGATCTATCAATATTTTAGAGGCAATTTATTTGTAATTTCATCACCATAATTGCACCCGTTAGTGATTATATGAAGAAATGATAGTTTACTTGGTCAAAGACAGTAACTAAATCTTTTGAAGAAATCAAGAAAAAGACAACTAAATCTCCTGTTTTGCAGCTTCCAAAATTTTCTAAGGCATTTGAAGTTACTTGTAATACATCCCATGTAGGAATTGGAGGCATACTTAGCCAAGAGGGACACCCAATTGCTTACTGTAGTGAGAAGTTAAGTGAAGAGAAACAACGATTTTCGATCTATGATAAGGAATTTTATGCAATAGTACATGCTCTTTACAATTGGTGTTACTATCTCTCATATAAGGAGTTTATTTTATATTTGAATCATGATTCTCTTAAACACTTCAAGTCCCAAAAGAACTTGAAAAAAGGCACGCCTTATGGAGTGAATTTTTTTAGCAATATAACTTTGCTATTAAATATCGAACAGGAGTTAAGAATAAGGTAGCAAATGTATTGAGTAGAAAGACCATTTGCTTAACACTTTGATGGTAAAAGTTATGGAGTTTGACAAAATAAAAATAAATATGTTTCAAATCAAGATCTGGAATAATTTATTCAGAAATTCTATTTGAACACAGAAACCATCACTTTCCTTTTGTGATCCACGATGACTACCTTTTTAAAAGAAATCGGCTTTGCCTAACCAATACTTCTATAAAGAAGTATGTGATTTAGGAATCATATGAAGGAGACGCAGCAGGACACTTTGGGAAACATAAAATCATGGCAATGTTTGAATATTGCTTTTATTGGCCCTCTTTAAAGCATGAAGTGTTTTAGGTTATACTACAATGTCGAACATGTCAATTAGCTAAAGGAAAGAAACAAAATTATAGATTATACACATCACTATCATGCCTCATGAACCATGATAGGACATAAGTATGGATTTTATCTAGAAATTCCTAAAACTATAAGAGGTTATGATTTTATTTTTGCGATGGTGGATAGATTTTCTAAGATAAGTCATTTCATTCTAAGTTCCAAGACTTATGAAGCTGTCCACATTGCTGAACTCTTCTTCAAAAAAGTTGAATGTCTCCAAGAATTACCTTTAACCATCATCTCTAATCGTGACATGAAGTTTATAATTTATTTGAACACTAAAGTTCAATTTTCAAGTTCTTTAAATCCCCAAATTGATGGAAAAATGGAGATAGTGAATAGAAGCTTGAAAGACTTGTTAATATGTTTAGCTAGAGACAATGAGACAATTATGACCTAATTCTTCTTATAGCAGATTTTTCACATAATTCTATGAATAGGTCTCCTGGCAAGAACTCTTTTGAGATAGTCTCTAGAGTTCAACCAAGGAAACCTATTGATTTAGTTCCTTTACCACAAACCATACGAGTTAGTGTTGAAGCTAAAGGTTTTTCACAACATAGGAGAGACATCTTTGATGAGGTACGACGAAAGATAACATCCAACAACTTGTCTTGTAAAGAAAATGATAATCAACGTTGTCAATATATGGAATTCAATGAAGGGGATATGGAGATGGTTAGGATTCATCCAGAACTTTTTCCAAAAGGGAAATATAAGAAACTTTATTTACATAGTGCTAGACCTTATAAGATCATCAAGAAAATAAGTGTTAATACTTATGTTTTGAAATTACCGAGTGACATGGAATTAGTTATATTTTTAATGTCGCAAACTTAACTATTTATCATGGATACGATGATATGCAATCTCCTACTCCAGTTGTGATAATTCCAATCATTCCTCATCTTGAAGAGGAGATATAAGATGTTATTAATGAACAAATCATAACATAAGAGATGGAGAATATTGACAATTTCTTGTCAGGTGAAAAGGAAGACTGCTCTTCAAAAAAAAAGAAAAGGAAGACTGATTTTTTGCAATACTTAGATTTTAGAATTTGAAATTGAAAAGTTGAATCTAGATTTATATGATCAATGTTTGTCACATTCTCCGTTGATGATGACTTCATACAAGTTGGAGAGAATTGTTGTAAAAGAGCTTAGGGTATATAAAAGAAAAGAAAAAAGAAAAAAATAATAAACCACAAGGCTTAATTTGGTGGCAGGAAGGATGACAATTGAATTGACAGCAAAGAAAAAGGCTGAAATTTAGGTTATGTTAAGGTTCTTTATTAAAATAGAAGTGATTATAAGTTAAATATATTATTCTAGTTTAGATATATTATCCTATTTGATAAAAACTTAAACTTAATATGTGTATGTATATACATGTATACTCAACCCTTTAATAATAAGATATCATGAAATTTTTTTACGAACTTCAGTTTTCAACTAGAGTATGTTATGTTTTCTTCCAAGAGTGATTCTTAAACCCAAAGAGTGATTCCTAGTTTCCTATCTTCCATTATTCCAGTTCCTCACTAAATTCTAAAAAACCTAACCTAAAATTTCAACCATATTAAATCATAAAATCCTAGTTTAAAGTTTTCATCAACAAACCTTAAAATCCCAGCTATACCTATTCTAAATTTAGCATTGCAAACTAAAATCCAGACCTGAAACTTAATATTCTAACAGCCTAATATCAGTCATTTTTTAATTTTGTAATTTTTAGCTACTAATTAATACTTCTTCTATTTATCCTATATCACCATGCTTTGGATAGGAATTAGTGTTTTAAAAAACTTTAAACAGTTCTTACTTTGTGATGGATATTGAATTGTATAATACTAATTTCATGCACCATTGCCTTCTTAATTAATTTTAGAAAAATAGTAAATATTGTCCATACCCACTTTCCTCTCCGTAAAAGTTACTATAACTAAAAAAATCAAAGAAATAAAGTATTTTATTTCGTTCACAGGATTAATAGACACTAGGAACCAATTCCTTTTTGATCTGATACACACATAATTTAAATTTATCACCTTCTTATGGAATGTTTGACACTAAGGTAAATGGAAATATGTCAATTCTAAAAATTGGGTTTTAATAAATTAAGATATGTTTCAAATATTTTTCAAGTACGAATTCCATATTTGATTTATATTAACTCTTTAAATATGCAGAATCTCCACTCCACTCTCCGCCACACAATCATGCCACTTTGCATTTGGTATTTTGAATTGTATAAAAATAATTTCATGCACTATCATATTCCTAATTAATTTTTTTAAAAAATAGTAAATACTGTCCATACTCACTTTCCTCTCCCTAAAAGTCACTATAACCTAAAAAATCAAAGAAATAAATTATTTTATTTAGTTCATACGATTAACAGATATCAGGAACCAATTCTTTTTTTATCTTACACACACGTAATTTAAATTTATCACCTTCTTATGGAATATGTGACACCAAGATAAATAGAAATATGAAAATTCTGAAAATTGGGTTTTAATAAATTAAAATATGTTTCAAATACTTTCAAACACGAATATTCCATAGTGGATTTATACTAGCTCTTTAAATATTCAAAAGCTGGACTCAATTGTTTGCCACACAATCATATCACTCTACCTTTGGTTTTTCTGCATATTTACGTACTATATTTATACGTATGAATTATTTTACAATGTTTTATATTTTAAAAAGAAAAAGACAAGTGACCATCATGATTATAATAGACTTTTGTATATTATGAACATTATTTGTTGATGTGTATACTATACCATAAAAGCTATTAAATTGATAGTCATGTAGCTGCTCATTTTTTGGAAAAGCAAATTGAAGGCTATCACAGCAGTGCTAGAAATGTTCTGAGAATAAGTTATTTTATTATTTTAATCCCACTAATTGTATCTATGCGCACCTCCAATATGTGTGTGTATATATATATATATATATAAAAGAAAAAGCATCACCAATACACAGGATCTTATTATGGCAGCTAGATAGTCCATTTTTATTGTCCTCTCTACATTTTGGTAAGTCAAATTTTTATTGTTACTCGAATTTAAGTGGGAAATGCTTTTCTTTTTCCTGAATTCACTTCTTCAATATGTAATCATTTGACAATAATAGATGAAAAGACGTGATGTTTCTTACGGATTCAGCCGGTGACCCGTCATTTGATTCAACACAAACCGATCCAATCTGGAAAAAGTTTTGAAATTTAAACTCATAAATGAAACCAAAAAAAAAGGAACTGCAATAAAAAAAAATATATAAGAGACTGTTAGAGTTTAAGAATTGTTAAAAGGGGAATTTATAAAAAAGAATAACTGTGGGATCTATAGAATCCCGGAAAACTTGTATTGTTATTATTTTTTTTTTTTGCTTGATTACACACTCCGAGCACAACCTTCTCAGTCGTGGCTTGTGCCATGTGCAGTGGTTTCACTTTCAATATAATTAATCAGGCTTCCAATTTCAAAATATTTAAAAGAAGTCACGACAAACTTATATCAAAATCCTGCATAATTACCATATTAAAGAATTTATGATAAATAGATACAAACTTTCATAACTATAAAATACTCTTAAATCATGTATTTACTAATTCACTTGGATTGTCTTAGACATATGAAATTTTTAATTTTACTATAAATTGATAAAATTTGCATTATTGAGTCTAAATAAGAGTCAAATTAACGGAACTAGGACGTGACTAAGCTGAAAGAGAAGAGATAATAAAATTTGGAATTTTCATGATGTGATATGAAGATAAGTATTAATTAGCAATTGATGATTTGCAAGATTGATATTTTCAAAGATCGTTTACTTTCCCTTCCATTTTTTATTATAATTTTTAGTTTTTTATTTCTTATTTTTAATTTTAATTTGAATAAAAATAAGACTTATTTAATTATTAATAATTAAATATTAGATAGAATTTAAAGATTAAATTTGTTAATTAATTAATTTTTATTTTAATATTTTATATAATATTCATTAATAACTATTAGCTAAAGATTTACTATTTAAATAAATAATATAATAGGTAAAAATATTTATAGAATAATATTTTTTATTATATATTTTAGTTATTAAAATTAATCTATTAAATGTATTTTAAACATGAATTATATATTATAAATTAAATTAAAAATATTTTATTATTAAAAATGAAGTTTAAAGTAATTATTAAAATTAAAATAATTTAATTATGTTATAATTTGATTAGAAATTAATATATATGTAATTAATGATATATCGAATTATGACTTTTTACGATTTTTATAAGTTTTGAAAGCTGAAAACCAAAATTAAAAACAAAATAAAAACTTTGACTGAACAAAAAATTAAAAATCAAAGTAGAAAAATGCAGAACTCCCAAATAGCGAATTAAATATGGACTTAAAAACCTTCTCAAACAATGAATCGCATGGTCCATTATTTATGTAATAGCATTTGGTAAGTACCACCAGAGATCAAAGCATTTGGTAAGTACCTTAGCAGCTGGGAGACAGCGACTGGCTGGGGTTTTCCACGTGAAAATGACTGCAGCCATGTTAAAAGTTGTTTGTCATGTAATAGAGAACAAAACAAATACAAATATGGGACTGCCTTCTGCGGTATACACATAACTTAGTCATCCAATTGAATGGCGTATGTCAAAATCCCACTTGGTAGACCGTTTGATGATAATCAATTATAAAGGTTTATAATATTTTGAATGCTATATATGTATATACATATATATATATATATGTGTGTGTATGTACGGAAATCAATAAATAACAGGCTCGGACTCAAGTATGGGTTTAGGTTCGGGCTCAGATTTGAGCCTCAGACTATAAGATATTGGAAATGTGCTTGGTACACATGGTCCAGCCAGATCTGCAGTGAGTATAATTTTTGACATCGATGTATGAAAAGGATGTGTTCGTCTAAAAAGATTTGGGATCTAATGTGGTAGAGGCCACGTGAACCTCTGTGCTACCTACTTTTGAATTGCAAGTCATCTTCCTTGTTCTACCTGTGTACTGGTGTTAGTTATTTTTTTCGCTACCAAATTAAAAGTATACGTATCATTAACAAATTCTCAATAGAAAATTTCCAGCAAATGACATACTAATCTAAACTCATCTTCTATCCCATAAACTTTTGCTTTTAACTGTAACAAATTAGAACAAAGAAAAAGAAAGAACAGAACCATGGATGTATGTTGAGGAACAGCAAACTCCCTCTCTGCCGACGACACGAATAATATACTCAGATTGAAAAGAAAATGGGAGAAAAGTTATTCCCAGTGCCGATTTGAGTTATTCGTCATTATAATTCAATATATAGAACAGCAGATTATGAGCACTGACAAAATGGTGGGTCTTTTGCAGCACATACCTATAATAGTAGAGACGGAGTGCCACGAAACTTTAGCCTCTCGCTGTCTCTCTTGGCTGAGGGCTGTGGAGAAGCTGACTGCTGACTTCGGAAATTGAGGCTTGTGTTATAAAGAGTTGCCGCGAAGGGAGAGGTGGTCTGGGCTCGTCTTTCACGTTTTGTAGATGTAATGTCCATACAGTTCCTAATTTGTTAGCCCCATTACCATTAGGTTACTCTGCCACCCAACCTTAGTGAAGTAACCTGCTTCTTTAACCTAATCGCCATTAACAAAAAACAAAAGAAAAAATGTACCTCAACAATACATTACTCATTTTTGTTAGTCTAGTCTCCTTATACTCAAACATATAATCATACAAAGACTCAAATTGATCTCAAAATACCGAGCAACTTTTTCAAATCCGGCTACGAGATATTATCTCAAATATGAGTCAGGATCTATCAGTTAACTGGAACTTAATTCCTTAATTTTTCATCTATTGCCATCTCTGAATTAATAGTATAGTTACTAGCCAACTCATGGAGAATTTGAAAACTACAAATAATCAGGAGTTACCAGATTCACGAATATTCTTCAAGGCACCGATAGCATCTTATGGCTACAAGGCATATATGGAAGTCGCAGAAGAATAGGTAGGTGTGGGGAAATGTATCAAGTTGATGTAAAATATATGCCTAGTATTATGACCCATATTTTCTGTAGGTCCATATTAAACATGGCTTACAGTTTTTCTTAATTCATAGTATATTAAATCTTAACCGTTAATTTAGTACTTGATGGACGTACAAGATTTGTTAACAAGTGCATATAAACTAGTTATCTCTCTATCCTAATTAATTACAAACAAAACAAATGTAAAACAAAGGTATTTGGTTATCTACGAAGCTATTTGTTATAGAACGAAGGTTAAAAGAGAGAAACTAGTTTGTAATTGTTGAAAGCTCTTTCTACATTATGACAAATTCTGCTCAAGATAAGTAATTTATTGGCTTCATTTATGTAGTTATTATTATATTCAAGATCTTAATGGGTGCGAATGATTTACATATGATTTATGTCATTGATGTTTGAATATTAAAGATTGAAAAACTTGCATAGGGTATTATGATTAAGACTATTATGATTAAGAATTTTCAAGAACTTAAAAAAGATGTTTTTGCTCATATTCTCAAGTTTACGGTTCATACTTCAATGTTGGTTTCTTCCTTGTTTATAAACAAAAGATGTTGTATATATGAATGTCTTTCTATATGGATTACTATGAAAAGAATGGAAAGAAAATGATGGCAACATGCAAACGTGTTAGTTAGAGTAAATCGTGAGGAAAAGAAAGTTGTCGTTAACGTAAGCAAGTTTAGTGATACACATTGCAATGAAGAGAACATCGATTTACTCTCTCTTAGGCTATGTTTAATTGGACATAAGGTTTTTAATGTAGTGGAATGGAATAGTTTATAATGGAATGGAATATAAATAGATGTAATATTAGAAAATTGTTGTTTGAGAGGGATGAAAAGATTCATAATGTAATATAGTGAAATGTTATTTTGATGAAGGGTTTATAATATAATATAGTATAATGTTGTTTATCATTTTACATTCCATCCTAAAGCCCCCAAATCGAAGGTTTTTTATTTTTACTGTTTAAGATGGAATGAAATATAATATGAAACTCTCATCTTCCATCATATTCCATTCCATTCTATTATTAACCCTCCTCTTAAACGATGGAATAATACTATTAATAAACTCCAAACCAAACATAGCCTTATGGTTGACAAATGGTATTGGTGAAGAATGTATTCTTTAGAAGTCATCGTTTGCATAATGGTATTCTTTATAAGCCATCATTTCATAATGGTATTGTCTAGAAATCCATTATAAGTTACTGTTTGCTTCATATATAATATAGAAATCAAAACCAGACGAAGAATTATGCAAAGATTAACAGGAAAATTCCAGACCACGAGACCAACACATCTTTTGGGTTTGTTTTCAAGCTTCATTTGTGTTGGGTGTGTATAATTACAATTTTGATCCATTAATTTTGATGTTCAATGAATTGTTTTTAAAGTTTTAATTTCTTACGTTTTCGTCATTTTAATAATATTTTGACCTATAATCAAAATTTTAATTATAATTTCATCTTATGGATATATATATAATTAAAATTAATTTATTAGTCACCGGTACTAGGTGCTTTGGATCTTGACTTAGTAATACTAGAGGATAAGCCTACTGACCTTAATCATACTAATACAGAGGATGAAAAGGAGCACCATAAGGCGTGGACAAGGTCTAACAGGCTATGTTTGAATTTATGTGAATGACAATTGCCAGCAACATTAAGTCAACTCTTCCTAGCACTAAAAATCAGAATGCTAATCTTTTATTAAGCTTGTGGAAGATAAGTTTCGTTCAACCAATAAGCCACTTGCAGGGATGCTTATGGCTGAACTCACAACCGTGAAGTTTGATGTATTAAAGAGTATGTAACAATATGTCCCTTATATGAATAATATCATAGCAAGACTTAAGACGTTGGGTATGATTATGAAATGCTCCTTTTTAGTGCAATTTATCATTAACTCACTTCCTACTGAACATAGACCATTACACATCAATTATAACACATTAAATGATAAGTGGAATATTGATGAATTGTCCAGTAAGCTTATCAAGGAGGAAGCGAGATTAAAGAAACAAGGAGTTCATTCTATTAACCCATTAGGTCAAGGAGCTAGAACGAAACTCAAACCAATGGCTAAGAATTTTAAGAAGAAAGAATTTTCTAAAGTTCCACAAGTTGTTGATGGTGAAAGGAAGGGACAAAAGTTAGATAAATGCCACTTCTGTAAGAAAGAAGGACATTATTAGAAAGATTGCCTAAAACGTAAGACTTGGTTCAAAAAGAAAGGTATAGATATGTTTCTGTATGCTTTAAATCAAACTTATCTGAAGTTCCTTTTATACTTGGTAGTTTGATTCTAGTGCCATTACTCATGTTTCCAATATTATAAAGGGATTTCTTATAATCCAAACCTAAGCCCAACTAACAACTTTATGTTTATAGAGAACCAAGTGAAGGCCCCAATTGAAGGTGTAGGGACTTACAGGCTAACATTAGATACTGGGATTCACTTCGATCTAATGAACACTCTCTATGTACCTTCAATTTCTAGAAATTTAATTTCTATTTCTTGACTTGATGCTAATGGATATACCTTTAAGGGATGACATGGTTGTTTCAATTTATATAAGAATAATTCCTTTATTGTTTATGGAATGCTTATGGATGGTTTATATAAATTGAACCTTGATGATGTTTTTTTTTGTAAATCCCTGTTTATTGTTAATTATAATGCTAAAATAAAACGTAGTTTAGCAAATGAACATTCTGCTTACTTATGGCATAAACGTTTGGGTCATATATTCAAAGAAAGGTTAGAAAGATTAGTAAAGAAAGAGATTATACCAAATGTAGACTTTACTAATCATGGATTATGTGTGGAGTGCATTAAGGGCAAGTAAACCAAGCATAGCAAGAAAGGAGCTATGAGAAGCAGTCAACTTCTTGAAATAATACACACAAACATTTGTGAACCTTTTGACACTCCATCCTTTAATAGAGAAAAATAATTCATCACCTCTATAGATGATTTTTCATGGTATAGATATATCCATTTATTGCATGAAAAATCTCAAGCTGTAAATACCTTTGAGGTGTTTGTAAAAGAGGTTGAGAGGCAACTAGATAGAAAAGTGAAAATTATAAGATTTGATTGACGTGGTGAGTATTATGGAAAGTATGATGGATCTGGACAGTATCCTGGTCTATTTGCTACGTTCATCGAAAGTCATGGTATATGTGTACAGTATACTATGCCAAGCACACTGTAACAAAATGGTGTGGCAAAAAGGTAAAATAGAACATTAATGGATATGGTTAGGAGTATGATGAGTATTTTAACATTACCTAAGAGTTTGTGGATGTATACACTTAGAACCACTATGTATTTATTAAACAAGGTTCCTAATAAGGCAGTTCCTCAAACTCCTTTCGAGTTATGGACTGAAAGAAAACCTAGTTTAAGACACCTACATATTTGGGGTTGTCTATCAGAAGCATGAATTTATAATTCACATGAAAGAAAACCGGATTCTTGACTAGTTACTGGTTACTTTATTGGTTACCCAGAGAAATCTAAAAGGTACAAGTTTTACTATTCATACCACAATTTTAGAATTGTTGAAACAACCAATGCAAAATTTTGAGAGAATGGTGAGGCTAGTGGGAGTGCTAAAAATCAAGTTGTGGTTATTAATGAAATAAGGGTTGATGTTTCATTACCCATAAATGTTCTTAAACCCACAACTACAACAAATGTCGTTCCTGTTTTGGAAGATCAAAATAATCAAGAACAATATTTGGATAATGAAGAAGCACCCTATGAAGAACCTAACTTAACCACCAGCTTATGCTTCTGAAGTAATTGTTATAACTTTAAATAAACTTGTAAGGGTTAGAAGGTCGTCTATTTTTGATGATTATGTGGTTTATTTGCAAGAGTTAGATTTTGATTTTGATTATGATATTGATAATGATCCTGTTTTGTTTTCACAAGTCATAGGTAGTGATAAGTCTAAAAGATGGATTGATGATATGAAAGAAGAGTTGAAATCATTGTCTTAAAATAATGTTTGGGATCTTATAGAATTGTCAAAGGTTTTAAACGATTTGGTTGTAAATGGATCTTTAAGACCAAATACGACTCAAAATGAAATGTTGAAAGATATAAAGCTAGACTTGTTGCCAAAGGTTACACTCAGAAAGATGACATTGATTATGAGGAGACTTTTTCATTGTCTCAAAGAAAGATTCATAGAGAATAATTTTAGCATCAGTGCTCAATTTAATTTAGAGTTTATTAGATGGATATAAAAATAGCCTTTTTGAATGGGGATCTTGAGGAGGAAATTTATATAGATCAACTTAAAGGTTTTCCCATTGAAGGTAAGAAGTATGGTGTGTAAATTAAAGAAGTTAATATATGGACTTGAACAAGCTTCCAAGAAATGGTTTATTAAGTTCAATAATACCATTACTTCTTTCAGTTTTGAGGAAATCACTATTGATTGGTGTATTTACTAGAAGATTAGTGGGAGTAAGTTTATATTTATAGTTTTGTATGTTGATGACATTTTTCTTGCTACTAACAACTTAGGTTTGTTGCACAAAACTAAAGAATTTCTTTCCAAGAGTTTTGAAATGAAAGATATGGGAGAGGCATCCTATGTGATTGGAATTTTAATATTCTATAACGTATTAGAAGGTTTATTAGGATTGTCTCAGAAAGCCTATATTAAGAAAATTCTTGAGAAATTTAACATGAGCAAGTGCTCAGCGAGTGTAGTCCTTATTCAAAACGGAGATAAATTTAGTCTTAATCAACATCCAAAGAATGATGTGAAACGTAAGGAAATGGAAACAATTCCATATGCTTCTGTTGTGGGTAGTTTGGTGGACCTACAAACCTGTGCTAGACCCAACATCAGTTTTGTACTAAAGATGCTAGGTAGATATTAAAGTAATCCTAATATTTACCATTGGAAGGCTGCAAAGAAAGTGTTGAGATATCTTTAAATGCTCACTTATAAGAGGTCTAATCATTTAAAAGTGATTGGATATTTAGATTCAGATTCCAATTTTTCTAGGTATATTGATAGTAAAAAGTTAATATTTAGCTATCTGTTCCAATTAGTTGAAGAAGCAATCTCATGAAACAGTGTCAAATAGTCTATCATTTCTTCATCCACTATGAAAGTAGAATTTGTAGCTTATTATGAGGCTACAATTAATGCATTATGGCTACGAAACTTAGTGGCAGAGGATGATGGAATATTGCTAGCACAGTTTAAAGTTCAGCCTACATTATTTGATGAGATCAGGAGATCGCAAGCCGACAATCCTGAGTTAAGAGTCATTTAGGAGAAATTGCCATCCGAAGAGAGTGAGGGGTTCAGACTGAGAGAAGACGGGTTGTTAGTCTTCAAAGACAGAGTTTGCGTGCCGAATGACCAGGGCCTCAAGCGAGCTATCTTGGAGGAACCTCACAGTTTGGCTTATGCTATGCATCCTAGTAGTACCAAGATGTCTTGAGTTCTTAAAGAGAGTTATTGGTGGCTAGGGATGAAGACAGAGATAACAGAATTTGTGGCTAGATGCCTTCCCTATCAACAAATTAAGGCAGTGCATCAAAAACTAGCAGGTATGTTATAGTCTTTGCCTATTCCGGAATGGAAGTGAGAGCATGTGACAATGGATTTTGTAGTTGGACTATCTCGTACATCAAAGGGTCACAATGCTATTTGGGTTATAATGGATAGATTAACGAAGTCTACTCATTTTATGCCTGTCCACACAACCCACTTATTGGAAAAATTGGCAAAGCTATATATCGATGACATTGTGAAGCTGCATGGGGTGCTAGTTTCTATAATATCAGATAGGGATCCAAGATTCACCTCACAATTTTGGCTGAAAATCTAGGAATCCTTAAGGACTAAACTGAAGTTTAGTATTGCCTTTCACTCCTAAACCGATGGTCAGTCAGAGAGGACCATTCAGACACTGGAGGAGATGCTGAGAGCATGTGTGATGGAATTTCAAGGGAGTTGGGACCAGCACTTGCCTTTGATAGAGTTTGCTTATAACAATAGTTATCAGACAAGTATCGATATGTCACCATATGAATCACTTTATGGGAGGAAATGCAAGACACCTCTATGTTGGGATGAGGTTGGCATAGCCAAAATCGAAGGAGTCGAATTGATAGAAGTCACCACTCAGAAGATAAATGTCATTCGAGAGAAGATGAAAGACGTCTAGGATTGTCAAAAGAGTTATGTGGATAAAAGGCGACGACCATTAGAGTTTGCAGTTAGTGAGAGTTTTTCTTCGGATATCACCATGGAAAGGTATCATCAGATTTCAAAGTTGAGGGAAGCTAAACTCTCGATATATCGGACCTTTCCGCATCTTAGATCGTGTCGGGACTGTGGCGTATCGGTTGAAATTGCCACTGGACTTGGATAGGATCTATAATGTGTTCCATATCTTAATGCTTAAAAAGTACTTATGGGACCCATCTTATATTTTGGAAACACCTCCAATAGAGTTGAGAGAAGACTTGAGATTTGAGGTGAAACCAGTTCAGATTTGGATCAACAGATAAATAGATTACGCAGTAAGGAGGTATTCACGGTTAAAGTTCTTTGGAAAAGCGACAAGGTCGAGGAGATGACATGGGTGCTTGAGGATACTATGAGATGTCAGTACCCCCATTTATTTGTGTCCTCGACTTAGGAGTTTCGATGACTAAACTCTTTTGAGGAGGGGAGGACTTGTAACGCCAGATTTTCTGAGCACTTTTGTGTTTTTCTGTAATTGGAGATACTACTGTATATTGATATGTACATGTTTGTATATGAGTTCAAAGACGTATTTGAATCCTTTTGGTACAAATACCAGTAATATAAAATGTTATATGCCTTTACATGAACTTAGAGTTCATCGGTATGCGAAATCTTGGAGATTTCCGATATGTATAAGTGTATAAAAGAGTCCATTGGATGGATATGACTATGGTGGTTGAATCAAATGTGTTCTAATGCCTTAGAGGTGATTAGACATGATTTATAGACTTATTGGATACTTAAAAAGCTTAATTGGAAAAGTTGATGTACATAAGGGCTTAATTGCAAAATTGTAAAAAGTTAAAGGACTTAATTGTAATTTTTTCAATTCTTGGAGGACCAGTATGTAATTTTATAAAGTTAATTTCACCATAATTTGGTCAAAGAAGATTCAAAATTCTAGACTCTTCTTATGTGTGGTCGTGCACTTCATTATTTGGCATTAAAACACTTTGTTTTAATTAAAAGAAAGGAGAAGAAAGGAGAAAAGAGGAAGAGAAGAGGAAGTTTCGGCCATCACTTAATCTTAACCAAGTTTTTTATTTTTCAACTCAAATCAAGGTGTCCTAAGCTAATTTGGGGTCAAAAAACTCAAATCTATCATTATATTTGAGAAATTCTCAAAGGATTTGAAGATATCACCAAAGGAAGGTTTATGTAAATTTTGTCTCATCTCTCTCTACATTAGGATTTTAAGTTTGGTGCTAAGATATGTTGTTCTCCATGCTTGAATATGCATGAAACATGGTTTAGATGAATAAAAAGTGTCATGGAGAGGGTTCTTTAAACCAAAACCGAAATTGTCCCCTTTCGGTGAAAGTTTGTAAATTTTAAATAACTTTTGGAATTGATGATTTAAATGAATTCTATGGTGTTAATTATACATGTATTATGTGAATTGATGATGAAGAATGAAGAAGATGTATGTTGGTTATGGTTGGGTCGAAATGACGGGAGAAGAAGTGGATTAATGTAATGAGTTGTGTAATTGCTAAATGTAGCTTAAATGAAGGGAATTTGTTTGAATGGGGTGGTGGAATATGTAATAGATTGGAAGTGTTACTATATAACATGATAGGAGCATGAATTATTATGATAAAGTCTTGAAAATGTGACTTGAAAGTCATGCACATTAGGTGTTTGTTAAAATGCCTAAATGAACTTGGCTTAGGATTTAAGGCTTTATAATGGCATGCATTGGAAAATACGTTCATGTTTACTTAGAGTGAACTTGAATTGTTGCTTAGATTGACGAGTAATGGCCTAATGTGCTTGAATAAAGATGTGCTTAATTATATTTTGAAATGAGTAAGTAGTGGATTAAAGGCATTAAACGCCTTAGAAAATGCAAAAGAAAAGCTAATGTGAAGAGTCAGGAAGTAACCATGTGAGAAGTTTAATGGTCAAATTCTATAGTTTAAAGGGAGTGATATTGTGTTTTATACACTAATGTGATGGTGTATAAATATAAAATTTATGTTTAAGTAGTAATTACATTATATGTATTTTTATGTTTAAAGGCTCGAGAGCTGTGAATCAAGGAGTTCGTACCGAGAATTTTATAAGGCAAGGGAGTGCACACCTTCTTTTAAGTGAGTTGGAGAAACCATATTTCTCAAATAGGATTAGAACATCCTAAGACAAGTATGATGACTTGTATGTGAATTTTGAACCTAGGCAACGTATGGTAGAACTGAATTTCAAATGGATGCTAATATGCTTAGGTATTTAATAAATGGCATTATTTTGAACAATTATGCATTTGGAGTACAAAAAGATGGCTTTTATTTTATGAGAAAATGTTTTGAAATTTACATATGCATAATCGAGTCATGCATGTTGCATGTTTTTTTGTCTTTTGGCTTAAAGCCATGGTAAGGTTTTATTTTATCGGTTAGACTGATAAATAAAGGCATAGTGCCTTACTTGATTTATATACTTAATTGTTGTAGATGATTTTTGTGATTGGTGAGGAAATGATTGGCCAATCGTGTGCTAGGCACAACTGATTAAGCGACCCCCGTACTGTTGCCGCTGGTACAGATGACATGCAGATGACAAATAGGTAAGGTAATAATGAATCACCTTGCCTTATCCCTGTTGTAGCCTTAAATAGACTGGTAGGCTCACCATTTACTGGTACTGAGTAGGACACCATTGTAATGCAGCTTTTAATCTAAGCAATGTAGGTAGGAGGAAGCCTCATTGCTTGTAGAGTTAAGATAAATCAAATGCTTTTTTTGAAGTCTACTTTGAGTGCAAAACTTCGTATATGCTTGTTACTATAGGATTTAAACAAATCCTAGGAGATGGGGATATTGTCTCCAATGTTCCTTTATGGGACATAAGCATTTTGACAAGGATTGATGAAAGATGCCAGCATAATTTCAATCTATTCACCAAAAGTTTTTGCAATGATTTTGTATATTACATTGCAATATGAAATAGGCCTGTAGTCACTTAGAGAAGAAGGATTAGGGACCTTTGGGACGAGGAAAATGTAGGTTTTATTAACTTCATTTAGCAAATGTAGCATTTTTGTGTCATTAGCCTAAGGTCTGTCCGTATTTGCTTTCTTTGAAAAGCCAAGTTGAAGGCATAGATCACAGTGAGCAAAAAGATTGAATTGGACTAATTGGCTTGAAATTCACAATGTAGGCATTGTTCAAAGCATTTCCATGAGAGTAGTGTGAGGTAAGAGGGATTATATGCAGCTACAATTCTTCCATAGTGGTGGGATTGGTGATTGCTGATTATAGGCCAAGATTTGTCAAAACACCAGAAGCTTTTCTGTAGGTGTTGGGCTTTGACTTTGGTTTCAAGGAGTGCTACAAAAGTAGGTTTGTTCAAAGAAATTAGATGATCTCAAATAAAAGCTTGTTTAGTAGGCTATTGGATCCCCAAACATTCCATATTAGAAACTTCATTCAGGAGGTGGGGTGGAGGCTTTTTTCTTCCTTGATGTCCTTCCCTCTTTCAGTTTACTAGTGCTAGGTTCAGTTTGTGGAATTAAAACCGCAAGGTTCCCTTGATTAGGATGAACCTGTGATGAGTTATTAGGAGAATGTTCAGCAGATGCTTCAAGAACTAAACTTTCACCATTCAAAAGGCTAATGGTGCAAGTTGTAGAGATGGTAAGGCCTTTTTCAATAACAATTTCAATCTTGGGAGGACTAGCAAGGGTCTTTATAGGTCTATTTGCATCTGGGAGGGTCTCTTTCGCAATCTTAAGAGTGCGCTTCGGATCTGCCACAATATTAAAAACTTGAGGGGCCTCTTTAGCATCATTAGGAGTGAGTTCCAAATTTGGTGTCACATTAGAACCTTCAACTGGTTCCTTAAGTTTGGTACCCATGTTTGTACAGGTTCCTTCCTTTTTGGTTTCCCTAAGTAAGAAACCTTGAGTTTATCCTCAAATAGCTAGTTGTCTTAATTTAGCCTTATTATTCTCACAAATTCAGGTAATTCAGCATCCATGTTCACCTCTACACATACCCTTACATGCCCAATTCTTTGCAGGTTTGCAGTATATTCATCCAGGCTGATAGGATTACCCAAAGCACTAGCAAGGTAGCTGATTCCTTCTCCAGACCAGTATTCCAGAGGAATCCCATGTATGTTGGCCCAAATGCGGATGGTTCGAAAAGCCTTCGTATCTAGTTTGTTGTATAGATACCATCTGGTCAATATGAGAGGTCTGCTATAGACATGCCGAGGGCCAAGTTCCTGCACTTTTTGAGTGTTTTCTATGAGGTAAATTTAAAAATGAACTTATCTTTTCCATTTATGAGTACCTTTTTGCAACCCAAATTTTTTCCAAGAGTTTAGGACCCATTGTTGAACTACAAGAAATGCAAGTCTTTTCCCTAGGAAGCAACTCACTAGAGTAGTGATCCATTTTTTAGCACCCTGCTGAAGTACCTCAATAAGACGTTTAACAGGTTCCTTAGTATCCATAGGGACATATACCTTAGTACGCCAAAGCTTTCCGGGTCTCCCAAAACTTTGCTACAAGTAGTTTTAGCATGTGTTTCATGCTGATCTAATGTTTGAGCAGTATTTCCTTTAACAAGCTTGTCAATGCTTAACTGATCTGTCCCCATACTAAAACAGGTTCACACAATGAAGCAGAAGCAGCAGCAGTATCTGAGCCGGTACCAGAAGTTGAAGAAGATGAATGAGGAAGAGAATGGGATGGGAGTGGAGGAAAGGCTAGGTTTGAAGCAAGAGACGGTGGAGGAAGATCTGGGTGGGTTGAAGGAGGAAGGGAGGAGTTTGCCATAGTTTTACCATTAACGTTAAAACCTGACAGAGTACAGCGCACATCATTTTCTTTTCGCAGAATTGCCACCATTTTATTGATGATAAGGCGACCAATAAGCTCTTTGCCACCTGACATAAATGGGGTTGAAAAGTCTGATTCAAGTCCTGCTCATTGCAAAGATTAAGGCGACCAATAAGCTCTTTGCCACCTGACATAAATGGGGTTGAAAAGTCTGATTCAAGTCCTGCTCATTGCAAAGATTAAGGCGACCAATAAGCTCTTTGCCACCTGACATAAATGGGGTTGAAAAGTCTGATTCAAGTCCTGCTCATTGCAAA
>JAOSBP010000005.1:15313144-15334277 GCA_027563825.1 Erythroxylum mucronatum
AAAAAAAATGGCGGCTAATTAGGGTTAAATGGAATAAACCCTACAAGGTAAAATGACTAAGTTTCATGTTACATGATTCGGAGTTGGGCTCCGGTAACGGGGTCCAACAGTTGTAATGGGGCTTAGGTTAGGTATGACTGGGATGATAAAAAAGTTGATTTAAAGGAAATTTATCAAAAAGAACATTATGATGAAACTTATTGACAATACACATATGTCCTTTCATTGCAAAACTAATAGTCCTATATATTTACTCTTTTCTTCCTTTTTTTCTTTCTTTTTTTACATATGTTCAATTTTTTCTTTCTTTAATAATTTCGAGCATTCAGTACCATAGATTCAGTACCACAATAATAAATATAATGGACCTTTCAAAATTTAAAGTCTCAACAAATAAGTTTTGTAAATAACCTTTAAGGTTTTAAAAAATAAAAAGGTCTTCAAAGAAAAATAGAATAATGGTTAATATATGGGTTTAATCTATGGAAAAGGTTAAAGCTCAACATGGTTATTCCTAAAGGATAATTGTATGGGTATGGAATTATCAAAGAAATAGGCTAAAGCAAGTTACTGAATCTAAGTGTCTTCATCATGTCAATGCTTCTATTTTAACAAATTTAGTCTTAATATGCATAATAATAGAAAGTTTTATAATCATTCTACTGCACAATGATAACACACATGAAAGAAGGAAAAACACTTTAAAATTTTTTAAATTTGCTCTTTAAGCTCAAAAGCTCACAAACAAGATAGATATTATGTGTGTAACTAATATGCATTGTCATTCAACTTTAATGTTTCAATGATTATTAAAAATATGACTTAGAAAATTTTATTCTAACCATTATCCTTTTACATACCAATTCAATCAATGTTCAACAATGAAACATAGTATTGATAGACATATTTCAATCAATTCAAAATATTAGTTAATAAGTCATAATCAAGATTATAATAAGCTTAAAAAATCGTTGAAAATTAATAAGCTTGAAAAAAATGTTAAAAAATTGATTAAACCCATCCACACACTTAAAGTTGTACATTATCCCCAATGTTCACAATACAAGTATAAATAAAAGTGAGAGGGTTTTTTCTTAGGCACTTTCCTGATTGTGACAACTTATTGATTTCAGTCCATCCAATAGTGAACTATATCCTTACAAAATATAAAAGAAAAGGATAAAAAGAAATAAAGAAATAACGATAACATAAAATAATATGAAACAAAATTCTATGCTAATACAAGAAATAGAATCAAAACGAAATAATATTGAAACTTATCCTAATTTATGAGTTGCCTTCTATGTAGTGCTTGTTTAACGTCGTTAGCTTTATGTAACCTTTATGCTCAACTTCATCTTGGATCAACAATCAGCAGCTTACTTCCACCCTTTTCTTTGCAAAGCAGTTTCATATCCTTTAAACAATCCACTTGTTGTAGGATGATCAAAAGGACATGATGTATTAAGTTAGCAAAACTAATTAACTGTAGTACTAACCTTTTAAATGAAAAACTATTAATGAAATGAGGGATAATTAAACTTCCTGAATCATCGACTAACTCAAACAATTTGTCTTTGAGGAAGTGGGAGCTTCTGTACTTAAGGTCACTACTAACACCTCATCAGTAGTTTCCTTAATTGGTTCCTCAGTCAGTTCTTCCTCAACTACCTTTGTCCACTCTTCTTCTTCTTCTTCTTCTTCTTCTTCTTCTTCATAGACAAAGGTTTTCTAGCTCAACTTCTTCAATTAGCTTCTGCCACTCCTCTACTTTCCTTTCTTGGATGAGTGCTTCTTTGGGAAGCTCTTCTTAGAATGTCTCTTCATCCATGAAGCCAATCTTCGTCTTTTCTTCACTTTGTTGTATTAATTGGTTCAAATAGTATTGTGTGTTATGCTTAAAATATTCAATTATGAAGAAACCCTTTCTCCGAATTCACGTCGGCTAACTTTAAGTTCGGTAATGTATTACATTAATTTATCTTTGATATTTGCTTCCTCTTCCTCTTCTTCTTCTACTGGGAACTCTTTTTCGCTACTAAAGGTGATTATCATTCCATATTTTGTAGGGTATGTTTTAGTAGCATTAGGCAAACTCCCTTGGATCTCTTCAAATAGTATCTCCATCAGCTTGTCCATCCGATTCACCAGATTTTGTATATGAGCGTTTGCTTTTCAATGCCACATGATTGATTCTTGAATAAAATCAGCCATCATATCTTCCAGACTTAGCTCATTAACTGGACGTGCTTGGTGTTGTAAATATTTAGCTAGAGCATAATAGTTCCATCCATAGGTGTAAGTGTTGCTTCATTTTGAATAGTGCACTTTGAGTTTGGTTGTACATGCTCGACTGCTCCCACATATATGTTGGAGTCTGACATTCATGATTATAATGATAACTCCTACTAATGTCACGACATGGCCTAGATATTAGTTGAGCTTCCGAAAACATATGAGAACACCTCTCTCCCTCATAAGGTGCTAATATGTATTGCGAAGACACATTCTGGTCCCATAAAAGTGATGTTTGTTCCATCTTTCCATTATGAGTTATGACTATGATAATGAATTTTAAATCCTACAATAAATCACAAACTCAAGATCAAGTAATGAAGTTCAAAAGATAATTAAATGAATAAACCACAGTTGCAATAAAATACAATAAGAGATAAATACAAAAGCTCAATTAAAATAAAAATTAAAAATTAAAAAAATAAAGAAAAATGGTTAGAGTAATAAAATAGAGGTTTTCCTAATATCATTATCCCTGAAAATGACGTCAAAAACTTAATTGAAGTATTTTGTAAGTTGGTTAATATTGTAATAACTACAAGTGCACAACGTAGCTGTAGCTAGTAGCGTGATATATGTTTAATTGTTAATACATTTAATCTAGCACATTTAGTGATTAATGCCTTAAAATGCTTAAGATACTCACTTTAGCTCATATTTGAGTTTAGGTACATTTTAGAAGTGAAGGAGCTAAAGTGACCCGAAAGCATACTTATTGAGTCATCTTCTTAATGTTCATACTCTATTGTCTTCATAGAGCAAGAAGAAGAAAAAGATTAAAAGAAAAAGAGACAAAGAGCATACAAATGAAGGCATGTGTAACATTTTAATTAAAATGTTACAACCATGAGCATTGTCTCACGACTGTAACATTTTGATTTAAAATGTTACAACTATGAGACCATAGCTATAATATGAATTACAACAATGTGAATAAGCTAGTTGGCACATTTTAACCTAGCGTTTAAGGTATAAAGGACAGGTGGTGTGTGACGACAAAGTAAATGGGTGAAGAAGGGAATAACCTAAAGAGTGGATAGTAGCTTCACTCTTCGATTTTAGGCCACCTATCCACCTCTTTTTAACCTAGCTTTTATCATAAAGAGAAGAAAAGGGGAATGTGTGTGACAATTGGGATAAAAGTGGAAAGAACTGAGACATCCATTCTTCTTGGAAAAATAATATGTTGTGATGGTTGGGACAAAAGGAACAACCAAGAGAGGAGAGTGGAGAACAACTTAGACGCCATTCATCATCATCTTCTCATTGGTTTTCAAAGTGGGGAACAACGTGAACAACAAAGACAACAATGGACAACAACTATTCTTCATCACTTTTTTCTTCGGTTTTCAAGATGGAAAGAGGCAACAACAGTTATTCTTCTTGGAGAATAATGGAAAAGATGGAAGGCTAACATCCTGACACCAGTTCGAAGGTGAAATCGACACCTAAGTCATGGTTAAGCTTATCTCATCTTGTTAATGTTAAATATTGCCTTTTGGATTGTTATCGTTGTTTTATGTTGATTAAATCGGGTTTGTAAAGATGATCTTGATACATTATTTGGATTATTCTATTGCGAACCTATTGCTAGAATGTCGAGTATAATTCGTAATCGTTAAATTTGATGTTCTTTAGTAGCCACTAATGATCTTGAATCGTTAGGAATAACGTAACTTAGGTTAGATTACCCAAACGCGTGAGGTTACTGCCTATATTGATTCGTTTTTCACTTTGTAATGTGGCTGCTAAATTGAATCTAAAGTTCGTATCCTAGGTTATTTGGTGACTAAGTTTAATTAACGAGCATTTCTTAATTAAATACAACCTAAGGGAAAACTGAGAGTAGTAGAGCTTATTGTTAATCCATGATCAATTGCTCGAAGAGAGGTGTGAAAAAATTAGAATGACGAGATATGTTTAATCGTGTCTAAGCCAAGATTGATCCTAGGATTGCACTTTACATATATTTGACGCTTTTGTCATTTTCGATTATTTGCTATAATTTTCTTTTACTAGTTTAATTTTACTTTTTTTTAATTGTGTAAAAATCAAAAACCCCATTTTTATTTCCTTTGCATTAATTATTTTCATTACAAAAATTAACCGAATATTTCCTATGGATACAATCCTGACTCACCACATTTATCAATTTTTAGTGTGCAGAGAGCTAGGTAAATTTTACAGTGCACTTGACAAGCGCTGCCAAATTTTGACACTATTGCCGGAGAGTATGGTGATTTAATTTTTTCTTTTGATTTTAGTTGGTGTTTTATGTATATCTTTGTTTATAATTATTTCTTCTTTTATTTGTTAATTTTAAACGCTTGTTAATGTTAGTGTATGGTAGATACCAGATCTCCTAGTAAAGAACTTGAGCAACTTGATTCAGAGATTGAGAGGACACTGCGGAGATTATGAAGAGAAGTAAGAACAACTTCAGAAGCAAAACTAGAACCCGAATCCAAAGAGACGATGGAAAATTGGAGAACGCTAAAGGAGTTGGCACCAAACCTAATCGAAAGACCCTTATGCATTACATTTCCAAAATTTTCTAAACTTGTTACTTTTGAGCTAAAATTTAGGTTAATACATTTATTACATAATTTTCATGGTCTAGCAGATGAGAATGCACATAAGCATCTTAAGGAGTTCAATGTGGTTTGTTTGAGCATGAAATCTCCAAGAGTGACAAACGAGCAAATCATGTTGAAGGCCTTCCTGTTCTCACTGAAAGATGCAGGGAAAGATTAGTTGTTTGATTTACTTGCTGGGAGTATGAATGCTTGGTTAGAAATGAAGAGACTATTTTTGGAAAAATGTTTTCCAGCATTAAAGATAGTCAATAGTCGGAAGGAGACCTATGGCATAAGACAACATAATGGAGAGTCTCTTTACGAGTACTGAGAGTGTTATAAGAAGTTATGTGTTAGTTGTCTACACAATAACTTTCCAAAGATTACTACTGATGGAGAGGAGTTTGGATGATAAGGTGAGCAGTGGGGCACTGTGTGAGAAGACCCCCATTGAAGCCAATATTCTACTTGAGTGAATGGCCGCTAACGCTCAATAATTCGGCACTCGCAATGATGTTCGATGTGTAAATGAGGTAAGTACTTCATCTATTGAACATCATTTAGTAACATCTTTTGTTAGATATATTGCAGTTAGATAGGCACAAGTAAAAGCATATGGAATATGTTTAAACACGAGCCATCTGACTGATAAGTGTCGGACACTACAAGAGGTAAGTATAGAGTATGTGAATGCCACAGGAGGGAACTTTCTAAATCAATATAACCCGTACTCACAGACGTATAACCCAGGCTGGAGGAATCATCCTAACTTGAGTTACGGAGGGAGCAGGCAATATAATTACTTCTATAATTAGTAATAAGGAATACAACAATATCAACTATGGCCATAAGGAGCCTCCTCTTATAGTTTGGGTACATCTCTAGATAAACTTGTCAAGACTTTTACTGCTAACAATCTGCAATTTCAATAGAGTATGCAACAATTTCAACAAAGTATACAATAGCAGCTACAATAAGGTATACAACAAATTCAGAAGGAGATAAAAGTTAGCATACAAAATGTGGAAAACCAATTTATTTAGATGGCAGTGAGGCTCAACCATATGGAATCACAAAGCAGAGGGAAGCTTCCCTCTCATCCTCAGGTGAACCTGAAGAATGTAAGTGCTATAACCCTAAGGAGTAGAAAGGAGATTGAGGGTCCGAAGAGAACCCCACCAAGGATTACTAATGAGGAAGTATTGAGAAGGAGTTGGGAAGGGAAGAAAACACTTCATGTAGTACAAAGCTAAACTTTGAAAGCCCAATTATCATTAAGACTAATCCTCCACCTTTTCCTAGCAGACTAACAAGATTGAGTAAGGAGGAAAAAGATAAAGAGATATTGGAGACTTTCTGGAATCAGTCTTGACTGACTGTATGGAAACAGTAGGCAATAATGATGTCAAAGTGGGAGAAGAATTGGTTGAAATGACGGCTACCTTGGAACCATTAGTGAAATCTCCATAAAGGTATGATTTGGGTTTCCATGCAATTATTCAAATCTCACCAAAAGTTATCACCTTCTGATGTGCAGGCACCTAAAGTAGAACTGAAGCCACTTCCTACATACCCTCAAGTATGCCTATTTGGGAGATAAGCAGAGTCTCCCATTTATCATTTCGACGGAGTTGACTTTAGATCAAGAAGATAGGATGGTTGGAATGTTAAGAGAGCATAAGAAGGCCATCAGGTGGACGATCATAGATATCTAAGAAATAAGCCCGTCTATATGCATGCATCACATTTTGTTAAAGGAGGATGCAAAGTCCACAAGGCCAGCTCAACGTAGGTTGAATCCTCTGGTGATGGAAGTGGTGAAGAAGAAAATGTTAAAGCTTCTCGAGGATAAGGTTATTTACCTAATCTTTGACAATAAGTGGGTAAGTCCTATTTAAATGGTTCCAAAGAAGTCTGCAATCACAGTTGTGATCAATCAGAAACGTGAGTTGTTTCCCACTCGAGTGCAAATCTAGTGGCGAGTTTGTATTAATTATAGGAAATTGAACTCAACAATTTGTAAAGACCATTTTCCCTTCCCTTTATTGATTAAATGCTTGAGAGATCGGTTGGTTATGACTATTATTGTTTTCTAGATGGCTTTTCAGCTTATCTTCAAATCTCGATCGCACCGGAAGATCAAGAAAAGACCACCTTTATTAGTCTATTTAGTATATTTGCTTACTGGAGGATACCATTTGGATTATGCAATGCACCCGCCATGTTCCAAAGATATATGGTGATCATTTTTTCGCATATATTGAGAAAATCATTGAGATATTTATGGATGCTTTTAGTGGTCATTGAATGCCTTGAGAATCTTACTATTATCTTGGAACGATGCTTTGAAACTAACAAACGATGCATTAAAACTAACCTTGTGTTGAATTAGGAAAAATATCATTTTATGGTGGATCAAGGTATCGTTTTAGGGCATGTTATATCTGCTAGGAGTATTGAGGTAGACAAATATAAGGTTAATCTTATTTGTTCTTTACCTTACCCCTTTACTATGCTGGAAGTGCTTTCTTTTCTTGGACATACAGGTTTTTATAAAAGATTTATTAAGGACTTTTCAAAGATAGCCTCACCATTATGCAAGCTGCAACAACAAGATGACTCCTTTGAGTTCGATGATACTGTAAGGAAGCATTCAACAAGCTTAAGAAGCTTTTAACATCCCTATCGGTTATTCAACCGCCAGATTGGAGCCTCCCCTTCAATATCATATATGATGTAAGCGACTATGCAATGAGGGCGATTTTAGGACAAAGAGTGGGAAAAGCTTTGCATGTCATCTATTATGCTTCAAAGACCCTTAATCTAACTTAATTAAATTATTCGACAACTGAAAAAGAACTTTTATCTATGGTTTTTTCTTTAGAAAAATTTCAGTTGTATTTGCTTGGTGCTAAAGTAGTTATTTATTCTAGCCATGCAGCTTTACAATACCTACTCACAAAGAAAGAAGCAAAACTAAGGTTGATCAAATGGATTCTCCTTCTTTAGGAATTTGACTTAGAGATCTGAGAAAAAAAGGGGGCAGAAAATGTGGCGGCCGACCACCTCAACCGTATGATCAAGGAAGAAGATAACATCCCTTTGAGAGAGACATTTCTGGATGAACAATTATTTTTTGCCGATGTGACACCACTATGGTATGCAGGCATTGTGATTTCTTAATTACTCACAAATGACTTGTTAGTTTGTCAATGGCTTAGAGGGACAAGCTGTGGAATGAAGTGAAGTACTACGTTTGGGATGACCCGTATCTTTGGAGGTATTATGTAGATCAAGTCATCAAGAGGTGTGTACCTGAAAGTGAAACACCCTCGATCTTAGCCTTCTGCCATTCATATGGATGTGGAGGACATTTTGGAGTAAAGAGGACAACTCATAAAGTTTTAGAGAATAGTTTCTACTAGCCCTCATTGTTCAAAGATGCATACATCTTCTGCAGCTTATGTTACAAATGCCAACAGTCAAGTAATCTGTCCCGTAAAGATCAATTACACCTAACTCCTGTACTTTTCTATGAAATTTTTGATGTTTAGGCTATTGAAATCATGGGACCTTTTCCTCCATCTTTTGGTTTGAATATATTGCTTACAGTTGATTATGTTATAAATGGGTGGAAGCCAAAGCCATTAGAACTAATAATGCCAAGGTTGTTGCAGATTTTGTTAAAGATAACATTCTTTCTAGGTTTGGGATATTAAAAGCAATCATTAACAACAGATGAACCCATTTTCATAACAGGGTGATAGAAACAATGTTCATAAAATATCACATCACGCACAAGGTTTCCACCGCTTACCACCCCAAACCAACGGACAAGTTGAAGTGTCGAATCGGAAAATCAAGACAATCCTGGAGAAAACAGTGTAGCCCAATAAAAAGGATTAGAGCGTAAGACTAGACGACGCACTATGAGCCTACATGATGGCTTATAAAACACCAATTGGGATGTCTTTGTACAGACTAATGGTTGGAAAACCATGCCACATTCTGGTGGAATTGCAACAAAAAGCATATTGAGCTATACAAAGATGCAACATGAATTTGGATGATATAGGTCTGCATAGGAAATTGCAGTTATAAGAGTTAGATGAGGAATGACTCTTACTAGAATATAATGATATATAAGGAGAAGATGAAAGCTTTTTAAGATAAGATGATTTCAAGGAAAAGCTTCTCGATGGGTTAGAAAGTGTTGCTATATCACTCCAAGCTCAAATTATTCCTAGGTAAGTTGCATTCCCATTGGGTTGGTCCGTTTGTTATTACTCATGTCTTTCCTTTTGGTGTAGTAGAGATACGAACTCTAAAAATTGATAAGACATTCAGAGTGAATGGTCATTGCTTGAAGCCATATTATGAAGGTTTCCAAACAGAGGATTTGGAAGTATTGATGCTAGAAGAAGCAAATGGCGTCACCCGATGGGAACAATATAGAGTCGAGCCCACGATAATAAACAAAAGCACTACTTGGGAGGCAACCCAAGGGAAGTTAATTTTTGTTTATTTACATTTTCACATTTTCTATTTTCGTTAAATGCACCTTTTCTTACATTTGATGTTACATTGGGAATAATGTAAGCTTTAAGTGTGGGGGTGGGGACCTTAGTTTTTCTACATGTTTTTGAGCTTAATTATTACTTATGTGGCTTCTTAGGTGGTTTTCAAAATTAAACAAACAAAATAAAAAATTTTCTCATTTTCTGTTACTTTTAAGACTATATAGCCATAATTAGAGTGTTAATTAACTAGAAAATTCCATGACAACTTTAGCATGCACTTTTGCTCTTATGATTAGTCAATGTGCATTATCTTTAGAAAAGTAGTAACTAGTGGTAGACAAAAGCCAGTGAGATTTTGAGCCTTATTAGACTGATACATCCATATCAGTCTTATTATTTTTTTCTTATGTGTGTAACCTTCATGACATGTACATCTTGACTTTGCTTCGATTTTCTATTCAAAACCACATTTTTATCACATGCATTAATATGAAATTGATTAAGCATTCTTTGTTTTCACAAACTACATTAACCAAATAACTCATTAATATGAATTTTCCTTTGTTAAGCCCTGTTGAGCTTTATTAACATTTATTTTTGTATTAACCACATTGCATGTTATTAAACTTAACCAAATTTCCTACCTAAGCTATAAACCTAGTAGAGCATTTGTTAATTGTTGATGATTGTGAACGTACAAAAGTCTAAGTGTGGGAGTGTGTATATATGTGGGTTGGGTATAGTTGTTAGAATGTCATGTTATAAATTCCATTGTTGGTGTAGCTTCTTTTAATTTTTATATAAAAAAGAGAAAAAAAGAAAAGGCAAAAAGAAAAGAAAAGAAAAAATTTTAAATAAAAGTATCAAGAGAAGAAATGCATATGTTTCGCAAAGTTACTCATTATTAGTCTTTCCTCTTAAAGTTGTAATGAAAGGGTCTTAAAGTTGTAATGAAAGGGTTACTTAAGTATAGTGTGAATAAGGGAGATGTAGTTCTTAAAGATCACTACCTATGGTTACAAAGTCTTGTTTATTATCAACTTTTGTGAGTGATATATGCTTGATGTGGTTTATGGCATGAAAGCTTGAATTTAAGCTAGGAAACATAGTTTTTGCATTCATCATAGTTGATGTGCACAAGTGTGAGTGAATGTTAGTTTTTGCGCTTGATGTTATATTAAGTGTTTTTCATGTTTCACTAGCTTTGATGGATTTTACACTACATTACCCAAATACATCTCACCTTATCCTTACCCAGATTACAACCCTAAAAAGTTCTTTGATTCATGATTTTGCATGTGACCTTAGTGGTGGAGAAATGAAATGATTTGCAAAGTTGTGGAATGTCTTTATTATGAATGGTATTTGAGTGCACCCGTAAATCTATCTTATCTAAACACATTTATCCAAGTCTACCTCTAGATTGCTTAATTTCTAAGGGTAATGAATGTTGATTGAACATGAGTAGAAGCTTTGAATATTAAGTTCTTGCTATGGTTTTTGAAAATCATTCATCTTTACCTATGATTATCTATTCTTAGGAAATATGGGATTATCTATTCTTAGGAAATATGGAAAATAAGTAAGTGTTATGGTTTATGAATTTGATTTTGATGATTTTCTTGAGGATGATCAAAAGCTAAGTCTCAGAGAACTTGATATGTGCTTAATTTTTGATACATTTAATCCATTACATTTAGTGATTAATGCCTTAAAATGCCTAGGATACTCACTATTTTAGGTACATTTCGAAAGTGAAGGAGCTAAAATGACCCGAAAGCATACTTATTGAGCCATCTTCTCAATGTTCAAACTCTATTGTCTTTATATAACAAGAAGAAGAAAAAGATTAAAAAAAGGAGATACGATAAAGCATAAAAATGGAGGCATGTGTAACACTTTATTTAAAATGTTACAGCTAGACAATGCTCATAGCTGTAACATTTTAAATAAAGTGTTACGCATGATTTTTATGCTCAATGTTACAGCCATAAGACCATGGCTCTAATATGAATTACAATAACATGAATGAGCCAGCTTCCACATTTTAACTTAACACTTAAGGTATAAAGAATAGGTGGTGTGTGACGACAAAGTAAATGGGTGAAAAAAGGAATAATAAAAGAGTGGACAACAACTTCACTCTTCAGTTTTAGGCCACTTGTCCCACTCTTTTTAACCTAGCTTTTATCATAAAGAGAAGAAAAGGGGAATGTGTGTGACGACTGAGACAAAAGGGGGCAAAATCAAGATAACCATTCTTCTTGAACAAATAATATGTTGTGATGGTTGGGATAAAAGGAATAATCGAGAGAGGAGAGTGGACAGCAACCTAGACACCATTCATCATCATATTCTCATCAGTTTTCAAAGTAGGGAATAACGTGAACAATAAAGACAACAGTGGACAATAGCTATTCTTCATCAGTTTCTCTTTAGTTTTCAAGATGGAAAGAGGCAACAACAACTATTCTTGTTGGAGATTAATGGAAAATATGGAAGGCTCGCATCCCGACACCAATATGAAGGTGAAATCGACACCTAAGTCATGGTTAAGCTTATCTCATCTTGTTAATGTTGAAACTTTCTTTTTGGATTGCTATTGTTGTTTTGTGTTTATTGAATCGGGTTTGTAAAGATGATCTTGATACGTTATTTGGATTATTCTATTATGAACATATTGATAGAATGTTGAATATAATATGTAATCATTAAATTTGATGCTTGTTAGTAGCCACTAATGATCTTGAATCGTTAGGAACAATGTAACCTAGGTTAGATAACTTGAATTTGTATGGTTACTTCCTATATTGATCCATTTTTCACTTCGTAATACAGCTGTCAAATTGAATCTAGAGATCACATCCTGGATTATTCGGTGGCTAAGTTTAATTAACAACCGTCTCTTAATTAAATACAGCCTAAGGGAAAACCGAGAATAGCAGAGCGTATTGTTAGTCCATGATCAATAGTTCGAAGAGGGGTGTGAAAACATTAGAATGATGAGTTATGTTTAATCGTGTCTAGGCCAAGATTGATCCTAGAACCAAACTTTACACATATTTGACACTTTTATCATTTTCAATTGTTTGATATAATTTTTTTTGCTAGTTTAGTTTTTCTATTATTTTTTAATTGCATAAAAACCAAAACCCCCATTTTAATTTCCTTTGCATCAATTATTTTCATTATGAAAATCAATTGAACATTCTTTGTGGATACGATCCCAACTCACCACATCTACAAGTTTTAGTATGCAGAGTTAGGTAAATTTTATTGCGCACTCGACAAGCACTGTCATAGTGGCAAGTACGAGTCGATCCCACGAAGACAGTGATTACTAATAATTACCTTTTTCCTATTATCTAGCTTACAGATTTATTTTGGATTTTTAATAAAATAAAATAAGACTAAAGCAAGTAAAATAAATGGGCAACAATATTGAACAGAGAATTGAGGAAGCACTAAGAATTAGAAAAATACTATCTAGGTTTTAAATCCCCCTAAATCCTTAATAGATTGATCTTTTATTATGCACTTGTTTTATTGATTTATTGGACTGTGGAGACTCCTATAATATGCTAATAGCTAACCTTGAGTCTACTAATAACTAATTCTAAGGTTTCCAACCAAATTACTTAGGTTAAAGTTAATAGGATTGCATTACGGATTTATGAGTCCCTCTATTAGGTTTGACCCTAACCCGAAAGATTTTTGTCTTCCTATCTCTAGGGTTGCATTCAACTTCTTCCAATTACAGTAGGTCTATTTAAACTTAGGATTTCACAATCTTGATGTATGAAATCAGATTATGATCTAATATTCCTAGGTATATTAGAACTTATATAAACACGTAATCAGATCATAATATCACAATCAACCTGATTACATTAATACAAAAATCAAAACATATTAAAGTATCAACATAGGGTTCATCTAACCTAAACACTAATAAAATGTTTAGTTACACATTATTAAACATGAAATAAAACATACGCTAAAAGAAAAACAAATTGAAAATAATGGGTTCATAATTTTAAATGTCCTTAATAGTCTTCTATCGAATATTCTTACGATGTAGAGGTTTAAAAATGTAAAAAAAATATTTTAGCAATTACCTTTAATAATTACGTAAATATCATGTTTAAAAATGTGAAAAAATATTTTAAGCATAAGGAACAAATTCTTTTTTATGGTTATTTTAATAAACATATTATTCTTACTTTTTTCTTTTTATTTTAATTGATATATTTACTCTTATTTTTATAATAATTAACATTTTTTAAAAATTTTAAAATATTTTTATATTTATATCTTGAATAATTTTTATCAGCACCAGTAGAGAGTAGAGGGGACCTATTCCTCTGTACCCGATAACTCTTTTCCCTCTATTCCCCTTGCATCCAAGCCATTTATTATAATTGGGTACAGAAGATGCGGTCGCCCAACCAAAAACAGAACAGCCTCGGTGTTTCCAATCGGGCAGGTCAAGTAATCAAATAGTGGACAAGTACGGGTAGGCCAAGAATATTCTAGAATCGCGCTACGTGTCACTACTACCTACCCCTCGCCCCTCACTCTCTCCCCCATGAAGCCCAAAACCCTTCTCTGTTCCTTTCTATTATCTTCTCAAGAAACAGCACGCAACTAGCAGTCTGTTCTTTGTTTTTGTTAGAATCAAATGGCCTCCTCAACGGCTCAGATTCATGTTCTTGGAGGGGTTGGTTTATCTTCTTCATCTTCCTTCAAAAACCCCAAATTTTCGTTTGTGCCAAAATCCGTTTTCCTCGGTCAAAATCTTGGCAGCTTCAAGACTTCAGCTTTTCTAAGGCATGGCACTAGTGCAGGGTCGTCAAGGAGGAGATATAGTAGTGGCCCTGTTAGGGTTGTGAACGAGAAGGTCGTTGGAATCGATCTCGGAACCACTAACTCGGCGGTGGCGGCTATGGAGGGTGGGAAGCCGACTATTGTCTCAAACGCAGAGGGACAGAGAACGACACCGTCTGTTGTGGCTTACACAAAGAATGGAGATAGGCTTGTTGGGCAGATTGCTAAAAGGCAGGCCGTTGTTAACCCGGAGAACACTTTCTTCTCGGTGAAAAGGTTTATTGGGAGGAAGATGTCTGAGGTAGATGAGGAGTCGAAGCAGGTCTCTTATAAGGTGGTGAGGGATGAAAATGGTAATGTTAAGCTTGACTGTCCTGCTATTGGCAAGCAGTTTGCTGCTGAAGAGATTTCTGCTCAGGTGTTGTGGTTTTGACACCTTATTTTTACTGTTAGTTTTTTTTTAGTTGACTAAATATTTTTCGGACATGTCTATGCTTTGCTGCTTTTGTGAAGTTATATATTAAGTCGAGTTCGAGCTGGTCCCTTGACTCCAGTGGTGTGTTTTAGGGTTATTCTTGTTGAATTAGTAGTTTGGCGTTCATTTCCCTAGGGGGAATATGTGTGGACTGCCTTTGGGTTGTGGATAACAAGTAGAACTACTCATAAAAACTTGTTGCAAGAGATTTGTCATTTCTTCATTAATTTGGTGCTACTTAGGTGAATGATATCAGGTTCTTATTGGGAAGTTCACGGGAATGATATTTGCAGTTCTGGATTTTATTGTTGTAATGATACTTGTTGAATGTGGTGCAAGGAATTACTAAAAAGGTCATTGATTGACTAATTAGTTATCCAAATATTTATATTTTAAGGTTTAAAGTTTAACTAAACTGGTGTTATAGGATTTGCTTTGACTTTTATCTTTATGATTGATTTTGAAGATTTACAAAACTTCCGTGTTTAGGTTCTGAGGAAACTCGTGGATGATGCTTCAAAGTTTTTGAATGATAAAGTATCTAAAGCTGTTGTAACGGTTCCTGCTTACTTTAATGATTCCCAACGAACAGCAACGAAGGATGCTGGTCGCATTGCTGGCCTGGAAGTTCTTCGAATTATTAATGAACCCACAGCTGCTTCATTAGCGTATGGATTTGAAAAGAAGAACAATGAAACCATCCTGGTTTTTGATCTTGGTGGTGGTACCTTTGATGTGTCTGGTACTGCAGTTGATATTTGAGTTATTGTTTTCAGTGTCTTGATTAATTAAAATGTAGTAATTTGTATATCATTCAAATGGTTGCTTTATCATTGCAGTGCTTGAGGTTGGCGATGGAGTATTTGAAGTTCTTTCAACTTCTGGAGATACACATTTGGGTGGTGATGACTTTGACAAGGTTGGCATTTTCTTGAACATACATTATAATGATTCTCTTGTCCGTTAGCTTTGATTTCCTTGCTGGTGTTAACAGACTTCAATTTGGCACTTGTTCACCTTATGCAGAGAATTGTTGATTGGATTGCTGGAAACTTCAAGAGAGATGAAGGTATTGATCTTTTAAAGGATAAACAAGCACTTCAACGGTTAACTGAGACAGCAGAGAAGGCTAAAATGGAGCTTTCTTCTTTGACTCAGGCCAATATCAGGTAGGTTGGTAAAATCTCTCTCCCCGGTCAGCACCCCCACCCAACCCACCAATGCCACTCGGAACATTTTGGAATTCATTTTATGATAATTTATGTTCTGTGCCAGCTTGCCTTTCATTACTGCTACTGCTGATGGCCCAAAACACATTGAGACCACCCTTACAAGAGCTAAGTTTGAGGAGTTATGCTCTGACCTACTTGACAGGTTTGTACTATTGTGAAATAAGGCTTATGTGGTGTTTATGTAAATGTGTTAATTGACCCACTGTCTTAGCTATCCACACACGCACACGAAACTTTATGTTCAAGATTTTGATGTTTTGATACTAACTGATGTTTGATGGTTGTGCACTGATTTAATGAATGTCTAAATTTTATCTGATAGGCTTAAAACCCCAGTTGAGAACTCTTTAAGGGATGCTAAACTCTCTTTCAAAGAAATAGATGAAGTGATACTTGTTGGTGGATCCACCCGTATTCCTGCTGTACAGGAGCTTGTAAAGAAGATGACAGGGAAAGAGCCCAATGTCACTGTTAATCCCGATGAAGTTGTCGCTTTAGGTGCTGCAGTTCAGGTTGGCCTCACCCCTTTTGAGTTGTGGATGCTTGTTTTATGATATTGTGAAGAACTGATGCTTAAGAAATTTACATATCAATGAGGGTCGTCTTTTCCACAAATTACGGATTGATTTGATTGGCACTAATATGGTAATCGTTTTTACTTGGTTTTAGGCTGGTGTTTTGTCCGGAGATGTCAGTGACATTGTGCTTTTGGATGTTACCCCTTTGTCTATTGGTCTGGAGACCCTTGGAGGTGTTATGACCAAGATAATCCCAAGAAATACCACCCTGCCTACATCCAAATCTGAAGTGTTCTCAACTGCTGCAGATGGACAGACAAGTGTTGAAATTAATGTCCTTCAGGGTGAGAGAGAGTTTGTGAGGGACAACAAATCCCTTGGAAGTTTCCGCTTGGATGGTATCCCACCAGCACCACGTGGGGTTCCCCAAATTGAAGTTAAATTTGACATAGATGCCAATGGTATCCTCTCTGTCACTGCTGTAGATAAAGGTACTGGGAAGAAGCAAGATATAACGATCACAGGTGCCAGCACCTTACCCAGTGATGAGGTATGTTAGTTGCTGAGGATTTTGCTGTCATTTTATGATGCAAATTGTTAACCAGTGCATAACTTTGTGATTGTTTTTGGAATTAGAGACTCGGTTTTAATCTTATAACAGAGATTAATGTGCTTGCGAGAGATTAAATTAAAATGTAATATTTAACAATTTTATCAGATGTGTTCTTGGTAGTATAATTGTTGATGGACAGCTGAATGAATTATGCAGGTTGAGAGGATGGTTAAAGAGGCTGAGAAGTTTGCTAAAGATGACAAGGAAAAGCGAGATGCTATTGACACAAAGAATCAGGCTGATTCAGTCGTCTACCAGACAGAGAAGCAGTTGAAGGAGTTAGGGGACAAGGTCCCAGGCACAGTCAAAGAAAAGGTTGAGGGAAAATTAAAGGAACTGAAGGATGCAATTGCAGAGGGATCAACCCAAGCAATGAAGGATGCTATAGCTGCACTCAATCAAGAAGTTATGCAACTTGGGCAATCCCTCTATAACCAACCAGGAGCATCAGGTAGTGGACCTACTTCAGGCGGTGAACCTGGGCCTCAGGATACATCAAGCAGGGGACCAGATGGAGATGTCATTGATGCAGATTTCAGCGACAGCAAATGAGAAACAGTAGAATAGTATTCGGAATCAAACAATTCTTTTCGAAGAACTGTGGATAACAAATTGATTTTGCCAGAATTTGGCCTGTGTTTTGGATTACTATACTAGTGGACAGTTTTGGTGAATCGAGTAAGAGAGAATGTCCAACTCTTAATAGCGACACAAGAGTGCAAGATTGAGTTTTACCAATTTTTTTATCAAGAAAGAGGGATATTGTCGTGACATAAGCTCACGTCTCTGTAATCTTTTGAGCTTATTGATATGTGATTGGACTTTCCATTGGGAATGGAATGTTGTGTGCAATTTAACGAAGTTCCTTTCATCTAAATGTTGTTTGATCTAAAAGTATTTTTATTTTTATTTTCAAATTTAGTACAAAAATTTATTTAGATTTGATAAAATGTTTTCTTCCTTTTTGATAAAGTCGTGTGTTTTGGTTTAAATTTATTGATATCTGAATGATAAAAAAATGTGATTTGTTTTAGTCAATTGGATAAAATACAAATGAAAATCTCTTGATGGAGGTTTAAAACGTGATCACTAGCTAACAGATCTCAGTTCGGTTAATATACATTGGCCTACACATTTGGCTATTCCTAAAGTTGTTAACAAGAAGACAAAATGCTTAAAATATTCCTATGGACTGGAGCCAATGATGGTGAATGTAGAGTTGCTATCAAGTGGTCTGAGGTCTGCAATCTAAGAAGGTGTGGATGTTTGATCGTAATCTCCTTAGACCTATTGAATACATGCAAGAAATTATAGAGGTTAATTGATGATAAAAAATCTCTAATAAGGGTAACAACATATAGAAAATTGACCTCTCAAGAACACTTCAACCGCTCTAAAAGAGATTTTCAAATTTAGAAGAAAAATCATACCCCACACAGGAAAGAAAGTTGTTAATAGAAAAGGACCTCTAATTAGATTGCAAAAGAGATTTTCAAAAAAATTTTCTGATATGATAATTAGATTCCAAAAGGACCTCTAATGAGTGCAGGAGATTTACAAGCTCTAAGAAGCAGAATATATGAAAATTAGAATGCTACAAATGCTTTACTACACAAGAATGAGATTATGTCAAGAGTTTTTTATATACATATGCAAAATGAGCTTAATAGACTGGTGTTATATGAGAATATAGAAGACAAAAACTGGTGGTGTCCATCTGGCAATGGGATTTTTAATAATGTATCATGTAGAAAGTTATTTCAACATAATCTCAATTTTGTTTCAAGGTATGAACTTGTTTGGTGCAAGTTTAATCTTCTTAGAGCTACCGCTACTTTATGGAGAACCATTAAAGATAGATTACCCACCACCAAGAGACTTAACAAGTTTACATATATGAAAATTTGGTTTATTTTTTGTAAACATCAAATAGAGTATATCTCTCATCTATTTTTCGAATGAAACTTCACTAAGGAAGCATGGAGGCTAATATTACACAAATGTGCTACTATCAGTAACTCCCCTAATGATTGGCAACAATTTGTCACTTAGTGTTCGAATTTACATCATATTAGTATAGACAATAAATGGTGTTTCTACATTGCTCTTTCTTACCTTATGCTCAACATATGGGATGAAGGAAATAAGAGAATTTTTAGTAACACAGAAAGGAGTTTTGAGAGATTCACAAAGGAGTTGTTAAAATGATATTAGATTACACTTTAACTTATTTTATGACAAGCTCTCGTTATATTCAAATTGTATTGATATATAGGGGTATGAGGAGGTTGTTTATAATAATATTGGCATTTTAAGTAGCATCGCTTTCGAACTTGGCTTTAGAATTCTCATCCTCTTGGTGAGATTATAACTCATCTTATTATGCCTCTTTTGGCTTAATTCAATTACTTTTTTTAAAAGGACATAGTAACACAAAGATAAATGAATATGATGCGGGGAAGGCTAGAAAAAAGTTGGGGAAAGGTTGGAAAAGATTTGACAAAGTTTGGACAAGTTTTGGTCTTCTCGGGTAAAACTGGAACAGAAAGTTTCAGATCATTTTTTGTGAAATAGAGGCAGAATCGGGTGTTGGTGTATAAGGGAAAATTGTAGAACTTTTTGTTCTAATGAGTTTAGACACAAGAATCGGACGATTTGGTCAAGGGACGGGTGAGTTGTGGGGGTTCGAAGGTGGACATGTATGACTGGGATGTGTTTGGACGTTCTGGGGAAAATTGGGATTTTCTGAGACATAGAAGGTGAAACGATACAAACAAGCTTTTGATTCTTCTAACTCATTTCTTGAAAGATGATTTCAAAAAAAGAATTTCTCAATTTGGATATGGGAAGAATGATTTATGGCTGTTTGAAGTTAGAACATTTTCTAGGCTCGTACAGGAATTTCTAGGCGATGAAGGCATAATTCAAAGTAGGATTGGAACAATTTGTGAGATCGGTTTCTAGAAATTCGAATTGGAGTTTGTTCTTCAAGGTGTCTACTTTCAAAGGAAATCAAAAATAGACAATTTGACTCACGACAAGGCAGATTAGAATGGATTCACGAAAACTATGCAGATTTCCCGATAAGGTAGTGTGATCAGAACAAGAACAAGATACGGATTATTTTCGAAAAATAATCAAACCCAATTGTTTTTTGGGAAAAACAACAAAAAACCCAAACAATTTTGTTGGATCCCGTTTTCGGAACCCAACTACTTATACAAATTCCCTCATACGCACCTAGACATGCAAAAACTGGTATAATTTTTTTTCCATCTTATTCATCTTAAATCCATTTTCATACACCACATTCATTATTCGGGTCGAAACCGGAAAACAAAACGAAAGGACAGAAACAAAAACAAATGCTCAAAATCAAAAGCGAAACGAATGTTGCGAACTGAGCAGAAACAATTGCAACTTGAATCGGAATACAGAAACAGAAACGAAGCAAACAGAATCAAAAGCATATCAAAGGCTCGGAATCGAATACGAATTGAACCGAAATCGGATAATAAAGCTTGGAAACAAAATGAACAAATCAATGCATACCGAATCGGAATCAAATAGCGGAAGTAAAGCGAACACGGAATTAAAATCGAATGCAAATCGAATACCGATCGCACGCAAAGTAAACAAGCGGTGCAAACGAACCTGAGGGCAAATTTTCGAGAAATTCATATTCGTCTAAAAATAGCAAGAGAGGGTAGAAAATTTGTTAGGAAAAGCGATGGTTCAAATTTCGTGCGAATCGGAGGTCAAATGAGAAAGTTATAAGAGAAAATCCAAAATGACCAAATGAATAGTACAATTAACCAAATGAATAGTGATCAGCCAAATTCCGACCCTCATAACTTTTTCATCCTAAGTCGGAAATTAACCCACTTTATACCATTTTACAGCTCTTGACAAGCTCTACAAATCTTAAGAAATACCTCTTACCCAAAATCTTACTCTAACATGCTCTAAAAGCCCAAACAAGGTGGCTGCCCATTTTTACAAAAAAATGGACAGCACCTCCCCTAATTTTTGTTCTAGCCAAACTCTTCACTTTCCAACCAAACTTCATACCTACAC
>JAOSBP010000005.1:15345299-15358433 GCA_027563825.1 Erythroxylum mucronatum
ATACTTCTCAACAACATCAAGTAATCCCGAAAAAGCTTCAGGGTTTTGAGCTGGGCTATCCGGATCGTACTGAAAGGATGGATTCAAGAAAAATGCAGCTGTATGAAGACGTCTGCGCAACATTTTATCCCACCTATCATCGATTATATCAATATAGGGCTTGTAAAGGTTCTCTTTGTTTCTAAATAGCTCCTTTATGCGCTTGATTGCCCTACACATCCCCTTGTATACATAGCCTAACGAAGGCTTCTCATCGGAGTCATACATGCGCAATAATCTCATAATCGGGCCCATAATCTTCACAATAATTAAGCTATTATTCCAGAAGTTGCTATCTAGAACAATTTGCCTAACTTCTCTACCTTTTTCAGTTTTTAGGAATTTCTTAAATCCGACATTCACGACCATAGCTTCCAAATGTTCCTTGTGATCTTAGAGACTCTTCAGTGCAATAAATTGTGTGCCAAAGCGAGTATCTCCAGGATGAATAATTTCAGTCCACCCAGGCCGTTTTCTCAACCATCCATGAGGCCACTTGTGATTATACACAAACACTATAATCCTCGAAGCAAGAACTACCAAATTCTTCACCGATGTCAATTCCCCAATATCCTTCATAATCAAATTGATACAATGTGCAGAACATGGAGACCAATAGATCGAAGAATATTTCTCAGACAACAATTTTCTAGCCTTTTGTAGTTCTTTGCATTGTCCGTGACCATATGCACATTTTTAGCACCAACCATCTCAACAATCTCAGAGAAAAGATTACATAAAGTTTGTGTATCAGACTCAATACCAGAAGCATCAACAGATTTAATAAAAGAAATTCCATTTGGATAGTAAACCAAGAAATTAATCAAGGATCTGTACGTACCATTTGTCCAACCATCACCCATAATCGTACAACCAGTTTCAACCCATTTAGAGCACAAAGCATCAATAGACAGCTGACATTGGGTTTTAGCTTCTTTAAGTAATGGAACTCTTAATGCATGATAAGTAGGACCTATGTATCCATGACCCATAGTTGCAATCCGACTAATCATAGGTTGAAAAAATGGTGAATTAACAGCATTGATCGAAATACAACTATTGTAAAATCACAATGCAATTGACATATCAGTATCATGCCATCTTTCTCTACTTAGCAGTGTTGGTTGTATGCTAGGTTGAGCTGAGTCTATACCAACACCGACTTTCATGTAACTTATAATTTCTTTTGTTTTCTTTCTCTTATTACTACCACCTACATCTCCTTTACCAGCTAAGTTAGAGATCTCCACTACATCATCTCCATCTAACTCACAGGTCTCAACATCATACAAATTCGTCCTAGAGTCATTTTTCTCCTTTTTAATATTAGATGTTACTATTAACTGTCCTTTAATCAAAAAATGAACATCTGGTTTAACTTTAGGACAGGGTTTGACATTACCAGTAATGCTGGCTAGGTGTTGCTTTATTCGGTTTATCCCGCCACCATAAATTGCTTGATCGCAATACAAACACTTTAAGGTTCGTTTCTTTCCACTTGTTTGTACCTCATAACAGTGCTTCCATGCTATATCACTTCTCTGACGAGGATTTTGGCTGCAACTTTGATCAGTGGATGGCGACGTGTGCGATGGTACAGAAGAAGCATTGTTATCCATCACTACAAAATAAAAAACAAAGATGGTTCAGGATATGCAATCTTTGAATAAGAAATTAGAGGAAACAGTGAGTTAAAGATTGTTCATGATATATAAAATATGATTCTGTAACAATTTCAAATTTCCATTGCACTCATTCTTAAAGAAAAATATTTTAAAATCAAACATATGATGAGATATTTAAGAAAAAGGCAAAAGCTTTTTGAAATCATTATCTGAATGAATATATTAGACTATTATTAGTATTGTTTGTTTATGTTTTTCTTCTATTTTCAGCTTGCTTTCACACCTCAATTCAATCTGATCACTCTGATTCTCTAGCAATTTCTTAGAAAAGGAAAAGGGATTTTAATATATTTAGTAGTTTATATTATTCTCTCTATCTATAATATGCAGAGACCAGTATCTTGAATGTCTGAGTTCTAGAATCAAAGCTGAAAACCCAGCTCGTACTGGTAAAAACAAGAAATTTATCTTTTCCTTTTCTCGAACATTCTTAGACGATTCACTAATTTGATGAAATTCAGGTGTAAATTCAACATTTTGCAAAATCAATCATAGGAAAAAAATTTACCTTATGGAATGTTGGCGCAAGCTGGATCGTGCCTGGAACGGTGGCGGTGGTCTCGCCGGCGTCTGGGCAGTGGTGTCGTCGCCTGGGCAGTGGCGCTAGCGGGTGGACGGTGGCAGATTGGCAGCAGCAGCGGGTTAGAGGGCTGTATGAAGGTGAGAATTGAGTGAAAAGGGTTTGGGTCCTTTGGGTTCTGTACTTCTGTTAGATTTCTGGAGAAAAGGTGGGTTTTACTTTTGAAAAAATCAAAAAACGCATCAGTGTTTCAGAAAGAAGAAAAGCAAAAAATAAAAAAATTCATTAAACTAGTGGCCAACCGGGTCGACCAGTCCCGGTTTAACCAGTCAATTGACCGGTTCTCACCGGTTCGCACTAGTTCAATTAGGAACTGGTTTTTAGGAGTCAACCGAACCCGATAGCCTACCGGTCACCGGTTGAACCGGATGGTCCTGTTCGGGTTTCAAAACCATGACTGCAAGCCTTCACAATTTCACTGCTTACATCCACACACACCCCTCTCTCTTCTTCAACGTTTCCTTTTTAAGTTGCCATGTAAAGCCCTTTGTTTGGTTATTTATTGCTGCAAATTCAGGATGAAAGACTGAGATTGTTATTGGAAGATCAAAGAAAGCGACAACTTTCATTTTTGTGTGAGAGTCTTGAACAAAAGGTACTACCTTTTGTCAAACTACGGAACGAGTAGATAGTACAAGCCACCAAAAGAAAAATGGATCTTGAAGATTGGTTGCAGAGGTTAGAGATGGATAGTATGGCATAGAAACGAGCAACACAAGAAAACGAAGCCATGATTGTGTCCTTAAACAACCCAATTGAGCAGCTATAGGAAAAGGCAAAAACTTTTGGCATCAACATTAGGGCAGCGAATGTTTCAGAGTCCTGTTGTGACGTGAACAACAATAACAGAGAAAAACAGAGGATTGGTTTCTGATGATTACTACATTGAAGGAGAAGAGGGGAGAGTAGAATAGAGTATGATGATGTTGTGCAAAGTCTATAACTCTAGGAATTTGTGTATTTTGTTGCTTCCTTCTTGGTACCTTTGTTCATGTAAAGCTTGTGAACCTTTCTTGATTTTTGTCCCGTGTGTCAAACGGTAAAGAAGGCTAGCATTGAGGCTTTAATGGTTTGAATTTTCCTAGGCACAAAGGCAAAAGTTTTCTTGAGAAAGTGAAAGGGAATCAAAAAGGGTAGTTATTGAAAGACCTACGAAGCCATGATATACTCCCATATTTTTAGTTTCACAAATCACATTAACTAAGTTGTGGCTCCATATATATAGGAACTAATTGAGTTGCAAATCTGTATATATATGTACATGTATTTGACTGAAGATAGCGTAGTATCAATAAAATATCTTTTGCCTTCACTTTTCATTATAGCATTAGAGCCCAACTACCATTAGATCAATATTTTTTCACAAACACATCTTAATGGCAACATCTAGCTCCAAACTCCATCCAACCACATAATATCTTCATACGTAATACTAACCGTGAACAAACCAATCCTTCAACACTCCCATCCCTACTTATATCATTCATCGATAAACTTCGCAATCACATAAACCACTATCCCTTATGCCACCTAAAACTCCAACATACATATCTTCACCTATATACTCTACTTTATCTCCTTTATATACTAGAACTCTCACCTCAACCTAAACTTCTGATTTAGCACCATCAATTACTCTACCACCACAACCTTTTCGTGTCATTTTCACGCGCTTAAAGACAAGTACCCTGAAACGTCGCCAAATATTTGACATTCACACTACTACAACACCCTTTTTTCAACGTGAACCCACCACAGTTAAACAAGCTTTAAAATTACCTCCATGGTGTGATTTACTCAATGATGAATACAATGTTCTTCTTAAGAACAACTCCTAGTCTCTCGTTCCACCAACTCCAAATCAAAATGTGGTCGGCTGCAAGTGGATTTTTAGAACTAAAAAATTACAAATGGGTCTATATCCCGCTACAAAGCATGTCTCATTGCTAAAGATTTCATCAGAGACCCAGCATCGACTTCTCTGAAACATTCAGTCCCATTGTGAAGCGTACCACCATATAAATAATCATCATTCTTGCTGTCCATTTTGGTTGGGAATTGCATCAACTTGATGTAAACAACGCATTTCTCTAAGGTACTCTAATTGATTCTGTTTTCGTACAGCAACCCTTGGTTTTGAAGATACACAACATCCCAATTATGTCTGTCAACTACACAAAGCTATATATAGGTTGTGCCAAGCCCCCTCGAGCATGGTACCATAAACTTTGTTTCTTTCTTCTGGAACAAAAATTTAATAATTCAATCTCTGACAGCTCCCTTTTTATATATCATAATAATTCAATTCTCATATATCTTTTAGCCTATGTTAATGATATTATCGTCACAGGAAACCACTTACCCACTACCATATTTATACGGTCCCTTGCTTCACGATTTTCTCTAAAAGATTTAGGTCCCCTTCACTATTTCTTGGGCATGGAAGCTCACATCACCTCTCAAGGTCTTTTCTTATCCCAACATAAATACATCATTGATTTACTAAGCCAAACTAACGTGATTGATGCAAAAGTTATCCCACCCTTCTCAACAACAAAGTTGCCTTAACTCTACATAATGGAACACTTAAAGCCAATCCTAGTGAATTTAAAAAAATTCTTGGCTCATTTCAATACTTGTCCCTAACTCAACCTGATATCTCTTTCCCAGTTAATAAGTTGTCGCAATTTATGCATAATGCCTCTATTACCCATTGGTCAGTTGTTAAACGTGTTTTATGTCATCTCAAAAGTATCGCTCACATAATGGAACACTTAAAACCAATCCTAGTGAATTTAAAAAAAATTCTTGGCTCATTTCAATACTTGTCCCTAACTCAACCTGATATCTCTTTCCCAGTTAATAAGTTGTCACAATTCATGCATAATGCCTCTATTACCCATTGGTCAGTTGTTAAACGTGTTTTATGTTATCTCAAAAGTATCGCTCACTTTAGCATACATTTTAAAAAAATAGCAGTCCCACTCTTTATACTTTTTTAGACTTCGATTAGGTCGAAAATTTAGATGATTTTACTTCTACCTCAGATTTATAGTTTTCCTTGGCAGTTCTCCTATTAGTTAGGCATCCAAGAAACAAAAAACCATTGCTCGTAGCTCCACTGAAGTAGAGTACCAATTCGTTGCATCCATCGTAGATGAGTTAAATTGGATCACGAATATTCTCAAAGAACTACATCAGCCCTTCACATCACCACCGACTATATACTGTGACAATCTAGGTGCCACATATCTTTACAGCAATCCGTATTCCATTCTCGCATAAAACATATTGCCCTTGATTTCCACTTTGTTAGACAATAGGTAAATCAAAGCCAACTGCATGTTTCTCATGTCCACACCAATGACCAACTTGCAAACTCCCTTACAACTGCAGTTCCAAAGAAATAATTCCTATTACACAATCCAAGATTGACCTCCATGACGGAAGCTCAATCTTGTAGGGGAATGAAAGACCTATTCTATAGGAAGAAACGAAGCCATGATATGCTCAAATATTTCCAGTTTCACAAATCACGTTAGCTAAAGTAGTGGCTTTATGTATATCGGAACTAACTTAACAAAATGGTTTGAATTTTCCATTAGGGTGGGGTTACAATTTAATGTTTTCCAAATGTTAGGATTACAATTGTTCACTCCGAAATGTTTGAGTCAAACTTATTGATTGGTGCAAAACTTAGGATCAAAAGTGACCTTTTTGTCTTAAAATTATTAATAGTTTTTGTTATTTTTAACAAAGTGTACATTTGTGATTCTGATTAACCATTAAAGTAGATTATTTCAAAACCTCAACAAATGATGGAAAACCACAAATAATTTATATTTACTTATGTTATTATGGCCAGTCAATCTTAATATGATTTAAATACTAATGTTTCACCTGTTATTAGATGTTCTATTTCATCTTCATTAGTAGTGCTCTTAAATCATATAATGGATTTCTAATCATTATACTTTCATTTTGCCTTTGAACAATGAGATGCAAATAAAGGCAAGACTAATTTAAAACCTTCATTTTTTTATTCTACTTCATAATTCTTCTCTTAAACTCATTTCAAGATCTGTTGTAATAGTTCACGCAACCAAATATTTACCTAATAGTCTAACAACAAATGTGATTTCTAATTTAGTAAACAGATGAGCATATATCGTATTACCAATAACACTAGAATAAGTGATTTTTTGGATACTATGCCAAAGACAATTTCTTCCATAAGTGATTAGTACTACATAAGACTTGCAATTATATATATTAAACCTTTGTGACACCTACTCAATGTATGCTTTTTGTGAAAGATTTAACAAGTTTTGAGATCTATTATGATGAATATGAATACTGAGGATGAAAGATACTTCACCAAGTTCTTTTATATCAAAATGCTTGCCCAATTTTGCTTAACTTCGTGCAACATATTTAAGTCACTAATGTAAGTTAGACACATCAACGTATAAAAGTAGAAAAATAAACTCACATTCCATTACCTTACAGTACAATCATCTTTCAACTTTAGTCTCCACGAAACCAAATGAGGCAATTGCATTATTAAATTTTAGGTACCACTATGGGAAGCTTATTTCAATCTATACAATGATCATCTCAACTTACAAGCCATACAAATCTTGTCACTATCCTGAACCCTATAAGCTGCACTTATATAGACCTTCTAATAAAGGTCATTATTTAGGAAAGTGATTTTACATCTATCTGACGTAGCTCCATATCATATTGGGCTAACATTGACATAATCATTCTGAATGTATCTTTCGAATATTCAGGAGAGAAAGTAGAATTAAAGTCTATTCTTTCTTTCGGAGTGCAAACCTTAGTAAAAAAATATGGCTTTAAATAGCTTAACTTTACCCTTGGATTCCTTTTTGGTCATATAAATTCACTTATAGCTAACAAGCTTAAGTTTATGAGTTAAATCAATATTTTTTCGAAATCTATTTATATATCATGGACTACATCTCATTCCTTATTATATCCTACCATAAATTTGCATAAGGATCATAAATAACATCTAAAAAGATCAACTATATGTCTTATATTATAGTGATTATCACCTAGATGGACTATATTATTATATGATATTGTGATTCTTCTCTCCCTAATGGATCTTTTCAACTGAAATGATTAAACTTGATCTTGTGCCATTGGAATCTCATTATTTACCTATATTGGTTCCTATTCTTGAACTCAAATGGCACTACGTTTAGAATCTATTCAGCCTAACTAAATGGGTGAAGGATATAAAATAACAGTAGTATCAACTATGCTTTCATTTAAAATGTGAGGACATACCATCATCTCTTACTATCATAAATGTCATCTTACATTATTATTAAGTTATATGAAAAATTTCTAATTAATGAAAAATATTTAATATTGTAATTTATGGATACTTAGGAATCAAATTTTTTATTGTATATATTGGAAGGTTCATTCTTAGTTTTGATAAGTGTAAATTTGGCCTTCAATGAACTTATATTATCCTTCTTTCAATCTTGCTTTCATGAGGAGTTTGGATCCGAGGAGTATCTAACCGCTCTCCTTTTCTTAAGTTTCCTTTTTAATTTCAAGGTCATATGCACCATGTCTTCCAACTATGTATAATCTTATAACTTTATTAACTACATCCATATTCAATCCATTTAAAAATTGAATCATTTTAGTTTCTCTATTCTTTACCATATTGGCCTTGACCATAATAACCTCCATCTCTTTGTAGTCTTTAATAGTTTTAAATCCTCAACTCAATCCCTATAACTTTTCATATAAATCACTATGATAATTATGTAAAAAAAAGCATCTCCTTTTAAAAACCCTCATCTTATCTCATATCTTTGTAGCTCTTTCATTATTCCTTCTCCTATTTTTCAATAATTGATTATACAAAACAATGGAAAAATCGATGAACTCAATTATTGAAAGTTTTATGCTCTTTTTCTCATTGTAAGAGTGGGAATTGAAAATGAGTTCTATCTTCCCCCTCTTTAAGTATGAGTAGATATCATTCCTTCTTCATAAATAAAGAATCTCCATATCAGTGCTTCTTTGTTTTATGTCTAGGATGTTTATCAATACTCGATTTTTGAGCAACCGGTAAGGTTACTCTTTTCTAACCGAAAGCTTACAGGTTTGATTCATAAAAATAGTCTCTTTGAAAAATACAAAGGGAAGGTTGCATACAATTAATGACCCTCACCCGACTTTCACAAAACAAGGAGCTTTGTACACTGAATTTGCCTTTTTAACTAATTTGTACACAATTCTTTGCAATTAACTTTTTCTTTCTCAAGCATTTTTATCTCCATGTGATTTTAGTTTAAAATGCATTTAGTTTCACCAAATTAATCTTAATATTTGAATTTTATAGTTATATTCCATCAAATTCAATACAAATTTCATTAACGTTAAAATGTTTCCATGTAGCTTTAATTGCACTTGATTGCATCCGATTTAGTTTAATTCATATTTAGTCATAATTTTTATGATTTTTAATTAAATTTTATTCATTTTAATTTGATTGCATTTTATCATATTTAATTTGTGTCAAATTTTTATATATCTTTTTTATTAAATTTTAATAATTTTAATTAGAGATAATTATTTCTAGCTAAGATATTTAGTTTTAATCATGACTATTTAAATTTTGTTAGAGATCTTTGTTATCAACTTTTTCATTTTTGGATCAAATGGCTTTTTATTATTAATTTTGTCTAAAATAAATAAATTTAGTTGGAATTAATTGTTTTTATTATTTTTATTTTGGATTAAGCAATCTTTTATTTCTAATTTTGGCTAAAAAGAGAAAAGAAACTAATGAAAATGAAAAAGAATAATACCAAACCAAAATAAATGATGCAATAAGGAGGAGGATGATCAAGTACTAAGAAAAAAGACAAGATAAAAGACAAAAGAAATGAATCATTAAAAGCTAAATTGAAGAGAAATCGAAATAAGGAGAGAAAAATGTAATAAAAAATAATTGAAGGCAAAAAGGAGAGAGATCTAAGAAAAGACAATCAAAAACAAAAGCAAAAGGAGAGTAGCAACTATAAAAGGAGATATAAATATAACAGCAGCAGCAACAACAACAATATCCCAGTAGAAAATCTCGTTGAGGCATGGGGTTTAGGGAGGTATAGAAATATACAGTCTTATCCCTAACTAATAGAGAGGTTACTTTTGATAGACCCATATGAAAAGGAAAAAATAAAAAATAAAAAAGAAAGAAAGCTCTTGGTAACTATTTAAAAAAACAAAAACCAATAAAAAATACAAAGAAAAAGTTGCATAAAAAATAAAAATGAAATAAAATAAGAACAAAGAAATTCAAAAATCAAAATAAAAAGATACGAAAAATAAAAATAATAAAAATAAGATAAAATATAGACAATAATAATAAATAAATCATAACAAAATAAAATAAAGGTAAAAAGGTAAAACATAAATAAAAGATAAAATAAGTAAATTAATAAAAAAAGAAAGAAAACAAATAAGTAAAACAAATAAACAAACAATTGTAAGAGAGTAGAAAAAATTTAACTAAAATGACTAAGAGGTAAGTACTTTTGATATAATTATTTAGGCCAAATATAAGACCCAAGAATAAAACAAAATTGTTCAACAGAACTATGAAAAAGAGAACGATCTCTTTATGAAAGATCCTTTACCCGGATCCTATTTTGCCAAAGTTTCCTATTAAGGGTTAAGCCCTCGACAAGTTCTAGAAGAGCCATGCCATTTTTTATCACCTCCTCCCAATTCTTCTTAAGTCATCCTCTTTTCCTCTTACAGTTCCTAACTACAATCTTCTCGTATCTTCTTACTAGGGCATCAAGATGTCTCCTCTTAACATGTTGAAACCACCTAAGTCTCGTCTCCCTTAGTTTACCATCAATGTTAGCCACCATCAAGTTGTCTCTTTCTACATTCCTAACCTTATCTATTCTTGTATGGTTACACATCTAATGGAGCATCCTCATCTCTACTACCATTAACTTTCGACTATACACCTGTTTGATGGTCGACCACTCCGTCCTATAGAGCATGGCCAACCTAATTGATAAATGGTGTAGTTTACCTTTTTAGCTTGAATCGTATCTGATAATCATATAAAACTCCTAATGCACCCCGTCACTTAAGCTATCCTGATTTGATACAATGAACTATATCTTCTTATATCTTATCAATGCTTTGGATAATGGATCTACGACACTTAAAATAAGCTTTCTATGATATAACTTCTGAACTAATCCTTATCTTAACTTTTGATGCATGCTATGGCTTAAAAAGTTACAATATAAATACTCTTTATCTTACTAAATTTAAAGTTCTTCAACTCTATTGGATTTTTCCAAAGTTCTAGCTTGATATTGACACCCTCCTTTCTCTCATCTACTAAAATAATGTCATTAGCAACAATTATATACTAAAGCATATCCCCTTAAATATTCTTGCTAAGCTCATCCATCACTACTATAAACAAAAAGGGGCTCAACAAAGATTCTTGGTATAGCTTGATATCAATAAAGAAATGTTCCATATCTCTTTCTATTGTCCTTACTCTAGTCCTAACACCTTCATTCCTTCAAAAACTCTTGGAAATCCAAAGGCCTCCTAAAGATCCATGATAAACTCATAACTGATGGAATCTTATGCCTTTGGAAATCCACTTTTATGGCATAGTTCTTTATGAAATTTCTCCTTGGATATCCTTTGAACAGCTCTTGAGCAATCAACACAATATCACCTATTAACTTATTTTTCATGAAGGCTCCTTATGTGTCACTAATTCGAGACTTGAGAACTATCTTTAGCCTCGATGCCAACAACATAAAGGTGATTTATAGAGGAAATTGCAATAAGAAATTGGCCTATACTCATCTAGGGAATTTAGACTTAATCTAAAATGTTCATATTTTTCAAAGAATTCAAGGATATAACTAGTGGCCATATATTTAATTAGCATCCAAACCTTTTGATAAAAGTATCCATTTAAACCATCTAGTCCTAGCGCCTCCTTAGGATTCATTCCAAACACTACTTTTTCTACATCCATTTCATTAAATTTAATATTTGCATTTCATCTATAGAGAATTGGTTAGAGATAAAAGATCTAAGTATTTGTGTAGAGGAGCTTACAAGAGTTGCAGTCACTAAGGAGTTCTTGAAATATAATTATGCCTCTTCCTTTATTTCATCCTATGATGTGGCCACACTTCCATTCACTATTTTTAAGGGGCATATACAGCTGAAATTTCTTCTAACATTGAGTGCTCTAGAGAAGAACTTTGTATTTTTATCTTCCTCTAGAATCCACGGCACTCTAACTTTTTCTTAAACATAGAATTGTAATTCCAAACTACCTTTTTAAAAGAACTAATAGCCTCTTGCTCCTTTTCTAGCTAAAAGGAATCCCCTAGATCTTTGTAAACCTCCTCTTATATCTTCTTTAATTGAGATTTGGTGCTTGTAACCTCTCTAGAAGTTCCCGTCTTCCTCTCTTATTTTAACTTCTTTATCTTCTCCTTGATGAATTTTAGTTTCCTGACACATACATATGCTTTATCTCTTTGAACATGATTTGAAATTCCCTTCTGTAATGCCTCTATAAAACTTCTTCCTCAGCCAAACAATTGATGAACTTAAAGTAGAAGTTCGTCCTATTTTTGTTAAGCACATTTTGAATTAGAGTGGTCTGATAGGGCTCAAGAAATTGGCATAGCTTTCCTTAAATCTTGTTAGCCCTTCTTCATTGATAAGTGCCTTATCTAGCTTTTTCCAAACCAATTTGAGTTTATTTTTTGTTACTTTAATATCAAAATCATCCTTGATACTTTAAATATTTAACTTCCAATTTTTCCACACAATTTTTAAAGTCCTTTGTATGGTTCCTCAAGCTTGCCTTTGAGCTATAAAGAATGCTATTAATGTTGGATCACGTATGGCCCGAGTATTCACAATACACTGCGAAAAATACCATACAACAACATGAAGTATAACCGAAAATACTCAGGATGTACGAAAATACCTTTTTGCTGTGGATTGGTTGTTTCTTTTTTGAATTCGTAGACATTGCAAATGCAAATGTCCTCTACCGGTATCCACACGAGTATGCACGATCCGGGCTGCGGCGATGGTGTGCTAGCACATCTTGAAACTCTTTTCGAACGCCGCACGGTTTTCCTCTCAGATGGTGGCTAAGGTTTCGTATCACAAGAGTGTCACATTCTAATGAGACCTAAGTTTCTCTATTTATAGAGAAAACCTAATCCCATTGAAGCCCAATAAGTTTCGGCCTATTATATCTCATATAATAAAAGCCCGATAACTTAATTCAATCCAGCCCAATAAATATATCGACATATTGATCACGGCTCTGTCGTTCGATCCTAGAATCGATCCTTGGAAATCGGTCAAAATATAAAAATTTCAAAGATTGCAGTATAAATGCAATCCCGTGTCGTCTCACTTGTTGGAACCGATGAAAAAGGTTTGAAAGCTAGATTAAGTCAAAATTGCAATTAAAGCTGGTAAAAAAGGGGGGGTTTGGTTTGTTGATCAAAATTGGGAAAGTAATTTAAATTGAAGAGAAAAGTATAAAAGAATATTTTTGGATTTTTTGGGAATTTCGAAAATGACAAAAGCTAAGTTGTGATCAAATTGATAAAGTCCTCTTGAAAATGGGCGCAGGCTATCATGGTTCAAAATGATTTTCGGGGATAGAATCCACTAAGTTTCGAAAGATCAACCTTAAAAACTCTTTAAGTCTAAGGATTTAATTAATCAACTCGATTAATTAAA
>JAOSBP010000005.1:15361837-15378553 GCA_027563825.1 Erythroxylum mucronatum
CAGATGCTACAACTAGCTTGCATTAGCAGTACAAAAGCAAGAATAACACCTCAAATTTGAGACTGAATAGCATTATCTCCAAATCTGCTGATATTTAACTTCAAAACCCGCAAAGCCTTTTTGTCATTCAGATCTACAATTGCTCCTAAACTCAAATTATTCATCTGGTATGCCAAACCATAGGACTTTTGCAGAAGAAAGCAAAACAGTCTTCCACAATGTTCGACCAGAATTTTACGTGGATAGAGCATTGACCATCCAAGGTCTCAATTAGAAAACCAAACTTATTGAATATATATATATATATATGAAAATGTAAAAAAATATAAAGTTTATCATCTCTGATTACAATCAAGCAAAAGAGTACCAGAAAAGAAATTCTATGCACTCAGGAGAAATTAGAGTAGGAAATTTTGAAGAAAAACAGAGAAAGAAATGTATTGCGTGAAACACAAATGGTTCAGATTTTTTCACATACAATAGAATTGTTGAAAAAATTCTTGTGAACTTGCCCGAGAAGTATGAGACAAAAATTTCCTTACTTGAAGATTCTAAGGATCTTTCAAAGATTACAGTTACAGAATTAATCAATGCTTTGCAAGCTGTTGAACAAAGAAAAGTCATAAGAGATGAGAAACCAACAAAAGGAGCCTTCATTGCCAAGACATCCAACAAGTTTTTCTCAAACAGGGTCAACTTTCCACCATGCGGAGTATGTAAGAAAAATAACCATAATGAAAAGGACTGTTGGTATAAAGGTAAACCACAATGTTTTGGTTGTCAAAGATTTGGGCATATACAAACATATTGCAAGTTCAACAATGAGCAATCCAATTTTGCTCAAGAAGAAGGAGAAATTTATTTTAAGATTGGTGAGAAGTACACCAATAGTTGAAGTTTGATGAGAAGTGCATCAACAGTTGAAGAATATTGGTGAGAAGTACATCATTGTCTATTGAAGATAAGTGCTTCAAATTATGAATATTGCATGTAATATTGGAGATGTGTGCTCCAAGAAGATAACTTAATATCTGCCGTTTTTGAATCAAGGGGGAGTGTTAGATTGATTCAAAAAAAATCGTGTCATTATGTCCTGCATCTTTTTAGTTTACGGTAGTGGGTCAGTTAGTGTAGGTAGTGGGGTCAATTAGTGGTCATTATTTCCTATTTTTCTGCTTTAGAATTATATAAATCACTGTACTATGTTTTGTCTTGTATGTGAAAAAATCTGAACCATTTGTGTTTCACGCAATACATTTCTTTCTCTGTTTTTCTTCAAAATTTCCAACATTTTTTACGAATGTTGATATTGAACAGAAAAATTTGTGGCCGCAGAAGTGGCAAGAAAAACTTGGTTCAAATACACATTACAATGACAATAATACAAAACTAATCCATGAAGAAATCAGAATGGTGGCCACGCAGCAGAGTGAGAGATACTGTGGTCAGTAAATATTTTCATAAACTATGCACTCGTATAAAAGTAAACCAAAGGAAGAATAGGATAAAAGTGCTTTCTTGGAAAAAGAATGAAGTTCGGACCTAATTTACTCACTTGTGAATCAAATCCCAAATGAAGATGCATGAATGATTCAGACTGTGGTGTAGTAGTAATCCTGTCCAGGTATGATTTTGGAAGCACTTCCTTTGACAACAGATTCACTGTATCACAACAGCCTTTTTAGCACGTATAAACTGCAGGATACATGATAAAAAAATTTCAACTTTCTATCTCTTATCCATCAATTGAGAATCAAATCCACTCACTTGCCCACTTCTTAGCTTTCCTCCAATGGCTATATTATTCTCAATGGCAATCTCTTCAACATGGCTTCCTAGAGAGAGCCTTCCGCCAAACTTCTGCAGTCCTCGAACAAGAGCATCTACAACAGCACCACTTCCATGCAAAGGGTATTCAAAAAAGCAAGCTGGCTTATACCATTCTGCAAACATGTAAATCTGTAGAAAGAAAAACCAAAATGAAGGAATTATATATATGATGGATTTATAGGAACAATTCCTTAGGATAAGTCTCTAAAATCATAAATATCAACAACAGTAAGAGAAAGGAAGTGATCAAGGTCTCCAGGAGGAGTTACTCAAGTATAGAAGTACATAGAGCCTTAGCACAAAAATTGAATAATAATAATAGTATTTATCATGTCAACAAACTCATGCTCGGTTAACACTGAGGCAAGAGGAGATCAAAAGCACTCCTAGACATGTGTACACTTCCTAGTGCAACCAGATAATATGCCAGGCTTAAACTTTTATGCCAGAGCTACAATCCATAAATTTTTGGCATCTACAGTGATGAGATTTACGTTCCGTACATATGTCTAATTGTCGTTGAGATTTTGTAATGCATGCATTTGTCTGATGGTGTTGTTGTCCTCATAAACATACTAAAATTGAGATATAAACAATTTAACATCCAACATCTGGTACAGAGTGAGTTAGTGAAAAAAAAAAGTTAACTCTTAGAGCTATATTTTTTAAGTAATCTAGATTTGCTTGACCAAGGAAACAAAGTTATCTGAATTATTTTTGGATTCATTTTGTCCATCACTTGTACAATAAAAGTATCATATTTGGATTTCATTAGGGATTTAAGAGGGAAAAGAGAACAGCAAAAGGGGAACTCTTCAGATATTTTAGTTCTGTCAAAAATCACCCTCTTAGAAACCTAGGCATGTAGGACATTTTTGTCCTTTTCTATGAATTGGATAACTATTAATTGTATTTTTGGTTTTTAAATAACTTATCGATTAAGTTACGTAATTCGATCCTAACAAAGGTAATAAAGTGGCTCAATAAATGATCTAGATTAATGGGTCGATGTCCGGGAAAAAAATGAATCCCAATTAGTGTCCCTATATCGGACTTGTGATGGGTAAGCCCGATATGGAAGCTATATAAAAGTTAAAGTCTACTTCAGTTACTTATGCAATTTGCAAGCATACGGATTCTCTAACCCATTAAAAGTGCTTACGCCTTAAGGAAACTAAAGAAAGGCGTTAACCGAGTGTCGATGATTGATCATCAACTGTCTCGGGAAGATTGGAGCTCATTTTGGTATCGGAAACTACTTCGGAACTCAGGATAGAACCGAAATAAGGTATTTCACATTTTCTTCATTTTCACCCTTTCATGAAGGATCCAGGACACGGAATAAGATCTATCCTACGTGTTACACGTAGTATCAGAGCGGTTACGTGATCGAGTTGCCGAAAATGAAGGTTTTTCGGGTATCCATTCATTATGATTTTCTTCAGTCCTTGATTTGTTTTTCGATTTTTTTTACGTATATAATTAAGTAAAAGTGGTATACATAAGGCTAGCTATGAAAAATGGGTCGAAAACGAGCCAAAAATAGCAAAAAATAGCATCCTGGGTTGCTACAAAATTGCCCTCCCCGTCGGGGGGCGATGCACCGTTCGGTGCGTGCACCACACGCCCTTGATGGTGTTACAATAGCAGGAGGAGTAGCAGTACAGTTGGTGCTTGTGTTGCACGTGTCAATCGCATGATAGTGCTACAGTAGTAGGTGGAGCGGCAGTACGGTTGGCACATATGTTGCACGTGCCTCACACGGGGAGCTCTCCCATGAGCGTGGAACTGCGGGCACGTGCGTGACATGCGCTACATCCTACTTGACACATGGACCGCAGGGATCAGGACACATATTGGCGCGTGCAACACGCGCGCTGTACAGTGAATGAGCATGTGCACGTGGGGACGCGTGCTACACATACACCAGATGCATCTAGAGCTCGTCTATCTGCGCGCATGCAATGCTCGTGCATCCTGTTCCACGCATCTGTTGTGCGCTGAAGTCAACACTACAGTACTGCTTACGTCAAAAAACACAAAAAAAGGAAAGAAAAATTTTTAGAATTCCCGTAAAGGTACCTCGAGTCCTTTTGGGTTAGTTTCCAGGTTCGGGAAATTTTTTAAATGATTGTTTCAAATTTTCTGGATTTATTACATTGGTAATTGGATTCCAGAAAAGTTTTTAAAGCCTTTTTAAAGCTAATTTTGAGTGCATTTTCGTACTCCGAACTGCACATAAGGGAGACATTTAAAGTTTTATGTCTCGTGGTAAGTTTGGTATTCGGGAAATTATGATAGGCACTCTCATTGAGATTTTTTATTTATAAAGGTCTCAAATAAAGTTTAAAGACAATGTTTTCAGTATTAGTATGTGATTATTTAATTGTGAATCTAGTTTTTCATTTATAACCGATTTTCATATACATTATGGCCATACAGAATGTGAGGATGACATAAAGTTGTATCCTTTATGTTTGTAGACTTTCTAGGGTACTGATGAGAATGCAGTCACCAAAGTGGCCTTTCAAGTCAGTATTTTAGATTGTTCTGATCACATGTTGGGGATGTCTCTGACCTTATGTTTGGTTATTCTGCCCAAAGGTGTTGGCCTTATATAGAGTTTTGAGATGTTCATAAAGGCATTAGATAGAGAAAAGTCATTGCTTAAATGATCTATTTACCCAAAGGTGGTAGTATCATGAGAGTTGATGGTTTGTACTCTGATCATTCTTATGTGGGGATCTAAGTACATATATTATGTATTCAGCCCAAAGGTGTTTCATAATATGTGTTATCGGATTCTCAATAGAGATACTACTTTAATGCTTTAAGTATCACTGTTGTCATTTAAACTGATTTTTTGCATTGTGTTTTCTATCTTGTAGTCACCTTTTCGATAAACAACAATGTTGTCACGATTGAGACCTTAAATGGTTTCAATTTCAAGAAGTGGAAGAAGGACGTGAAGTTTGCATTAGAGATTGCTGACGTCAGTATGGTGATGCACATCGAGAGATTTTCTCTACTTACGAATATCAGCTCAGAAGCTGATAAAGCAGCTATGACAGTCTGGGAGTGGTCAAATAGGATGTGCTATTTGACCATCAAGAGGTCGATCCCAGATCATTTGCTGAGTGGATTGCTAAATACGACTATAGCGAAGGAGTTCATGGATGACATTTACTAGAGATATAAGGTGTCTCCTCATGCAAAGCAAAGCACCTTGATTAAGGAGTTGTTCTCTATGAAGTATACGAGAGAAGGAGGCGTTCGAGAGTACATTATCAAGATGGTACACCTTCAGACTAGGCTGAAGGCACTTGATTTACCAATTCCTGATAATCTTATAGTGCATCAGGCATTAAATACTCTCCTTCGAGAGTTTGAGATGTTGGCTACCTCCTACATCTCTCAGGATGAGACTTGGGACATCAATGCCTTGATTTTCAGGTGTGCTGTAGCAGAGGAGAAGATTAAAAGCTCTACTTATACGACTATGTATACAACTGCCAAAGGTAAGGAGAAGGCTAAGCCCCAACAGCCTAAGGATAAGGGTAAGATACCCAATCCCTCTCCAAGGATTCAAACTGGACAGTCCAGCATCGCTAAGGGGCCATATGATTTAAAGAGTATAAGGTGCTTCTTCTACAAGAAGAAGGGGCATAGGAAGTCTAATTGCGAGAAGTACAAGCTATGGAAGGTCAAGCAGGAACTGTCAGGTAAGTCCTCAACCCTTATGATTCATGAATCCCATGTAGCTATAACCATATCAAGTTCTTAGTGGTTGGATAGTGGAGCTTACTAAAGGAGAGGAGAAGCTGATGGTTGGAAACAATGAAGAGGTGGATGTTTTATATGTAAGAGATGCAGGAATAAACCTTGATATAGGGTTTGAATTAGTTTTACAAGACACATTTTATATATCGTCTTTTAGACGAAACTTGATCTCTGTATCAATTTTGGATAAAGAAGGATTTCGTTTTGTATTTGATACTTCAGTTGTAAATATTTCGCTTTCCTAAATGGTGACCTTTATGAGGAGGTCTATATAGAGCAACTTGAAGGATTTCAGGATCAAGATGCAATTAACAAAGTCTGTAAGTTGACTAAATCAATATACAGTTTGAAATAAGCTTCCAGACAATGGTACCTAAAGTTTGATGAGGTTTTGACCTCATTTGACTTTGTGGAAAATAAAGTTGAAAGATGCTTATACTATAAGGTCAGGGGAGCAAAGTTATCTTTCCATTACTGTACGTAGATGATATGTTGCTCGCGTCAAATAATTTGCCCATATTGCATGAGCTAATGCAACTTTTGTCCAAATATTTTGACATAAAAGATTTAGGTGAAGCATCTTTTGTCCTCGATATGTAGATTCATCGAGCCAGATCTCAACACTCATTGAGCCTCTCACAGAGAACATATATTGAGTGAGTGCTTACAAAGGTTTAATATGGCTGACTGTAAACCTATTGTAGCACCTATCTCTCATGGTGAGTGATTATCTTTGGCACAATGTCCAAAGAATGAAGTTGAGAGAGAGGCTATGAGGAATGTCTTGTATTCAAGTGCAGTTGGTAGCCTGATGTATGCCCAGGTGTGCACTAGACTGGACATTGCATTTTTTATCGAACTGTTGGGTCGATATCTGACTAACCCAGGTATGGACCATTGGAATGCAGTTAAGCGAGTGTTGAAATATCTAAAGGATACCAAGGATTATACATTGACATACAGGAAAGTCAACAATTTAAACCTCACAAGATATACAGACTCCGATTTTGCTATAATTCTGGATGATTGCAAATCCACATCAGGGTACATTTTTATATTGGCAGATGGTGCAGTATCATGGAAGAGTGTCAAGCAGACACTAGTAACTTCCTTGACCATACATGCAGAGTTTGTTGTATGTTATGGAGCTGCTACATAGGCAATTTGACTCAGAAACTTGATTTCTGAGTTGTCTGTGGTGGATTCGATAGTTAGACCCATTCACTTATATTGTGATAATCTTGCTGCAGTGTTGGTAACAACAACAAGAATATCACAAGGTCTAAGCATCTGGAGGTCAAGTACTTAACCATAAATGAGTTAATTTAGAAGGGTGAGTTGAAGTGGAGCACATCAGGACTGAGGAGATGTTAGTTGATCCTTTGACTAAAGAACTTCGCCCACTGGTGTTTGTTAGACATGTATCCAGTATAGGCGTGTTAAAGTCCTTAGACAGCAGTAATTAGGGATCATTGTATTTGCTCCTTAAAATTTTGTATATTTTGATGTATTATGACATTATGATTATTTATTAATATAGATGATTATCCTTTTATCCTCAGTAATAACTGTTATTATGTATGGTCATGATACATATAAAAGCCTTAAGATTTGTGTCGATATTAAGCATCCAAAGGTCATAGGGCATATATAAAGATTGACCTTGAATCTATGTCATTTTGACAGATACAATTTAATATGGATATCCATAAATTTAACATGACATAAGAGGATAAAAGTTTTTAATCCCATAAAGGTTCTCTAATGCAGTTTAGCATTCAATTGGAGAATATAAAAGTTTTCTCTAATACTATTTAACATTTAGTGAGAGAAAACAGGATTTCTCTGTTGTAGTTTAGCACATGTAATTTAGTATAAAGTTGGAGAAATCGAAACCTACAAACGCAGATGATACATTTTAGATCATACATGTATCATCTTAGTTTGTCACTCTTATTTTTCCCATTTATGTTAGTGAGGTTTAGATATTTGTGATTATGTTGAACTTGTGTCATCACACATGACACATGCCCGATATGGAAACTATATAAAAGTTAATGTCTCCTTCAGTTACTTAAGTACTTCGTAAGCATACGGATCCTTTGACCCGTTAGGAGTGCTTACGTCTTAAGGAAACTGAAAAAAGGCTTTAACCGAGTGTTAGTGATCAACTTCCTCAACTGTCCCAAGAAGATTGGAGCTCGTTTTGGCATTAGAAACTACTTTGAAACTCAGGATGGAATCGAAATCAAGAATTCCGCATTTTCTTCATTTTTATCCTTTCATGAACGATTCGGGACACGTAATACCTACATATTACAAGGCATTCACATAACATTCATCGTAACTGTCATTATTCTTCTAGTAAAAGATTTGATTGCCATAAACTTTGAGAAGAGAAAATAATTTCATGCTTATATATTGTCAATGATCCTGAATTTATGCCCATAGGAAATCTAATTGGGTAAGCATTGGGGAGAAAGCATCAAAATTTCATTAGAAAATTTTAAAATTTAAAACAATACTGATATATGTATTTACCATCTCCGCTGAGAGTATACCATTAGATTTGACTCCTGCAAGAAGGAACGCCAAAAGGTCCACCCAGTTCCGTACAAAAGGGTCCTTCAACTCCAGGGAGTCAACAATCTCAGAGAAAGGTCTAAGAAGCTTTGTTGCACCAAAAGCTGCCTGAGGTCCCATCTGGACAAACGACTTCAGCAGTGAGGGAGCATATCTAACAGCAGCAGTAGACAGAACACCAAGATCACCCCTGATAGATATAGGTGGTAGAGCCATTGCAGCTGAAGCCAAAGGAAGTATTGCATCCTGTAGCCTCATAAAAATGAAATATCAAATGAAAAAGGAAAGAGAACCAATCAGTTATTTCCTGATTAAATTCTCCCATATGAGAATTTGTTGAGGGCGCATTAGCTAGCAATCTGACTCTCTTTCGAAGAATAAAAATCTTGCTTAGTTTGACTTTTCAGTTTAATTACAGAAAAAGGTTGACATTTTGGTCTCCGTACTGCCTTAGCACAGCAGATTTCTGATTTAGTTCCTGCAGGATGAGTGACTTCCATGATGGCCCCATAGAGGTGTTTCCCTTTTAATGCTAGTGATTATTTTATGTAAAGATCAAGTACCAGAATCCACTCAGAATAGGAAATTTGAACTCTCACAACATATAGAGGTGCAAAAGGAGTTGGATTTTGGTCAACACGAGACCAGAAGTACCATAAAGTAATTGTCTTGTTGACCTGAACACAAGTAGTGAAAAATAAAGAATTGTATTACTCACAAGAAGCTTTTTCCACTCTTGAGCAGCATTGTGGCCTGCATACTTCTCAAGGTCCTGAACAAAGGTATGAATTCCCACCAATCACCATTGTTTTATTCGAGTCTTAAAACATACTGAAAATGATACCTCATGTATAAAAAGTTTTGTGGAAGGAAACACTTAATGAAACGCAAAAGAGTATGCTATAATCTGCATGGATACATGGATGACTAGCTATTCAGTTGCCTTTTCTTCCCCACTAGCTTTAAGTTTTTTAAATAAAAAATGAAAATGAGTTCACTCGTCAAATACTGTAGTAAGACATCATTGGGCAATTGGCTTCCATAAAAGTCTTTAGATGTTTGGTTATGAATGACATCAAAGCATAACAATATCATAACAATATAGGCAAAATGCACCAGTATATGGTATGGGGGAGCATTTTTCAAAGTACTCCATATGTTATAGAATTAAGTGTGGGAGTCTTGTGTGTTTTTCAGTTCACAAAACTGATTGATCCAATCGTCTTCCATTATAGCTACAACTCAGGAGATCTGATTTGGATTAGAACAGTATCTAATTGCAATCTGTTTAAGCAACTTAACACTTGCATGAGATAGAAGTCAAAGCCCCTTTCACTTTTTAAAATGGCATAAGCTGTGGAAACAACAATTTGTTATTGGACACTGCATTTGTCTCAGTGTTTGAAATTTTAATTATACTCGTCTCAAAATGGGTTAAAAATGAGTGAACATCACAGATATCTTCCACTCTTAGCATTCAATCGCATATTAAAGCACAGATGAAACTATAGAGCACTTGAATCTGATAGCTGAATCATTTTGATACTAGTGCAGCAACGTACCTTGAAAAATTCTGTAGGGCCAATACGTGACAAAAATTCTCCCTCAGGTACATACACCATCCAAGAGTCATACTTTGCACAAGGAAGAGACTCGCCCAATGCATCCAGAACCTAGAGATGGTTAAAATTAAATTTAATGCGAATAGAAGTATATGTGGCGTTAACTGCATAATGACATCTATGGTTTGTTGACAATCCGACATTGGGGTCACTTATTTTGATGTTACACCTATAGGATGCCATAGTATCCTTTTAGAGGATATGTCGGGGATCTATTTCCCCCGACTTGTTTTGTAACCGGTGTACTCTTTTTCCCTACATACCAAAAAAAAAAAAAAAAGAATTTGTAAAATTAATTAAGAATGTATATACAACAGTAAATTGGCAGTTTCTTCTCTAGATGATATGATTGTAAGGAAGTGGTACGATAATGTTTACTTTTGTATAATCATGCCCTAACAGTTGTTGGTTGATTTTTAATTTAATATCATAGAGATATCTATGGACCACAAACCACAACATTCCTCATTGCACATAGCCTTCCTTTTGCATTTTTACAAAGAAGTTGTTTTCGCGATTGAAACCTATGACCATTTGATCACAAAAAAAGTAACTTTACCGGTTACTCCAAAGCTCACTCACAACTAAATGAAAACAATAGAAGACATTTCTAAAGTTGTAAGAGAAGGACGTTTGCAGAGAGGAGAACTGAAGACTTTTGTGTTGAAAACGACTAGAGAATTGGCAACATTTAGTGCATTACAGGTATAAATTATTCAAGACAACATAACAACCGTGTTATTCAAATTGTAAACATTTGAATAGCTTATGGAACTAAAAGGTAAAATTATTTTAATCAAGGGGCAAAAGGAAATTGGGCTTGAAGCATTTATCAGCCATAAGTTTATAATGCCTGGGCAAATTCCTCAAAATCTCCTAAAAGCAAAAAAGAATGAGAGAACCTGAGCGAGAGGATTAGCTTGAGGACCTCTTGACTCAAAACCAGAGAACAATGAAGGACCAGAATCAAACTTGTATCCTTTGATTTCAAAAGCATGGGCAGCTCCTCCTGGTTGATCATGACTTTCCAAAACCACAACATCTTGATTGTATCTGGCTAGAAGCCCTCCACAGCACAGTCCGCCTATGCCACTCCCAATAACAATTACATCTGCCTCTGCCTTACCTGCCCATCAAATTCAAACAGTGATTCCATTTCCTCAAATTATGTGCGCATGTGTGAGAGAGAAAGAGACCTGGAAAAGCTGGCTTGTCCTTGAGGAGGAGAGCGGAGGGTTCCTGACCGTTGGAACTTCGCGCCAAAACTGAGGACTTGACAGAGAATGAATGGCGAATGAAGGAGTGAGAGGGGAGGAATATTGATGAAGCCATGGCCATGACACACATCCAATATTGTTTCTTTTGAGATTTTTGATGAGTGTTTATGGTTCCATTTCAATTTTATCATTTTCAGCTGTAACTGTTAAAGAAGCTTTGTGGTCGTAAGACTATCCACATCTACGAAGACGATAGGATTTGTAGTTTGACATTCACACGTCTTCCTCTTCCCGCCCATTACTTGTACTAGAAACATATACGCATAGGAATAGGCTATAGGTCTTGGTTAAGAATTAGATGAAGAATTACAAGAATGCATCTGCTCCAAGGAAACACAGTGAACAAGACAGTTTTTGAATTTCATTACGTATAATAATCTCTATAGTACTAATTATGTCCCATTTTGTGTGACTGAATGCAAAGTCCAAAAGAAAACTGGAAAAACGTCTTCAAATGACATACTTGCATTCTTGCCACTAACAAACAAACAAGAAGTGAAAGAAGACTTAATCAGCCCATTCTCGAGTTCAACTCTTGCGTCTGTTCTTCTTTGAAATAGGCATTAAGCAAGAGCTAGAGAACCAATACGAAAAGACAAAAAGAAAAGGCAAAGTTTTGAAGAACTAAAAGCATGGGTCAGGTGAGTTGGCAAGAGGCTCTTCTGGCTTAAGTAAGATCGCGAGTTTAAACTGCTCTTATATATACAGTCGTTTAAAATTTGGGACTAGAACTTTACCTCCCACAAGGGACCTACTCATCTTAAGCGAGGATTAGTTTAGGCGTGAATGATTTAAAGATGTCTTTCTATAATTAGGACCAAAGATGGACAGGTCCTGCTTGGGTAATGTACTGAACCCACCCGATTATGTTGTGCCTACTCTTCTTCCATATCTACAAACAATCACTTTTGAATAGAAAACAGTTCAATTTTGAGTGGAAAAAGCTAAACCAAGTATAAAGCAAGTGTTGTAAACATGAGAACCTGTGCAACCTATAAATCAAATCAATACTCTTCCTTTTTTTTTTGAAATTAAAGATTCGTTAAAGCAAAACTAGAAACCAAAACTGAGGAAGCAACTAAACCCAAGCCAATAGGCTTTATCCTATACACCCGGATCTAAGCTTCTTCAGAATTGAAGACAATTGCGGAAAAATCAGAACGAACCACAGAAACAATACTACTAGGGATGTTATCCCAAACGAAGCGGTTTGCATTTAATAAAGCGACCCTTGCTAGCGTATGAGCAGCTTTATTAGCACTCCGCGAAGTCCATTGAATAGACAAATGTTGGAAGTGAGCTATAAGTGTCAAACACTCAGCAAACACTGCACCAACCTCTAACAGATTACCAGAAGGCTTAAGGAGATAGTTTATCGCTTCTAAACAGTCTGACTCCAAAATAATTTTGTCCAGGTTTAAACTCTTGAGCCAAGTCAACGCTTCTTTAATGGAGATAGCTTCAGCCATCAAAGCATCAACACAATCAGGTATATGACCCGAAAAAGCTTTCACAAAGCGCCCCTGGTCATCGCGAAGAACAACCCCAAAGCCTGAACTGGTATCCCTCCCCAAAACCGAAGCATCAACATTGCACTTCAACCAACCCAGTTCAGGCTCGCGCCAAGAGTGAGAACGATAAAGATTGTTACCACGCGGCTGAATTTGAGCAAAAGCATGTTTTGCCTCCTGCCAATCCTTAAGGAAACCATCCGCAAAAATCACTACTGCATTAGGGGAAGTATCTTGTTGCTCCCAATACAAAAGGTTTCGGTGGAACCAGATACTCCAGCAAATAACCAAAATTCGGTTTCCAACATCAGACAAATTCCCAGCAAATACTGAAGATATACAGGATTTAATATCATCATCTTGTAACAAAATACCTGCAGCAGCCCAAACACTTCTAGCATACGGGCAGGAGAGCAGTAGATGATCCACAGTTTCCACCAGATCACATCTATTGCAGGACACATCTGTTGCAGATACGCCTCTGTCGTAGAGTCTCTGCTTAGACGGGATAAAATCACGCAGTAGTCGCCAGTGAAAGTCCTTGATCTTCGGGGGGATCTGTGCATTCCAAATAGAATTCCAATGCCCTCCAACCACATAAGAAGGAAGCTGAGAATACAGGTCGGTGGCAATTCTATAACCTGATTTGACACTGTACACTCCATTCTTGGTATATTGCCAGCAGAAATGATCGGCCTCCAGTAAAGGGGAAATTGGGATTTTAAGAACTTGAGAGGCTTCTGCTGGAGCTAAAATCCCGTTGACCAACAAACAATCCCAATCTGAATTCGCAAAATTAAACAGAGCACTAACCTTCATATCTTCCATGCCGCTTAAAGGAGTTGAGCGCACAAAGAAATCCTCATCACGATTAAGCCATGGATCTTTAAACACCATAATCGAATCGCTGTTGCCCACTCGCCATCGAGCCCCTTTGCCCAGTAAATGCTTGGCCGAGAAGATGCTTTTCCAAATTAGGCTAGGGTTTCGACCTTCTATGGCGTTGAGGAAGTTGCAATTGGGGAAATACCTTGCTTTAAATAATTTACTGGACAACGAATTCGGGCTAGTGAGGAAACGCCACCCCTGTTTACCGAGCATAGCAAGGTTAAAGCAGTGTAAATCTCGGAAACCCATACCACCCATCTTCTTAGGCGCACAGAGGCGCTCCCATTTGGCCCAATGAATTTTAGAACGATTACCTGATGAAGAACCCCACCAATACGCGTTCATCATTTTGTGCAGATCATCACAAATACCTTTAAGTAGAAGGAACACGCTCATACAGAAAGTAGGGAGAGCCTGATCAATCGTCTTGAGAACAATTTCTTTGCTAGGTTTAGAGAGCAAACGATTAGTCCAGCTATAGACATGCTTACTGAGGCGGTCTTTCAAAAAAGCAAACACCTGCTTTTTTTTCCCGATTAAAGAAGGTAGACCCAGATACCTACCATGGTCGATAGGTTGAGAGACCCCCAAAATCGAAATAGCTTCCTGCTTAACATCGGTCATCGTATTTGAGCTGAACATCACACCAGACTTCTGAAAATTTATAGCTTGGCCTGAAGCTTCCTCATAAATGGAGAGTATCCGCTTGATATGCTGGCACTCATTTGAAGAGGCTTGAAAAAAGAAGAAGCTATCGTCGGCGAAAAACAGGTGAGGAACCGTAGGAGCACCCCGACAAATTCTAATGCCATGAATATCGCCTCTTGATTCAGCTTTCCATAGAAGGGCGGATAACCCTTTGGCACATAGAATGTATAGATAAGGGCTTAGTGGATCACCTTGTCTAATACCCCGATTAGGGGCAATAGGACCGACTGTTCGATCATTCAAAGCCACCAAGTAATTAACTGTGGTAACACACAACATAATCCATCTGACCCATTTAACATCGAAACCAAGCTTTAATAGGATAAATTCAAGATACCTCCAATCAACTCAGTCATAAGCTTTGCTAATATCAATCTTAAGAGCTACATCACCCTGAGAACCACGCCCTTTATTCTTTATATAGTGAATAATCTCAAACGTAACCATGATATTATCGGAGATTAATCTTCCAGGAACAAACGCTAACTGCATAGGAGATATAATTCTAGGAAGAATAGCTTTGAGTCTATTAGCAAGAACCTTGGCCATTATTTTATAGATCACATTACAGAGGGCAATAGGCCGTAAATCTTTCATACTACTAGGCTTGTCTTTTTTTGGAATTAAGACAATAGTAGTATTATAAAGAGAGGCAGGGAACTCACATTTGTTGAGCCAGGAACAACACTGAGCAAAAATATCAACTCCTACAGTATCCCAACATTTTTTAAAGAAAGTTGGATTCATTCAATCTGGACCAGGCGCTTTGTCAAGGTGCATTTCAAAAATTGCAGTCTTGAACTCTTCCATTTTAAAGGGTGAGAGAAGGGACAAGTTATCACTGTCTGTCACCACCTGGTGAATACAATCAAAGTCTTCAGTATTCGGAGCTTCGAAGGGAGTTGCAAAGAGATCATTAAAGTAATTCATAACAATAGAGCACATAAGATCAATATCTAAGACAGCATTACCCTGTATATCCTCCAAAAAATCGATATGATTAATTCGCTTTCTTTTGGATGCCTGAGCATGTAAAAATCTGGAATTAGCTTCCCCAAAATTAAGCCAAAAAATTTTAGACCTTTGCTTTCAATAGATAGCCTCCTGCGCAAGAAGATTTGAGAGCTCATTTTTAGCTTGCAAAAGCAACCCATCATCCGCCCTAGAATTTCGAATAACATCTATACGCCTTTTTAAAAGATCAATTCTATGTGTGAAATTGTGGTCCTGCAATTTCTGCCATTTAATAAGAGTCGCACTACAAGCGGAGATTCTATCTAAGAGATCAATATGCTTACCTTGTGACCAAGCATCAGACACAACCTTCCTAAAACCAATCTCAAGCAACCATTTATTCTCAAATTTGAAGCGCCTGAATTTTTTAACAGGTAATTCAGAGCTAGCAAACAGCTTAATGGGACTATGATCCGAATAAGAGCAAACCAAATTATGAAGTTTGTGGAAAGAAAAAAGATCGATCCAATCTGACACAACAAATGCCTTATCTAGCCGCTCCATGACCAACGAATCCGACCCTCTTCCTCGTTCCCAAGTGTATACAAAACCCACAAGAGGGACATCAATAAGACGACAATACTCAATGCACGCACGAAACCCATCCATGAGGGAAACCGAGTAGTCCCTTCCACCGAACTTATCATTAACGGAGAGGAGGTTATTGAAATCTCCCATGCAAACCCACGGTAAGCTATAACGTCGAGAAAGAGCTTTGAGCAATTCCCAGCTATTTCGTTTTCAATGAGAATCCGGGAAGCCATAGAAACCGGTGAAACGCCATTTAACATTATTAGAATGAGTAATCTCCATATCAATATGGTTATTTGAATAGCCCAAAACAGAAGCATTAGAAATATTATTCCAAAACATAGCAAGACTTCCACTAGAAATATTATTCCAAAACATAGCAAGACCTCCACTGCCTATCAACACTAAAGCAACAATCAAAATGTAACAAAGTACAAAGCCCTTGTTAATATGTGATTTTCATTAATATTGATTATCACAGACCTCACTTGGAGTGAATTTAACGTAAATTTCCTATACATAAAAGAATCTGATTCCGGTACTTAGAAGATAGGGTTGGAACAGAGGATCTAATGCGGTAGTTAGAAGCTACTTCTTGGTGATGACAAAAGCAATTGACGTCAGCGAGAAACCAGCAATAAACTATATCTAGGTGATAGTGCTGGACCACTGGAGGAGGACGATTAGACTGACGCCGACGCCAGACGGCGAGAGCAGGTGGACGAAAATAGACAAAAATTAATTAAATATAATAAATTTTATGTAATAATTTAATAATATTAAAAATAAATAATTATTATTATTTAAAATAAAATAAAGAAATAATATTTTCAAACTATAATATGAAATAAAAAAATGAAATAATTTATCCCTAAAGCCTAAATCTCTTAAGACAATTTGTCTTGATTTAATTGAATTATCTAATCAATCTAGCTTAAGCGTAGGCTTCAATTCATACAAACATACTCCGAG
>JAOSBP010000005.1:15411542-15430251 GCA_027563825.1 Erythroxylum mucronatum
CGAGTATTACTATTTAACTAATTTGGTCTCCGTGGGATCGATATTTTTACTACTTGACGATAGAAACGTGCACTTGCGTTCATCACCAACAGACTTCTTTAAGTGTATTATAATCTTGATTATTGAATTTTATTAACTGATATCTTAAATTGATTGAAATCTTTTCATAAATACTGTGTTTTATTGTTAAATATTAATTTGAAATGGTATGCAAAAGGATGAGAGCCAGAATAAAATTGCTTTTGTAAGTCATATTTTTAGTATTCATTGAAATATTCAAGTTGAATAATATTGCAAATTATTCACGCATAATACCTATCTTTTTCGTGAGCTTTTGACCCTATGAGAAAATTTCTCAAAATTTTTAAAGATCTTGTTATTCCTTCACTTGTGTTATCATGTGTAGTAGAACAATTCTAGAACTTGCTTTCATTATACACACCATACTTGTTAAATTAGAAGCATTATCATGATGAAGGCATTTAGATTCAACAACTTGTTTAAACTTATTTCTTTGAAAAATACCACACCCTTAAATTTTCCTTTAGGAATAACCAAGTTAAGCCTTAACCTTTTTCATTGATTAAACCCACGTATTAACCCTTATCCTATTTTTCTTTGAAGACATTTTTCTTGTTTTAAACCTTGAAGGTTATTTACATTATTTACTTGTTTGAGACTTAAAATTCTTAAAAGGTCTGCTATTTCTTTAATTGTGGTACTGAATGCTTGAATTATTGTGTTCATAAAAAAAAGCATAAAAATAAAGAAAGAAAATAAAAGAAAAAAGATTGAATATATAGTACCAATGGATTTACAATGAAATGACCTGTCTATATTTGTAAACAAGTCTTGAAATATATTGTGTAGTAAATTTCCTTCAATTTAACACTTTTGTTAACTCAGTCATACCTTACCTAAGCCCCGTTACAGCCTTACAAGACCTTTTGATTTGTGTTTCTAGTTTATACATAAGTGACGAAGATGTGATTAGATTGCAAGCCTATGGTAAGAATTTTACTATGCATTGATTGAGAGTTTGATTCTTTTCACCCCAAACACTTGAGTGTATGGAGTGAAATCCTAGTGAGGGTGTAAAGGTTTATGTTTTTAGTTTCAAAGTGATTAATGATATGATTATTTTTAATATTAACTTAGGAAGTTAATTTTAGGATAATTTGATTATACTTTTATATTAATTTGATTTAATAGGATATGATGATTTAGAGTATAAATGGATAGATTGAGATCGATGATGGGTTTATGTTATAAGATTGATAATTTTGATTATGGTTTGCTTGAAGACCGACAAAAGATTAAGTGTGCGGATATTTAATATATGCATATTTGGCTATATTTTTACACCCATATTTGATGGTCAGTTATCAAGAACCTATGCAATGCTTGGATTCCTCAACTAGAATGGAAGGACATAATTTAGTGGTGCAATAGGAACCAGAAGAAAAAAGGCAATAAAATGGACAAGTATTAAGGTGGACCTTAGTAGTACATTATACAACATATTGCTGGAAAAGAGTATAAGGATATTCACTAAGGAGGTAACAAATGAACATATCCTCCTGAGCAAGACAACTAATTTCATCAGAGAAATATTGGTAGCTCATTAAATTCACATGAAGGGTGACCAAGAATCTAAAGGTATATGGAGACTCTCATCAGCCTTACTTAACCAATATAGTGGACCAGAAATGTTTCGGAAGCCTACGAATAGAGTCAATTTGAATTCTAGTTAAAAGAAGCATCGTAAGGTAAGGATGATATGAAAACTTACATGTGAATGCATGGAAGTGGTGCATGTGTGAAGATCTATGAAGAAATGCTCTCTTGAGCAAACATTAAGCCAAGAATGAAAAACATGATGAAGCTCAATGACATGCACAGGTGACTGGAACCTTGACCATCTATGGAGAAAGCAAAGGAAAGTAGTGCAGAAGCTAAAACTAATCAAAGCTTGCAGCCTCAATGATCAACAAATTAAACTATGGGAAGCAGATGATAAGCTAGACATATGTTGAACATGCATAAAATAAGATAAATTGATAGGTATCGGGACATGCAATGCACGTTAGACTTGGATCTATAAAGTGATAACAATATGTATTTGTAACATGTGTTGATCCAATATATATAAGAAATCGATTATTTTATGATATAATAAATACTTAATTTACTATCATATTAAAATAATAAATACATTAATAATAATTAATTAATATAAATTTATTGTTTATAAAATAATTTAATATTATTATATTTTTAATGTAAGTATTGATATGTAAATATAATAAAATCAATATATATTAATATGTATGGTTTACTAATTTTATCAATCATTTTTCCTATGATACAATTGTCTACATTGGTGTCACTTATTTAAAAATTACTGCGTTATTGGGAGTTAATGTATAAATTAGCAGAATAACTATTTTTGAGCTTTTTAAAAGTTATAATAGTCTTATATGAAAATTTTAAAAACATAAAAAGAATTTGAGAGAATTAATGAAACTACATGAAATATTGACTTATTTTACCTTTAATAAATAATTTCTCTTAGCTAGTTAGGGTAAGACTACATATTATTGAATCTCTCTAGATTCTGCATATCAACCAGATTCATAGTGGATATTGTTGTCACTTACTTAAAAATTACTGCGTTATTGGGAGTTAATGTATAAATTAACAAAATAACTAATTTTGAGCTTTTTAAAAAATATAATAGTCTCATATGAAAATTTAAAAAACATAAAAAGAATTTGAGAGAATTAATGGAACCACATGAAAATTGACTTATTTTATCTTTAATAAATAATTCAGTTACAGTATCTCCACTAGTTAGGGTAAGGCTGCATACTACTAGACCTCTCTAGATTCTAACGCATAAGTGGGATTCATAGTAGGTATTGTTGTTGTAATAAATAATTGAGTTATTGTTTCTACCATAGTTTAATAGAATGATGTATTTAGTAGAATGATTGTTAGTTTCTATTTTTTAAATTTTCAAATTTAGTAAAAATTATGTTTTATTATGGTTTTAATTTTTAATTTCAATTTTTCAAGTTTGATTAATTTAAATTTATTTAATAAACATTTGTAAAACTTAACTTTAAAATATATAAGTTTTAAAATTTTAAAATAGTTATTCATGAAATAATATTTAAATGTCAAATATTTAATTCTAAATCATGAAATTATTTTTAATAATTAAATATATATAAATAAATAAAATTCATAGTATAAAATTTTGTATTTACTTATTTATTTTAAAGAAATATAAAAAAAAAAGTTGTTAATATTTATGTAACATATTAAGATAAATTTATTTACGTAATTAATTTATCAATAAATTTAATAAATAATAACTTACTTTGTTAAGCTGATTCAAAGTCTGTCTTTATGATACGTTCAATAAAATATAGAACTAGGCCCGATCATTGCGTCTCTCTCTTTTCAACATGTACCTGCTACCCCGTTCGGCAGATTTCTCAGTACGTTGGATTCTTTTTCTTGATTTTAACGGCGTACTTTTGGTGGGGCTTTTAATCTTAACGAGGTACTTTAGGTTCAAGATCGTTCCTTGTATGGCTTTCTCATTTTTGTTTCTCGTTTCGAATTTGCTTTTTGGATTAATTTGTTGTTTTCCCTATTGCCAGCTAGAAAGATTTTTAGGGGTTGATTTAAAAATTAAATAAGAACAAACTCATTTTTATTTGCAGGATGTTAATATTTAACCAATCCTTTGATCTTCAAACGGTTTTATAGATTTGATATTGGATAGGAACAAAGGGCAGCTTCATTGTCATAATATAACTCGTACCAGAATGTAGCATCACTAGGCCGATGTATAAGCTAGAGGGAGGGGAGAAGAAACTTTTTAAATAATAAATAAATTATTAAACCAAGAAAATATCCCTCTCTTAAACTTTATCAAGAATGAGGGGGGGAGGGAGAGTGGTGTAAATTGCACAAGGATGATCCAAACAAATCAACGCCAATAAAGCACAAGTTAACGCTCCATTGCAGACAGATAACATAACAAGACAGCCATAACAAAAGAGTTCCTACTCATCTAACATCACCTCCAATGACTGCCAATACTGTTGCTCTGCTGGTCAAGAGTACCCACTTCTCCTTTTCGTCTTCATTCAACAAGAACCCACAATTGTAGATACCCATAACAAAATACCAGGGGCTACAAACAAATGCTCACCCGTCATAGGACAGAGACTTGTGTATATTTAAGAAATGAGAAAAAAAAAAAGTCAGATACTAACATGTTCCTCTGGCCGTATTTATATACAATTCAACCAAAGATAGGGATCACACCTATAAATCCGGGTCATCTTGGCATCCGCTGTCAAGTTGCAAGAATCAGGACATCAATGCCCTGCCCTCCCTCCCCCCTACGTCAAGTTGGGACTCCATGGTAAAAACTGTGGTCTTATATATCAAAGATATCCTTTTCTTTTTCTTTCCTCCTATTGCAAATCCTGATCTCAATCCATTTGAGTAATAACTGCGTCAATTGACATAAGTTTTGATATTTCTTCTAGCTTTTCCCAAAAGAGAAACTCCACTGCTGAAACTTTGCTCACAATTGACATATCTGCTTCGGAAAAGCAGACAGCCTCCATAATCTAGCAATTGCAAGCTCCAAAAATTTCACAAGGCTAAGATTTTACTGCAGAAATATTGGAAATATCAATCAACACAAAGGCCTAAGTAAAACGTTCACAAATTTCCACAATTATAACAGAAACCTTCACAATGAAATAAAGGAAAAGAAAGAGCAAGTGCACGTTTAACAAAGATGTCAAAGAGAGACCAAATAACAGTAACACTCCATCACCCAAATGAATATAACTTCGTCAAAAATCAGGGGTAAAGCAGTCTTTTCGTTATTATACATGTCAAAGCATATTCTTGAATTCCAACATATAAGCATCAGAGTATTAAACCAGACCAAGCGAAATCACAGCATTAGAAAATAGCCTCTTCCCGATACCCTCTCATATCAGTGGAAATATTTCCATGTACAAGTCTCTTTTCCCAATTGGCTTAATTCTTGGTGCATGCAAAGCATAGATAAAAAAGAATATCAGAAAGATCAGGACATGACAAAGTGACTTGCATAGTGTCCAAAAAAACAAAACAAAACAAAAAGCAATTTGGGTAAAAAGAAAAGTAAGGCTTACCAAACACTAAGAACCTTAGCTTGATTTTTGCACCCAGACTTGCTTCTGTAAATTCAGAAAACAAATCTTCATTTAACTAAACTGCCATAAAAAACTAGGTTAAAGTTGTGCAACCAGAAAACAAGTCAAATTACCTCATGGGAACCATAACCAGAAGTACCACCTCTCTTAGAAGATTTCACCTCAACTAATGGAGCATCAGCATCCCTTGCACTATGTGAGGGTCCCCGACGACCAAAATGCTTATGGAAGCCTGAGTAAAATCAAACAGCAAAGTTGCAGTACAAACAAATGATTATCTGCGTGCACAGAATGCATCAAACTACAAGGTTAAGAACCAAACATCTAACTAACACGACCGAAAACTAACCGTTATCTAGAGATGAATGAGTGTTTCCTGCACTTCCCAGGGATTTGAATTCCCTCCTCGAATGATAATTATTATCTCCAGAATTTCCTGGTAACTCAAAGGTTGGAAGAAATAAGTTAAATATACTTCCTCCAGCCCTGGGACAAAATTTGAGTGTATAATGACATTGGACATTAGTGGGAATATGCAACCATTCAAAAAAACAACGATGTCCCCTTCATTAACACCTCCAATAGAATACTAAGAGCATACCTTGTGCAGAATCTAACCCTGACTGTGTAGACTGAGAGGTTGATGAGGAGAGCGATTCATCACTTGCAAATGATCCATCCGATTGACGAAAAGGTGTCCATACGACACGATCAGGTCTATCCTTATTTTTTGTTCGCTTTTCCTGCTCACCTGAAGAACCATGAATATCATTTCCAATAAATTTATAATCTGGAGCTCCATTTGCATCCTTCAAAATCAATTGCGCATTTGGGGCCCGAGGAGGGCGTTTATCCTTTTCTGAATTTAAGGCTTGACTTTGTTGCTCAGACTGAACACCAGAAGTCTGGCGAAAATCCTTATTTAGAAGAATGCTTCTCATCATCCTTCCACTGGCATCGCGTCTCTGGCTCTGCTTGACAGCAGCTGAGGAAGAAGAATTTTTAGCTGATGTTGAGCTCTGATGCTGACCACAGAGCAACAAAACTGTCAATAAAAGTCGGAAACAATACTTTTGAAGGGAAGATTGTGAAACTAGTTACAAGCTATATATGAAAGGTTCAAAAACAACAATACGGGGAAAAAGATGTTACTTGACACATCTTAAAGAAATTAAATAAACTAAATACCTCAGACACAAATGGCATAAGTCTGGCTTCTGACTTTTATTACAGAAATGAAAAATACACAGATTTTCTGGGGATAATCTTCAGAAATTCCTTCTCTAATTGTGTCCATAGTTTTAATGAACCAGTGTGAAATTAATAAAGAAGATTGTCCATGGACTCGTAGTTGGGAGGCTGTAATCAGAACTCCTGACACAAATGTATTAATATGAGGATTTTTATTGGATAAGTTGCATATACTTAATCTCAAGTCACTAAAACCCCCTCCTCATATGCTTTTCAAGTTATATGCGAATGAAATATGGCAACATCTGTTAGGACAATCTTGAAATCTCTGTTTATTTGTAAAGAGTTGCTAGGCAGATGCATAGGTTCATTCTATGTCACCTAAAACTTCAACAGAGTCCATTGTAATTCTCAGTGTGTAAAGATGGATATACAAAGTAAAGGATGAATATGTATGCAAAGAGATACCAGTTAATGGCCAGAAGATTCACACCACTAAAACTATACCTTTCATGCACTTTATATAGAGCGCCAACCAAACATTAAAGCAGCCACCATTGACACGAATAAGAGCCTGACAAAAAGCATATTAAGGGCAAGGGACAGAAGCCTTACAGGAAAAATCTCTTTTTCTTTCCCTTTCAGAAGCAGAATCTTCTTTCTACCACTATCACTAATTCCAGGAGATCCTTAAAACATACAAAAAAAAGAAAGAAAGAAAAAAAAACAGACAATGGTTCAGTAAGACAATTTCAATAATATGAAGTAAAGAAATATGAAATGTAATCAATTTTTGGAGAATAACAAGAAGATTCCAATCTTTGAAATCTACTTCTATTTCATTTGGCTCATATTTGGGGTGACAAGATATTTGACTCAACAATGGAGTAAAGCTGTATAAACAAGATAAAAAGAATAATTGATAATGTAAGAGAAAGGAGTGGCATCAGTTGGGTTAACTTTCTATAAATTACGTAGGGAATCTACATCTAAAATAATGCCCACTTGCCTTGGACTAGTAGAATTGACAAACCACTTCTAGGAAAGAAAGCACAAAACTCTCACAATTTTAATGCCTAAAAAGTGCTATACCGGTGTCATCCATTAATCCTTGATAAATTTACAGTATAACATTTAAGACACTAGTACACATTTGTAATCACCAAATTAACCAAATAGAAACCTATTCTAAAATGAAACTGAAAAAGACCAAGCAACATAGATAAACAAGACTACTAAACCTTAAAACACAGAGTATAATAATTGTCTATATCAAATATCTCGACAATAAATGTTACCAATATCAATGAACATGGAGCCCAAAACCTACTCAAAGCAAATCAGCATGGCATGCCTCTCTGCTGAGACAATATGATGCATTGCAGTATTTTATAGAAGTATAACAAAGGTAGACTAAGATCCAATATCCTAATTTCTTTGATTTTGATGCTTCTTGAGCTTTTTAATGCCATGCACATAGGTTGTCAGCACTAAAATTCTCTATAAGAACTGTGATAAAGTACCTCATTAGATTATCACCAGCAACGAAGATTAGATCCTTAGAAAACCATGAGCCCTCTTTCTAAGATAATTTCTATTATGTTCCATGAAGATAGATCTGGTTATGGGTCTGCGAGAGTTGTGGTTAGATAGGGTTTGGGTAGTGTTTGATGAATGGAAAGGGTATTTCCTTTGGCAACCTATAGTTATAGACTTAGGTTCCTCTAAGAGAACCTGAATTTTTTGAAGTTTGAAGTCCTTAGACAATGATGGAATTATGCATGCCTTCTTATTAACTTGGCCCCTTTAAATACACAGCAGTGGAATAACCCACCATAAGAATAGGAAATCATGGGAAAGTGGAGGCTAACCTCCTAACAACATGGAAAGAAAATTCAACTACAAACGTAGCAACAAAACTGATAAGTAGGAGCCATGACAGAAAATGTCCATAAACTTAGGAAACATGATCATATGCCTTCATCTTGTTGTCGTGTCTTGAACTTGCCGTGAATCTCTGGTATAAACTTATAGTGCTAACAACTTCAATAAGTAATGAGTTCTTCCCCTCCAAAGAAATTTATTTTAAAGAAACAACATACACAAAAGAAAAGGTGATTGGATCAAAAGAAGAATCTTTTCAAGGCTCCAAACATTAGCACACAACATAAGACCCATTTGAAGGAAAAGCGTAGCATCTGTCTGTCTGGTGATAGTTAAAAAAGTCAAACGACATGCATATACGAGGAAAAGTGGGAGGGGAACAAAGAAGTGGCTTAGCTATTAAGCATAATGATTAAAAAAGTACCTGTTTCTTCTTCCAAAGCTTCAGATCCAGACACAGAAGTTAAAGTAACAGTTCTATCAACAAGTTGTTGATCATCTCGCCTGGAAAGCCGGATATAAGCCAATTTGTCTTTTCCACCAGTATTTTTGGCAGATTCCCTTAACACATACTGTCACCAAAAAAGAGAACATGTGACAAATTTTCCAAACACATATTCCAGACTAAAATTTGGCTAACTAGAAGATCAAACAAAGGTTGAGAATGAAAATTAAAAGCCAAATATTCATGATAAATTAACCTCTAATCAGATTGCTATGTAAATAACATAGATCAAAATACGTTGTAGCCACAAACAAAAGGTTATCTATGAAAGCCACAAGTAAAACTTTTAATGAACACCAAATCACCAATAGAAACAAACAAATAGAGAGTAGCATTTAAATATATCTGACCCAAACATTTGCACCCACAAATGTACGAAACCATTAATACCATTCTACTTGATGCCCTCTTCTTTTCAGAACCTCGTTTGGAGGAAGATGAGCCAGGACTCCCACTTCCACCGGATCTTCGGCTGATTTTGCCATTGGACAATATCCTCTGCTACCAAATTAGTTTAGCATAGTCACAGATTGTCATTAAAAGGCCAATAGAATTTTAAAAAATCTAATGAAAGAACAAACTAAAATTGAGAAACCTAACCCAAACTGAACATGAAAACACAATTTAAGTTAGGTGCAACCATGATCAGATTGGAGGAAGACACCTTAACCGAATTCAGGGATATATTTCAATCATCCATATACCATCTCACGATTCAGGAAAAAATCAACACCAAAACTATATTTCAGAACCCATACTAAATTTTTGTATCAACAGGAAAAAAAAAACACCAAGAACAAAAGTAGATTTTTATCAACACAAAATGATAAGTCTCTTCATCACAAGCAGCAGTATTGGCATAATCACCAACACAAACCTTTAAAAATATTATCAGAAACCAATCCAGCTTTCCCTTACGAAAGAGCAAAATTTTGCATTAGATTTCCAGTGTCTCAAACTGATATGGCCAATGTTAGAGTGGGAAGATTAAATTCTTCTCTAAAGCCCAAACAATTTCCTCTAGTGCAAATGCACTCAATCTCATTGCTCAGATTCATCAAACTTGAGAGTGCTTGATTCGGGAAAAAAATAAACTAGTAAACGTGTTAACAACAAGAAACCTAAATACGTAACTTTCAAAACCATGGCAAAACAACTCGAAACACTACCAAAAAAAAAGGACGAGATATAAATTTTATGCAATCCTACAATAAACTTCAGCCATAATTATAGTAATAGAAGCAATACCCGTGATCCACTCTTAGCAGCTCTTTTCTGACGGACAAAGTCCATCAAAGGCGTAACAATAGTAGCATCTTTTGCAGCACCTGTACAAATCAGGAGAACACAGCAATTTTGTAAATCTAATAAAACAAAAGCCATGCTAAATTCAGTGAAATCTACATCTTTTTTCCTTCTAATTATATTGCTTCGAGATACTATATATGTCTGCACTGACCAGCTCTGTCCGCTTCTCTTCTCTCCAATTGTATTTCTGCACTCGGAAGATTCTCAGCAGGCTTTCCAATAACTTCAAGGAACTCCAGATACTCAGGATCTGAATTTCAACAAGGAATATTTATCAAAAGCAACCATCAGCATATGTTCATATGGATCAAGCATTTATCATCTTCCTATTTGAATCAAAGCAACTGGTACCTTTGTCTATAGTGCCTTCACGAACATCTTTCTTAGATGACTGTTTTGGGACTCGTTGTGAAGGTGCATACTCAACAACAGCTTTGAACTGAGTTCCTAAACAAAAACGTACATTAAACGTTTCAGAAATTCATGTTAGCCCCTACAGAGTTCTTCATCCAATATGAAAAAAGCATAAAAGCCAATGAAGTATTCTGAAATGTCACCCAACAGCTGACATATCTTATGAATGGACTTTTATTGTTCAAAGGTAAAAAGATTCATAGTAACCCACCATGAATAAACATAAATAGATGTGTTTGGATGTTATGCCCAAGAATTACCCTTCTCATTAACAAAAAGATGCCCATTAAAAAACTCAGCAAACTCGATAACATCCTCAGGACGTCTGAATTCAATGTAGGCTCTAGCATAAGATTGATGCTTCTGGCTGCAATTCATTTTCAGAAACAATCATAAGAGAGCTTTACAGTTCATTTTTAAGTGCAGATACAAGAGCTTTAGGACCTACATGCATGCTTTATCTTAACTTTGATTAAGTAATTTAAGGAGCAAATAATCTATTGTAGCCAAATGCATTCCACATGCAAAGAAGCATACGTTAAAAAAAGTACAATCACAGACAATTCCTATAATGCCATTGGCTTCTTTGAGAAAAAAAATAAAAATTAGTAGTGATACATAAAGATAGAACACGCATAATGCTCCGACAACTCAAATGTGAATGACAATTAAAAAGAGGAAACAGGACAACTGACAAATGTGGAAGTCAAAGAAGGGAACAATATAAAAGTAACAAAACTAAAGTTTCAGTTACAAGTATCAAAAGTCTTCTGACTATGTGAAATTTAGGCAACGCTTGAGCAAGGGCAGCACTTGTTTATTGCATAATTTTTATCCAATAAAGACCAAAGAAAGAGGTACATGATCAACCACATTACTCTTGTATGCTGTGCCCTAAAAGAACCCCTGGTTTCCTCCCTTTCTGTTGAATAGCATATGCAGATGGTCATACCAAAAACAAAAAAACAAAAAAGAATCATCCTAAAATAAAGGATCCCACATCACTCAACTTTGACGTCTAAGTTACCAATATCTTTTATTCAAATCAATTTTTATTTAATAATCCAAACCAGTTCCTCATCCCAACAACTAAACAAAAAGCACGATACTTGCTCTTCTGTTTCTGTCAAAAATTTCAGCAACGAATCCTCTATGAACTCTCATTCAAACACACAGAATCTTAATTACTATGCAGCTCAAGAGAGCACCAAATTCGATGCCTAAAATGCTAGTATTCAAGCATCACACAGATTGTAGATCTCCAGTCTATTCCACACCCAAATCCAATAAGGACCCACAATACTTCACATAGCATCAGCACTTAACAGAGAGAAACCCACCATTCGTTGAACAAGTTCAAGAAAGAAAAAAGCATAGAACATACATTTTATAGATAATAACCCAGGTCCATTCAACTGGACCAAAAACCCAAAAGAAATCAACAGAAAACTACTTCCAAAAATAACAACGACAAATAGAAATAACATATACAAGAAACAATTATGTCCACAATCGACGGACCAAATAAACAGAAGCTTTTACATTCATGAAAAAAATGGCCGGTCCTTACCTTCTCTTGCCCGAACGGAAGTAGAACCAGTTATAGCGGCCGGCGAAGGCGACGTTAATTTGCTCCATAAGCGTCGCCTGAGAAATCGTCGGCGGCAAGTGCCGAATCACCACCTTGGTCTTATCAGAGTGACCTTTCATTATCCTCAAAAACCTAAAGCGAAGAAAGAAAGAAAATCCAAACTAAAACCAGAACCACGAAATCCCCAAAACGGAAACAAACACAAAGACCCTCTATCTATCTAATTCAACTACTAATTCCACTGAAATCGCAGAAAACGCTCCATCACCCCTTGGAAATTACATCTTCTTCGTAGCGTAAGGGGATAGATCGAAAGAGAGAGGGATTGGTGTGCCCTAATTTTGGAATGCAGCTGTAATCGCCATGTTTAAAAATTATGAGAAAGGGGAGAGCAAGAGCAGGAGAAAGAGAGAGAAGGTGACGTAAGCTTTCTAAAATTAGCATTGCATCGAGAGTGTTCAACTAATCAAAAAGACCCATTATCTTAGCTTCTTTAACAAATATTACAATTGTTACGGTGAAATAAAATTTCTAAACTAATTAAACATAAATTTACGTATTATTTTACATTTTCAAATTTTGCATTTTAACAAAATTTTTACTTAGTATTGTTACTATTGTTTTTATGAAAAAAACTAATTTTAACTTTTAAACTCTAATTTAATATCTCATTCTTTTTATTCTTAAATTTTCTTTAAATGAAATCTTTTTATTAAAAACTAAGTATAAATGTGAACTTAATTTATTTGAAAATTCTAGTAATAAATTACTTGATTGATTAAATCATATAAATGGTTACATTACAATTTGAGTTATTAATATGTGTTTGAAGTAGTCTCCACATTTTTCATTGTTTTTTTAGGTGAATAAATTCGTTAAAACTGTTAAAGTATTTTATATTGACTAAACATGAAAACATTAAAGATATATAAGTGGTAAGAGTCAACTATTCAAATAACTAGTTCTAGTCATTTTGACAATAGTTGACCCAAGCTTAATTCTAATATGGTATCAGAGCCGATAGTTCTCCGTCTGAATGTCCAATCCCAGCGGGCTGATCCGATTACCGTTGCGTTTATTTCAAGTAATAACTATAAGTCCAGTCTCAATTGCACTTGAGAGGAGTGTTAGAGTATCTCATATTGACTACACATGAAAATGCTAAAGAGTTTATAAGTGGTAAAAGTCAACTATTTAAATAACTAGTTCTAGCCATTTTGGCAATAGTTGATTTACGCGGCGAAAGAAAATATCCTCTTGTATTATAAACAAATGACCCTAGTCAGCTTAGCTTACAACTTCAATTTCAAGATTCCCTATCAATGTATTGCCAACCTAGGATGAGACAACTTGTCATGCAGCTTACTTGCTAGGCAACTTGGTGAAGTTTTAAGGGAAAATCTACATAGTGCTTCTTCCGGAGGAATGGTATCTTTTCGCATATTATGCTATTTCTAGCAATCTCTATAAGGTGAATAAGAGTTCCAAAATCAAAATTGAAGAGTTTTCTTATCCTACCTATTGTTTAGTCTGATTGCACTAGCCCAGTCCAATACTTGATGTCAACTTGTAATGTTACGATGGTTGCTAAAAAGATCAAGGAGATAATTCCAAAGCCCTTGAGAGTAGGGACATTGAAAGGATAAATGTAAGTGACATTCTAGGACTACACCATAAAAGCCCACAGTCTTTACTTTCAATTGCAAATTTTTCACAAGATCAATTGCACATTTTCTTTGGGAGACAAAAATTCTATTCAGAATTTGCATCACCTCAGGTCTAAGAAAATAATGTAACTTACATTTCAAATTTCATCATTACGCAAGACTAAGATGCAGCTATTAAAGATTCAAAAGACTAATAATGAGTTTTACAACTCACTAATCGTTATTAAAAGTTTAATAAAGGTTTCATTTTTACTTCTTTTTTTTATATATAAATGATTGTATTAGCACTTTTAAGCGATTAAATATTGTTCCTAACTAAGTTATATGTAATATCAACTTAATCATAGAAATTCTATGATATAACTTTATGTTTAAATTTTTTCAATTTTAATAAGGATAATATTAAAAATTATATCAATGCCACGTATATTTAAAAAAAGAAATAAAATATAACTGAATTATATTGCAATGCATATTATTCCAAACATAAAACTTAAACATAACAATAAATTTTTATAAATCAATTAAAATTATAAATTAGAACAATCTTAAATATTTATTCTAATAATTAAATAGTGAGTTAATTATACGTAATTTCTCTATGATTTTATTTACCTTTTCATTTGTATAATTATGCTTGTAAAAAGTTAAATACATTGGGATCCTTACAATTTGTTTTTTTTTATTTGACTCCTCATATTTTAAAATTTACCATTGATCTCTATATCATAATTCATTAATTTTCTATCTATTTTTTATGCAAAATGACATAAAGTTGAATTTTTTAAAGTACTAATATGATGTTAAAACCCTTCACTTATTCACATTTCTCTCATTGGTATTAAAGCTAAAGTTTTCGAGGAGATCAAGTTCTTAGTAACTAAATTCATTTTTAAGGAAAACAAGTTCTTATTTCCTTAAAGGTGAGTGGTCTTGGTATAAGTAACATTAAACCTGTTGGTCAGCCTGAAAACCATAACCAGAAAGAAAAACAAATAATATATAGATTGGATTTCTTTGTAAGAACCAAATCTATCCCTAGTGTATAAACCTCTAGTATTAATGATATGATTGTTAGTTATGAACTAATTAAGTTTGAAAAAATCTATAGATAGAAGTGAGATTATTAGAAATAATATAATGATAATATTAATTCTAGAATAAATATGAATATATAATTGAATGTTAATGAAATTAAAGAATAAATTAAAATAAAATAAAGTCATTTCAAAATCTATCTCAAGGTTCATCTAATCCAAAGAAAAAAGGAATTTAGCTCATGATAATTGAAAACAAAATACCACAACTAAAGTAAAAGATGGAAATCTAGGAAAACACGTCTAGAATCCTTAAAATCTCTAAAAACTTCATATTGATGAAAACTCGCTCCATGGAGGTTTCCTTAGTTGTTTCTCTTGCTTTTTTACACATCCTAGATTTTTTTTCCTTCGTTTTTTTCTACTTCTTTCTCTTATTTATAGCTAAATTTTATCCTTTAAATTTGAAATTTGAATATAGTGATATAAATAAGCTTTAACATAGGTGTGTTGATGACCTTGTTCTTCAAATTAACGTGCAATACTATCTAGAGCTAAACTGTGCACAGACGTAGGCGTGTACCATTAATATGAATTTCTTACTATTTAACAGGGGCATGTTCTTTAGGAAATATTCAACATGCCTCCAAACTCTCGTATATGTCCATGTACACTATCTTGCTCTCCATAACTCAATCAAAATAACTCAAATTTGCTCTAAACTTGTTTAAATTTGTTCCTTTTTACTCCAAGTGGGTGAATTAGACTTATAAACAAAATATAAACAACTCAAGTACAAAAATCAATAAAAATACTCAGAGAAGTAAGCAAAATACATTAAGTTAAGTGACTTACTATCCAACCAAAAATCCATCAATCTTCTTACTAAAAGCTTCAAACTAAACTACCAGAGCTGTAACTGCGCCTACATCAGCAGTTGAGATCATTGGATCACGAAAATTCCTTAATTACGCTAACATTTGTCTCAAGACTATTAAAACCTAATCCTATGTTGATTGATTGAAATCTCTTTCTAATTAAAACCCCTAGAATTGTATTAATTGATTTATGAATTTCACTATTTAATTTGACCATAATCTAAAAGATTTATGCTAACTTATCTCTAGGTCTTTATGCAACTTCTTTCAACTATGCTAGATATATTCATATATTAGATTTTTCAAACTCAATTGTATAAAATCATACATGAAATAATACGATGATAAAGTTAATTTAATAATAAATATGAACATCGAATTGAATCTTTAAAAAATTAAAGAATGAATTAAATTAAATTAAAAATAGTACAATATTTATCTTAGGGTTCATCTAATCCAGAGACTTAGCATATAATAATAGAAAACAAAACACAAAACTAAATAAAAAGCTAGAAATTTAGGAAACATGGCTGGAATTCTTAAAATCTCCAAAAACTTCAATCTAGATTGATGAAAATATGCTCAAATAGGGTTTCCTTAATTGTTTCTCTTACTTATTTGTGTTGTTCTTTCCTCTCTTTTTTTTTGGCTTCCTCCTCTTATCTATAGCTCAATCTTATCTTTTTTAATTTGAAATTCGAATATACTAAGACACAAAAGCATCAACACAGGTGTGTTGATGATTGTGTTCTTCAAATTAATGCACAACATTATCAAAACTAATACTTGCACAGACACGGGCATATACCATCAATATGGCCTTCTTATTATTGAACACAAGCATGTTCCTATGTGAAATATTCAACACACCTCCAAACTCTACTACATAGCAATGTACATTGTCTTATACTCCGTAACTCAATCAAAATAGCTCCAAATTGCTCTAAACTTGTCTAAATTAGTCAAGTGAGTGAATTAGAACTAAAAACAAACATAACCAACTTATGTACCAAAAAAATAAAAATATTTTGATAAACAAGCAAAATTCAATAAATATTGGACTAAAAATAAGACTTAATCACTATTTATCAACTTCCCAACACTTAAGCATTTGCCTATCTTAAGCAAATAATAATTCTAATTCATCAACTCTTCTTAATATCCCCCTCTGCTTCATCTCTACCTATATATTCACACTTCAAATGTCATGCTTTAATAACCAAATTACAGGACGATAAGAATCAACAATTATAAAACAAATTTCATAAGCCAACAAATGATATTTTTTTATAATCCTTCTTAAATCAAGTGCCATAGGATTTAACACCCTCACATTAAGGATTCACTCAATTCATTTAAAGTGTCTAGGGTAAAAATCAATGAAATTTTTAATTCAATTAAAAGGAATCTTAACTATAAGCTTGTGAATATATCGCATCTTCACCACTATAAAATAAACTAAAGGCAAAATCAAAAGGTCTTTACATAAAGGTATAATGAGGTTTAGATAAGATAAGGTAAAGATAAATTGTCGGTTAATCAATATGAAAGAAATTGCATAAAAAAATTATACAAAATTTTAATTTAGTCACATAAATCTCCATATAAAATGTAAATAAGGTGTAAAATACATAAGGAATCTTCTCTTTAGTTTCTCTGGAGTGGAAATAATTTGGAGTTTAGAAGGGCCAAGATGCAATGGCAAGAGGTGTGTATGCCTAAGAATAATGGAGGGCTTGGAATAATGACTCTCAGACTAATGAACATTGTTATGTTAGCAAAGAGATTATAGAGACTCATAACAGACAAACAGGCTTTATGATGTAAATGGGTGCATAAAGTTCACATAAAAAGTAATGGCATCAGGGGTTTTGGAATCAACGTATATGTAACTTCTTCTCTAAAAGAAATACTAAAAATTAGATGCTCACTAAGGAAGGAGTTTATTCAGTTGATTAGAGGTGGCAATTCTTCTAAATTCTTGTTTAACAATTGGTTATCATGTGATCCTCTACATTGCTTAGAAGAGATGGAAATTCTTAAGCAAATCATCAGGTTGAATTCAACTGTTAAAGAGGCTTTAGTTGACAAACAACTTTTTAGTCTCTACTCTATTCCAAACTTTATCATCACTGAAGTTATTGGAACTCACTTGAATGATGAATAGGACAAAATCATTTGGAAGCACACTAGCAATGGAATTTTTACAAACAACACTTATAGGAATTTTTTAGAGACAATCCAATTACATATTCTGGATTCAGCTAGTATGGCACAAATAGTGTCATCCTCGAGCATCCTTCATATTATGGCTAGCTATGAAAGATAAACTACAAACTCTGGATAAGCTGAGGTTTTTTAGTATCCCAAACAACTGCTCCTTATGCATAGGTGATGAAGAAAGCAAGAATCACCTATTTTTTTAGTATCAGTTTGTCTCTAATACATGGAAATTGTTAATGTTACATTTAACAAGCTCCAATTGATTGGAATTCCGTCATAAGGTGGTGTACTAATATTATTCATCCTAACAACATTATTAAGAGGTATTTTTACTTGTCTATGTCCATTCTAGTTAAAGCTATCTGGGAAGAAAGAAATTTTAGCATTTTCCAGGATAAACTCAATCTTCACAACAGTTCAACAGTATAACTCTTCAGCATATTAGAAACTTCATTAGCCTACACATTGTCAAATGCCAAAATCTAGATGACTATAGTAGAATATGGAATGTATGAGCCAAGTATGGTTCTAAGTTATATAAGTTTGTAATGAGGATTGCGTCTTAGATCATATTCCAATTATAGACTCTTGTAATACTCTTTGTAGCATGTGTACTGTTGGGACCCGATCTCGGAATCGGGCTCTAACCGAAAAACAGAAGACAAAAAGCGAAAGTCGAACCTGAAAGTGGGCCGCAACGAAAATGCGAAACACAAATCGATAAGCGGAAGCGAACGAAAAGCGAAAGCCCAAAGCGAAAACGAAGGGCCAAAAGCA
>JAOSBP010000005.1:15435873-15452409 GCA_027563825.1 Erythroxylum mucronatum
TTAATTTATGCTAACATGCTAATTTAATGCCAACTTAATTTAATAATGCTTTAATTTCTCTAATCATGCTTAATTAACATAAACAAAAGTTTCGGGGCTAACAGTGACTCTTATCAGTTACCTTCTTTTCTTTTTGGAGCTTTTTCTTACCCGTTTGGGTGATTACCATTTCATATTTCTTAGTATTCATTTCCATTGTACTAGGCAAACTTCTCTTTGTTCTTTCAGCTATTATCTTTGCTAGTTAGTCATTCTGAATCTCCAAGTTGTGTATAGAAGCCTTCATCATCTGATCTTTCACATTAGATTAATGAGCTATATTCAACAACATCTATTCCAAACTAGGCTTCTTGGGTTGAGGTGCTTGCTATTGGAATCTAGGTGGAGGGTTGTTTCTCACTTGGCCCTGATTCTCCCAAGAAAAGTTCAGGTGATTCCTCCATCCTAGATTGTACGTGTTGCTATATGTATTATTTTGGGGCCTAAAGGCATTTCTCAAATAGTCCACATGCTTGGGTTGTGTTACTTGACAATCTTAAAGCCTGCACACCTCACATTACATAACTATACCATATCGAGCCATCGTAAGTTTATCAATCCTTTTGCTCAAGGCTTCCACTTGGCTCGCCAATTGTTCCACTGTGTCCACTTGATAAACTTTTGTTGGCTTATTGATTCATACTCCAGACGTGCACCACTGGTAATTGTTCATAGCCATGTATTTTATTAAGTCTTGGGTTGCTTCTGGTGTCTTATTGTTAAGCGACCCCCAGTTGCTGCATCTATAGACTACCTGGTATTTTGATTCAACTCATTGTAAATTGTTTGGATTTTCATCCAAAGCAGTAGACCATGGTGTGGGCAGCTTCTTAGCATCTCTTTGCACCTCTCTTATGTATCGTATAATGATTCAGCTTTGGCTTGGGAGTAAGAAGAGATGTCGTTCCTCAATTTAGTAGCCTTAACTAATGGGAATTATTTCAACATGAACTTCTCTGCCACTTATTCCCATGTAGCCAGTGACGTTCTCTGCATCGAATTTAACCATTGCTTAGCCTTTCTCCTTAAAGAAAATGGGAATAATCGCAATATGATGGTATCATTATTAGCTCCGTTTATTTTAAAGTATCATAAATTTCCCAAAAATTATAACATGTGTGCATTTGGGTCTTCATCTCTGAATCTATCAAATTGGATTGACTGGTGCCCATCTAGATGATACTAAGCTTTATCTCAAAGTTGTTGGCACTAAAAATCGGTCTAATGATGCTGGACTTCACTCTAGTAAAGTTTGGTCTAGTATAGTCAAACATGGTCTTTAGTTAGTCTGCCATATTGTGTGATTCTTTAGTATCTACTTAATAACCTAAGTCTTCTATTTGACGATCTAGTTCAAACTCCCTTAGTTGTGCTCTATGAACATTTACGCGTATTGTTCGCTCAATTTCTAGATCTGTGTCGATTAATCTTTTAGAATTACTTCGGTTCATAAACTGGCCATGATAAGGACTTTAGGAGAGTCACACCCCAAAAGCTAGCTTATGAGGGTAGAGAGCCCAAAGTCCTTATAAATTTCATATCAATTTTGTATTTAACCAATATGGGATTCAAGTCCTATACCTTGCAATTAAATCAAACCGTAACATTCGTCCCCCTATAAGGACCAATGTCCTCATTGGTCACAGCCATGTTGGTCACGGCTAACACTTTCAGGTCACCACTCTATGGGTCACCACTATGAGACCCTTGTTGGTCACGGCCACGTTGGCCACGACTGGCACTCCCAGGCCACCACTCCATGGGCCACCACTCCAAGACTGGCTCTGATACCAATTGATAAAGACTTTAGGAGAGACACACCCCAAAAGCTAGCTTATGAGGGTAGAGAGCCCAAAGTCCATATAAATTCCATATCAATTTTGTATTTAACCAATATGGGATCCAAGTCTCATACCTTGCAATTAGATCAAACCGTAACAGACCAAGAGGCGAAATCTATAAGAAAATGCAAAATTAATAAAATTAAATTAATACAAAAATAAAACATAATAAAATAAGAATGTCTAGAGTAATAAAATCTAGGTTTTCCTAATATTATTATCCCCAGCAATGACGCAAAAAACTTGATCGTTTATCTTTCTATATTAATATTAAAATTTATGTAGCTAGCACAGGCAAGTATGAGTCAATTCCATGAAAACAATAATTATTAATAGTTACCCTTTTTCTATTATCTAGCCTAATAATCATATTTTTGGTTTTTAATTAAAAATAAAGCTAAACAACTAAACTAAATTAAGATCAAACAATTTTGAACTCAGGACAAGTAGAATACGAAGAAAAATCAATATCAAATAATAGTGTCTAGATGATGAATCCCCCTAGGAACCATTAAATTTTTAACCTTTTATCATGCAATTATATTATTGATTATTGGATCGTGAAAATTCTTATCTTATATTAATAAGTTTCTCGAGACTATTAACAACTAATCCATTAGTTGATTAATAGGAAATTTTCTAGTTAAAACCCTTAGGATTGCATTATCAATTTATGAATTCAGCTATTTGGTTTCACCTTAATCTAGAGAATTTATGTCAACCATCTCTAGGTTTGTATTCAAATCCTTTCAATTATAGTAGATCTATTCATACAAGAAGATGTCTCAATCTCAATCATATGAAATCAATTTATGCACTACTATTATGGATATATTAAAGCAAGAACAAACACATAATTGAATCACAATAAATCAATAAATATAATTACATATAATAAAATATTAAAACATATTGTTATCCCAAACTAGGGTTCATCACACCTAGACACTAAAAATGTTTAGTTAATAATCATAGAAAACAAAATCAAAGATAAACATAAAGAAAAAATAAAACAAAGAAATCATAATTCTACATCTCCCTTTCTGTTCTATTGAATCTTCTTAGAAGTTTGGATCTGATGTTGCTTCCTATTGAATTTCTTGATGTATTCTTCGTGTTTTCCTCGTCCTTTGATCAAAATTGTAGCCTCTATAACTGTTTTACATCTCAAAACTGTTGCAAAACTCAACTCCCTCCTATTTGCCTCCACTCGTGTCCTTTTATAGTAAAATTTAGGATTTTTGGGATATACATAGTCACTTACACGGGCGTTTGAGAGACCGTGTATAATAAAAAACACTTGAAATCTCAATTTCTGATGGGCACAGAAACTTACAAGGGAAACATACACCACTTTGTGTATTAAGAAACACGGGTGTGTAACTCCACACAATCAGAATTAAAACTCTTTAATCTTTACTGTACACGGTCGTGTAAATCCTTAGTTGCTTCAAATCTTCGTTTCACGCTATGATTTCATCCAAATTCTTTTCCTTTTATTCCATGAAGGTAGTTATGACCTATAAATGCACTTGGAGTAAATTAAGTACCAAATATACAACATAACTATGAAATAACAAGCAAAACATGTTAAATATAGGAGTATAATTATAGTCAAATATGCATTTATCAAATTACTTAAAAGTTTGTTATTTGTTGGGGTTAATTAAACCCCAAACATTCCAAGTTACTATATTTATAAAGCTAAAGATTTACTAGACTTCTTCTTGGCTTTCCTATTAGATTTGATACTAATGGTACTTGGTACTACATTGCCATCTTTCAGTGGTTCAATTATAGGGCAAAGAAAGTTTTGAAGAGGCATTTGCCACTTCTGCTTTTTAGAAGTGGTGTAGGATAAGTTCAAATAGGTACTACTTTCCTCCTTTTAAAGGTTTGTTCTTAATTCATCCACGATAATCCTTTTCTAAGAAAAGGATTAGATACCTTCTTCCTTTTGCTTATGTTTGTTATAAGAGTATTTCCCTCTAAAACCTTGACAAGTATGACCTCCTCCATACCTGAAGGTGCATTCTTTAAATTCCCCATATCAGGAGGCAAATGAGGCTCTGGATTTACTGTTAGTTTTTTACTACAAGTAGTGGCAATTCAATCCTATGACCCCTCTATATTGCTTCAACTTGCTCTGACTTATTGGCCTCCAAAACTTCCTTTCCTTTAGGTTTCCATAACCGTACCTACTCCTTCTTCATAGGTTTCTATTAGTAACTTATAAATATGGAATCCTCTGTCAAGTTACCACTCTCATCAAGCTTTTTTATTTTTACTAAATCAGAGAGCTTCTTGTTCAATTCCACACAAAAAAAATCCAGTCATAACCTACTATTTTCAGGTTATCTATATAATCATCTAGGATCAAAGTTATCACTAAAGTGTTGGAAATGTAACTTAGATCCTCTATTGAGTAATACTCGAGGGGAATGTTATGAAAGGTCAACCACAATAGGATGGTTCTCATCCTTGACTTGTCCATGTTAAGTCTTGGCCTCCATTTTTGTAGAAGATATAGCTGTCCCTAGATCTTCTTCACTAATAAGCACATTTTATAGTCCAAGTTTCCTCTAGATAATGTTTGCCTTGTGTTGAACTTAAGGGAATAAAAGACATTTCTTCCAAGAAAAATCTTGCTAAATCAAACTATAATTTCCTTGCTTTCATATTCAATATTTCCACTTGAAGAGTTACGATCTCTAATTCTTGAGGTTAAGGATGTATTTGAGAGGATTCCTGACTACTTTGCTCTAGACAAGTCCATTACCAGTTATGAGCCCTTAGAAGTAGATATGATCTTTACATTGTCATTTTCTAAAACTTTTGGAGTACTTGAATCTAAATGCTTGATAGGAATGTTGCAAGAAAGTCTAGGAAAGGTTGTCAAGCAATTAAGATAAGGGTGAGAAGGAAAGTATGCCCCTTTATCTTGGTTGGTGGTCGAAAGAGAGGATAAAAAGCTAAAGATCTGATAGGATAAGTTCACTGCCAATAACGGTAAAAACATGTTAGTATGAAAGAAGCGAGAAAAGGATAAATTAGGGAAAGAGAACTAAAAAAGGAAAGAAAAAAACTAGGTCGAAAGTCCAAAAACAAGATTAAAGTTAGAGATAGGTTTTAGCTTCTCTCTTTAACCTAATATGATATAGTTTGTTGTTCAAACTAATTATTTTTAAACGTGTAATAATAATTTTTAATTTTTGTTAGTTTGATATTATTTTTATTTAAAAATTAATAATTAATATTGTTAAAAGGGGAGAAAGTTGGAAATTTTTTAGCTATGAACAATTTTAATTGTTAATTTCTTCAAGTATTTTTAGGTCGAGAAAAAATTTAGAACATATTAAATTATGAATGTTAATTTAGTGAGAATTGTTATTTATTATTATAAGCCTTTTAATGAAAAAGTTCATGAAGTAATAATATGGCAGAACAATAAGTCTGTGCTATGACTATGCATTTTTAAAATAAGGGATGGATAGGAAGAATTTTTCCTTCCAATTTTTTTTTTTAAATCTCTTCTATGGTTGTTACTCTGAAAATTCTTCAATAACCATCTCAAGGACCATTAAACAAGTCACTTGTTGCAAATTTTAACATATATTGCAATTCCACAAATTACTAGTAGATTTTTATTACATGTGTTACAGAGATTCCTTTTTAGATAAGCGATTTTTTTATTTGAAATTTTTTGCTCTTTTTTGTTTTGATCTAATTTTGTCCCTTCAAATAAGTTCGATTTTGTTTTTTTGGAATAGGAGATTGTATAAAATTTATAAAAGGGAATGCAAGTAGTAGCCTCTTGCTTTTCAAAACTTTAATTCACCATTGTGAGCAATAATTAACCTTGGATGTGAACTTGGAACGTTCTATTACCTTCGCAAAGCCTGAACCCAAATTGGGGTTTATTGCAACTTATCTTTATGATTTTCAAATTAAGTTGGTGTGAGTATTTGTATTAGATGGATATTTGAATTGTATTAGACATGATGCATGGGAAGAAATTAAAGAAACAGCAAAATTTTTGGAGACACCAAAGAGGTTGCGTTTCAAGCTAGCATTATGTAAGAGGATCAGATATCACATCTTAGCTTTCAAAGAAACTTTCACTCAACGCCAAATGACCTGGATAAGTAAATAGACTTTTGTTGCTTAGTCAAGTGTTTCATACCTTGTTATTGTGTTGATAATCTGATATGTGTATGTTGCTTTTAATCAAACTTATTTTATCCTTATTAATTCAATTTCTATTTTCAAAAAAAAAAAAAAAAAAGAGAGTAAGGTCTTATTCAAGTATGTCCTATCTACAACATGTGGCGTAGATTTCTTCAAAACTATCATAGAAGAAAGGGGATCTATTACGGGAACCAAATGGCCCTACTTGGTTCAGCACAAATTCTGCCCTGCCCCCATGATTAACGAAAATAACGTTGCGGACAACTATCAAATATGGAACAAAATTCTATCTCTCCAAGAGAAACGAAAGACAAGGCTGCAGTGGCTATTAGTGGGATAAAGATGAATAAAAAAATTTTATTACATGAACAAAGAGATTTTATTACAGAATATAATTAAGTAACAACTTCCTACCCGGTCTGAAGGTTTTACAGCATTTTATAGCCACGTTAACTAATTAAAAGATAAATACAGTGGCCGTTAAAAGATAAACCAAACGATGTCGTTTTCATCCTCAAGTCAAACGATTTCTACTCTAACAAAACGACGTCGTTTTAAGTAAACAAAACGACATCATTTGGTTCATGATGACTTGATAACTGTAACAAAATGACGTCGTGTGCTTACATTTCCAAACGACGTCGTTTACATATAAACATCTACCCTCCACGATTAAGGACGATGCACTGTTGCCGATTATATCACCGACGGAATATTTGGTCAGTAAATTTTCCTTTATTTTTCTCGCCTTTTTCATTTTTCAGACAATTTCACCGACCGAAGAAAAATTTCCGTTGGGAATTGGCTACGGTTTCCTTTCTGTCGGAATTTTTCCGTTTGTGTTTTACATATTTCTTGTAGTTACAGTTAATGAAAATTGTCTAGACAATGAACTGAAGAATAACGTCCTCCTTGCGTGCAAATCATGCATTTATGTGTTGTAAATCATTTGACGTTAAACCATGCAACGTCCAACTTGTTTAGCCAATTAAAACTGTCCATCAACACACCAATACGCAGCACATCAAGAAGCCAAGTTGTTCAAGCCATGTCAATTATGTTCAGATGCATGCTGTCAAAATAATTAAATGACAATTATGTAAATAACACCCATCTTTCTATAGCCATGCAATCCATCAGGCCATGCCACATTACCAATACAAGAAACCATGCAACTTTACCAAGGTTATTCACTACTGTACCTTCACTTCTCACCCAACTTATACTAATTAATTCCAGCCTTGATAATATATGGTTTTTGTCATCACCTATGACCAAAAGGATCATTACAACTTTGTCAAAACATATCCCCTTTATGTTGCCAACGTTGTGCACTATTGGCGTTTACCGAACACCGAAAAGGTCTCATGGGATCACGGAATGGGTTTTATGCCACTTTGCTGTTTATCCAAATGTTTGTTGCTGCTGTTGTGATTTTTACATTTAGGTTCCAAATTGGGGTATACATATATTGCAATAAAGTATATGAAGTAATAGGGTAGTGATGGGAGAAGAAAGAAATATGTCTGTAAACACACGTGATTTAGTCACAGCTGGGCAGGAACGATAACCGGTGCCCATCATTCTCAACATCAATATGTCTGTAAACACAAGTGATTTAGTCACAGCTGGGCAGGAACGATAACCGGTGCCCACCATTCTCAACATCATTACGCCCTTGTGAACAAGATGCATTGAAAGCAGTCAATGTTTTAGTTGCTTTAGATTTATTGAAATAGTTGAGCCATCTTCCCCAGCATTAGTGTCATCACCTTTTCCCTACTTTTTCACTGCACTAGCATGGGTTGGTGTTCAGAGAGACCATTTACGAAAGCTAACGACTTCTTTTTTCACAGACAATCAAGAACAACATATTAGACAGTTCCTACCCATCCGCATGTTAATTAAGTCACAGTAAATTTCCGTCCATCAACCTTGCAAAAGACACATACAAAATAAATACATCGATGGCTAGCCACAGCAGTTGTTTTTCTGCTGAATTGGCTCTCCCTTCATTTGAACTGTCCCCGTTGACTTGTCAGCTGCTGGCTGGTTACCCATTCTGCATTTGTTTTGATAACAAAATGATGAGCATGCGTACATAACCATAAAAAGAATATTTTTCTATGAAGATCCAAAAGAAAATAACAAGCTTGATCAGAATTAGAACACTGGATTGCCATATAAAGATGGCCAAACTCGTCACGAGATCAGAACATAGCAATTATAAGAGAGAACATAGCCATGTTCCCCATACATGATAAAAGAATTGGCTCCCAAATGCTATTGCTGTGAATATTGTATGAATCTGTCTTTGTTATACAAAATATGCTTCAAATGTCTTTATGCTTTAATGACACGAGTGGTACAGTTCAATGGATATTTCAATGCTAATTTGATCATAACCTACGAGTTATAACCAAATCTCTCCATATACATACGTACTACATTTAGGAATCAGTAAAAACTAAATCTCGAGGGCTCCTAGTGTGAAACAACTTTCACAATGTTCAATTTCTGACATGACAATTCACCATAACACAAATTGAAGTCCATCTCAATCAGCAAACAAAAGTTTTCTTCCAGATTCTAACGCAAAAGGCATATAAGCAGTGATCAATCCAAACAGAGAGAATAAAGAACTATAAAGAAAAGCAATAGGATGTAATCTTGCACTTAATCCAAGGAAACATAACATATTTCCAAGTGTAACCAACTTTTCCAGATTGAACCTCACTAGCAATGATGTGAATGATGATCTTGAGTGTTAGAATTCTATAAATGCAAATTGGTCACAATTAGTTTCCCCTTTTTCTATAATTACTGTAAAACCAAAAAGCTGGAACCAAATAATTGTCATACATGAGCTACAACTCCATCAATAATTGCTAACACCAGCAGGTACGCGCAAACTAATAAGATAAGTTCTTTTATTTATGTATAGTAGAAGTGATTCAAGTTATACTTTTTCTTAATTTCGCTAGCCATGGTCAAGAAAGCCTGCTCCACATTTATGGCATCTTTAGCACTCGTCTCCAGAAATGGGATTCCAAGTTCATCTGCAAACACCTGCAATTCATTTTGGTATGGTAGATCACAATCAGCATGAATGATATAAAGTCAAATTTCACTTAACCACACTTCTCGACATTTACTACTGATTTTCTCATCTTGTTGCCATCAATCGGTGAGATTCATCAGATTGACCAGCAGTTCATGCAAAGGCAACTAAATAGCTCAAGTCAGACACATGGTTGTCCTAGTACACATGAACAATGTTCTCTGGAAGATGGAACACTGAGAAACAGACTATTATCATTTAGTATTTTTCTGCTTCAATGAACCTTTACCCGCCATAACGATATGGGAAAGCTTTCCCTTAAAGTGTGTACAGGCACAGGACATATATAGCAGACAAAGAAAACGCTGAAACAAGAAACTTGTAATTGAACTAACAGCTAAGGAAAAACCATAAGGTATAGAATATCAGCACAAATGGTATATGGCTAACTTAGTGTACAAATTTATTGCACAAGCCAGCTAAGTTCACAACTTGATACAGAATTTAATGATGGTTGTGCACTATGAACAAACTCAGCATAAACAAATAGATGAGCATAAGTTCAGATACATAAAAGCAATAAAGCAATCAACCATAACTAACTATACCTTTGCCGTTTGTGTGTCAACAACCTTGTTCTCAACAAGATCACATTTATTCCCAACTAACAGCTTGCATACACTATCATTTGCATATCTATCAATCTCATTAAGCCACTGCTTGACATTGTTGAAGCTCTCCATCTCAGTAACGTCATAGACTATCTGGTAAAATTTCAAAATAAATATTACATAACTGTATTCAACAATGATTTCAAAAGTGTACAAACATCTTATGCAAGCATATAGTTTCCTGGAGTATTAAAACAGGAGAAATTTCTTAAAAGGCTAATATTTGAAATTAGGTGAAAGGGGTGACTTATTCAATGAGTAACCACATCGCAGCCTCCAATGGTGAATGGAGGAGAATGGGTGAAAATTGGTTGCACATGGCAATTATCACCAACAGAAGTAGATTATGAGGTCGAAGGAATAGTGGAGACATATTGCTTAAAAGGGAGCATGACCAAACACATTAAAACTCAACTTGTATCAGGCATAAGTAACTTTTCATCTAGTCTATAGCCTATACCTCCTTTTGACTTGATGATAGAAAGTCTATTGCCAACTACAAATTTTTAATCCTTAAAATGATAGTTACAACTCCTTACTATTATCCCATGAGCTCCTCTGTAATAACTGCTTGTTATAGTGCGAAATCGTTCCTGTCCAGCAGTGTCCCACTAAACAGAAAGGAAACATAAACTGGTCAATTGTAAAAAACAATCAATAAATTATAGGCCAATATCAGCTTATGGTTAAGCAAAAGAAGTATGAAAAAGAAAGGGTCATGTTCTTTTCTATCATTCTTACCTCGATAGGAAAACCCAGAGAAGATATAAGACAGACTCTAAGCATAACATTTCCAACAAAATACTGCTAACATTCATGTCGTGATTGGTCATGATATCTTTCATATTGAAAATAAAAAAAAAATGCCTTCAGAAAGCCCCTTCAATACATTGATCTTGTTATCCATACTGTAAACGTTGAAAAAACAGAAAATAGTGAGCTTTGGCACCAACATATAGATTCACAGTTGCAACACAGGCACTGTTTAGCACCTGAAATCAAATTGGTTCACTTTGTAGACAAACAATACAACAGTTTGATTACACCTGTTGCTAGAACTGACTTTTCATAGGTTCAAACACTTAGACATAACTGAAAATGAATTTGGGCAGCAATTGACAAATAGTAAAAGCACGTCTAGGGTTTGTCCTTAAACGGAAGCTGTATTATCACATGAATCTTAACATGTCATTCAAGCAAAGCATTCATATTTTGGGCTTGGGTTTATAATCTATCTCAGCCTAAAACATCATCAGATCCACTTGGTCATCTATCTAAATATATTTATATTCCTTCCCTACGAGCAATGAAAGCGAAATAAGCTTTGACATTGCCAAAATCAACCATTCTTTCGACTCGTCTGCTCCAGCACTAACGAACAACCAGTGAAAGACGATGTTGTCTTGAGAAAAAAAAGTACACCCAGAAACATCTCCAAATGAAGATCCCTGATACTTACAATTTGCAGCTTAATTGTCTTGCCATCCAGCTCCACAGTCCTGATTTTCTGCAAAAATCAGAAAACGTTTATAACCTCCCAGAGTTGCAAACAAACGCACAGAAGAGAAGCACAGAAACAGAGATACTCACAAAGTCTACCCCAATGGTACTAATGTAGCTGTCCACATAAGAATCATCCTAAAATTTGTAAACAAGAAGAGAAGCAAAAACTGACATTACAAAAAAGAATACACAGGCTATAAATAAATGAAACATTAATGAGAACAGCATTCAACAACTGCAACTACAACAGAAAAAGGGAGAAACATATATATATATATATAGAGAGAGAGAGAAAGAGAGTCAACTCACAGCAAATCTTAGAAGCAGACACGATTTACCGACGGAGGAGTCTCCGATTAGCAAAAGCTTAAACAGATAATCGCTACAGAAACCCAAAAAAATAAGAAAAGGGGGAATGAACTTGGAAGAAAAAGGAGAAAGAAAGAGTAGAGTTGAGTAACGGGCTTACTATTCGTTGCCCATGATTGACGACGCGAAATACAAAATTGCTGTGAGAGAAGAAGATAAAGCAAACGAAAGCTAGGGAGAGAGATCGGAACTGGACTTGCAATATGCAACCAGTGTTGTATTGTACCCTCCCCATCCACGTCTCTTTCTATTACTTTTAATAAATTCACCATCTTTAATTTATCTTGCTTTTTTTTAACTTGTCCAATCCAACTCAGCCTTTAAAATCTATTTCAATTGTCTCGTTTAATTTAAAGGAGAAAGTTCGCAAAGTTTTTTTTTTTTTTTTTTTTTGCATTTTTTAGTTTTAGACTAGGGTATTCACCTAGCGGACTCAGTGATTAATCCCTTCGTTAATTTGTAGGCACTTCACAGGATGAGACAGCTGGCTCAAGGATTTAAACTGCTTCATACCTAAAGTCAATGATTGAATTCCTGACCTTTGGTTAAGGATGGATGAGTTCCTACCACTCAACCACACCCTTTCAATTACTTTTTAGACATTTTTAATTGCTCAATTAAACTCTAATTATTTTTTTATTAGACTCAATTAAACTCTAATTATTTTTTTATTAGAGTTTAATTGAAAATAAAATAAAGTAATTTTAAAATGCAATTAAAAATAATAACAATTCCCTTTTTGTGTTAATAATATTTTATTTTTACTTTTAAAAATAAAAATTGAAAATGAAACTCACAATAGGAAGATCATGGTACAAAGAGAAGGCTACATATAATTGATGTCTTCCCTTAGACTCTAATAAAGTGGGGAGTCTTATATATTAAGGCAACCTTTTTTATTAATTTTTATAAATAAAATGATAAAAATGATAAAAATGAGACAAATTTAAAAATATCTACTAATTGTCTCCTTTTACATATTCTATTTTATAGGAATATGTAAATCTTAGGTATTAATATTATGTAATAATAGGTATATAAAGAAAACTGAAATTAATTTTGTCCACATATGCAAAAGTAATAAATTGGAAATGAAAAGAAAGAACATGATATAAATTGAATAAAAGACTAAATTAATTTTAAGGAACCAAAAACCTAGAGAAATATAAAAGAAAACTTTACTAAATTAAAATCCCACGGAAATTTTTAGAATTGAACCAAAAAAACAAAACTAAATATGCATTTTGGCACCTAGGTGTTCGATAGAAGTTAGAAGTCGGACCTAGAGAAGTGTTCAAGGTTTGGATTGCAAACTAAAATAAGAGACCTAGAAAAAAGTCTAGGTATTTAACTATAAACATAGAGAGGTATCTAGGGTTAGAACTAAAGAAATAAGATAGAGGACCTAGAGGGGTATTTATGTATTTAAGTATGAATATAAAGATGTACTTAGGATTTGGATTGAAAACTAAAATGAGAGACCAACTTAACAAAAAACCTAAAGAGGTATATAAGTTTTAGAATGAAAATTGGATAAGAGACCTAGACTATCTAGGAACTTATAACTAAAATGGTATACCTTTATGACATTAACCCAAAAAAAAACACCTAAAGAAGTATCTAGATATTCAAAACTCAATTGGGATACCTAAAGAAGTGTTTGAGGTTTTGACCCAATATTTTAAAACAGAAACTTAAGGAGGTATTTAGGTATTTAAAACTAAATTTAGATACCTAGAAACTTCGAGAGACATCACCACATTTAAAATTAAATTGGAATACCTAGAGAATTATTTAGAATTTTGATCTGAAGTTTGAAAAGAATGAGAGAAATGTCTAAGATTTTGACCCAAATTTTGAAAAGAAAGACCTAGAGAAGCATATAGACATTCAAAACTAAATTAACATTCTTAAAGAAGTGTCTCAGATTGTGACCCTAAAATTTAAAAGAGAGATCTAAAGATTAAGATATATTTAGTTATTTACAACTAAAATGGGATGTTTAGATAAATAATATAGGGTTTTAACCCAAAATTTTGGCATAAAGACTTAGATTGGTTTCTTGTTATTTTAAACTAAATTTAGATACTTAAAGAAGTTTCTACAATTTTGACTCGAATTTAAAAAGAGAGAGTTACAGAGGGATCTAAACATTTAAAACTACATTACAGAACCTAAAGAAGTATCTAAAATTTTGACCTGAAATTTGGAAAGAAAAAGGAAGGCATCTAGGAAATTAAAGCTAAATTAGGATTCTTAGAGAAAAGTATTAGGTTTTAACTTGAAATTCTAAAAGACAAGTATGAAGAGATATCTAGCTATTTAAAACTACATTGAGTTACCAAGAGAAGTGTATAGGAGTTTAATCCAAAATTCAAATAGAGAAACCTAGAGATGTATATAGGCATTCAAAACTAAATTAGAATACCTAGAGAAGCATATATGATTTTGACTTAAAATTGGAATACCTAGAGAAGCATCTCAACCATTTTCGGCATCTCTGAATCCTCCAACCCATCCGTTTAAACGCCTCCACCTCATAATCCTACCTTAGATTCTCATTCCATTCAGATCACTACTATACGACTTAATAGAGATAATTTTCTTCACTGGTCCCAATTAATTAGAATATACATCTGTGGTAGAGGCAAGATTCGATATTTGACTGGTGACAAGAAGGAACCTGCAGCTAATGATCCTGCATACGGAATATCAGATGCTGAAAACTCTATTGCTATGATGTGGCTGGTCAATTATGTGGAGGAGGATATCAGCTCCAACTATATGTGTTATCACACAGCTAAGGGGTTATGGGATAATGTGAATCAAATGTATTCTAATTTAGGAAACCAACCCCAAGTGTACGAGCTAACTTTGAAATTGGGTGAGATCCGCCAAGGTGGGGCCAGTGTTACTCAGTACTTTAATTCTTTGAAACGTTTGGGGTAAGAATTAGATTTGTTTAATGACTATGAATGGAAATCCCCAGATGAATGTAACCAGTATCTGAAAACAGTAGAGGATAACTGAATCTTTAAGTTCTTGAATTGGCCTTAATGTTGAGTTTGATGAGGTTAGAGGCATGATTAGTGGGAGACAACCGCTCCAATCCATTGGGGAATTCTTTGCAGAAGTCCATCGTGAAGAGAGTAGACGGTTTATGGTAGCATGTCATAACACTACACAAAATAACTAGACTTAAAACTATGCTAGTAATGAGTCTAATTCGATTCCATAAAGAGTATGTATAAAGCTTTTGAAGTGAAAAGAAATGGTGTTTGCGATAATTGGGGGGGGGGTAGGGTTGGTTTGATTCAAATAACAAAATAAAGTGAAATTAAACTAAAGAAAACAAATTAAAGCAAGAAGTTAAAAATGACAAAAATGAGGAATGGGTTTTGGAATCTGGTTCTTAGATCAATCTCAGCCTAGACACGGATAAGCATACTTCATTATCTTGTATTCTCACATGTCTCTTTGAAATTATTAATTGTAAGTTAACAATAAGCTTTGTTAACCCCGATTTTCTCTTAGGTTGTGCTCAATTAAAATAAGCTCTTTAATCGAACCTATCTATCAAACAAGCTGTCTAGATTTAGTTGGACAATTGCATTACGAGCTAGGGAAACAAACTAATCGAGGTAACAACCATACAAGCTCAGGCCATTTAACTTAAGTTATGTTATCCTAATGATTCAACATCATTAGTTGCTACAATGAATCCAAATGCAACAATTATATATTGTATTTAAGAATCTAGCAATGGGTTTACATAAAAACAATCAAATAAAGCTTTCAAATCATCCTTACATAAAGACCTAAATTATGAAACATAGAATAAAATAAGCAATCCCTAAGAGAGAAAGAACACAATACACATAGAGAGATTCCCAAAACGTGTCTTCGGCTTTGATATCCCCTGTGAACCGAAGCAAGGAGGTTTAGCCCTCTATGGGCTTCTGAAATATGTGTGCTCTGTCACCCCTTTTATTTCCAAAATCGAGACCTAAACATTTCGTCCTTGTTTCTATCATCAACATGTTTTATTTATAGTGAAAAATTAGGTTTCGGTTTGATTCAAATAACAAAATAAAGTGAAATTGAACTAAAGAAAACAAATTAAAAAAAGAAGTTAAAAATGACAAAAATGAGGAATGAGTTTTGGAATTTGGTTCTCGGATCAATCTCAGCCTACACACGGATAAGCATACTTCATTATCTTGTATTCTCACAGCTCTCTTTGAAATTGTTAATCGTAAGTTAATAACAAGCTCTGTTATCCCCGGTTTTCCCTTAGGTTGTGCTCTGTTAAAACAAGCTTTTTAATCAAACCTACCTATCAAACAACCTAGAACAAGCTGTCTAGATTTAGTTGGACAATTGCATTACGAACTAGGAAAACAAACTAATCTAGGTAACAACCATACAAGCTCGGGCCATTTAACCTGAGTTATGTTATCCTAATGATTCAACATCATTAGTTGCTACAATGAATCTAAATGCAACGATTATATATTGTATTTAAGAATCTAGCAATGGGTTTACATAAAAACAATCAACTAAAGCTTTCAAATCATCCTTACATAAATACCTAAATCATTAAACATAGAATAAAATAAGCAATCCCTAAAAGAGAAAGAACACAATACACATAGAGAGATTCCCAAAATGTGTCTTCGGCTTTGATATCCCCTGTGAACCGGAGCAAGGAGGATTAGCCCTCTATGGGCTTCTGAAATATGTGTGCTCTGTTACCCCTTTTATTTCCAAAACTGAGACCTAAACGATTCGTCCTTGTTTCTATCATCAACATGTTTTATTTATAGTGAAAAATTAGGTTTCGGTTTGATTCAAATAACAAAAT
>JAOSBP010000005.1:15464628-15480568 GCA_027563825.1 Erythroxylum mucronatum
ACCAACATAAGTAACTTTCAATTTCTGCACCAGAAATCCAAAAACTACTCGATCACATATCACATCCACATTAAACCCATTCAAACCCAAATACAAAATAAAGGACTTACAAATGGAGCCCACTCGCCGCTGCGCCTCCTGAGATGGAGCACGGGGAACTTGGCGAGGGCACTGAGTCGATTCCACCGAACTCTATGCAGCTCAGTCAAAATACTAGCCCTGAACTTGGAAGAGAACTTAACTGCTTTAAATTTACCCTTCCCATCCGTCCTAACACTGATATTAAACTCAGAAGTCGTCTCCTCACGACCAATGACTGGAGAAGCCCCCTCGAAATCAGAGGCCACATGATAAGAATTAGTAACAGAGAGAGTAATGGGGTCGAGGGTGACAATGGAAACAGTAGAAATACAAAGAATCCGCTTGTAACGTCCGCGCCAGGAGTGTTTGACGACGAGGTAGCGAGCGGCTCCTCCATGGAACTGGAAGGGTGGTCCATCGTGGAATATGGAGAGGGGGAGGGTACCCATATAAGACTTCAAATGGAGTGACTTTGGTAGAAGTGTGATAGGTGGTGTTATACCACCATTCTGCCAATGGTAGCCACTTCACCCAATTCTTAGGGGCCTCGCTTGTCATACACAGAATATACATTTCCAAGCAGCGATTAACCACCTCAATTTGATCATCCGATTGCGGGTGATAGGCAGTAGAATAGTGCAACTCAACCCCTTGTAATGAGAACAGCTCCCTCCAAAAATTGCTTTCAAAAGTAGGGTTCCTGTCACGGATGATGGTTGCTGGCATACCATGCAGCTTAAAGACATTGTCTAGGTACACCTGTGCCACTTCTTTGGCTGTATAAGGATGGGATAAAGCCAGAAAATGAGCACAGTTGCTCAATCTGTCAACTATAACTAGTATAACTTCCTTGCCTCCAGACTTGGGCAGTCCCTCCACAAAGTCCATAGTAATGTCAGTGAACTCTGACTCGGGAACAAGATTCGGTTGTAAGAGTCCAGCTTCTACAACATTTTCTGGTTTGTTCTTCTGGCACACTTCACACTGCCTAATGAACTGTCTGAGCATTTTCTGCTGCCCTTTCCAGTAAAATAATGATTTCAGCCTTTTAGCAGTGGCTTGCATGTCTGAATGCCCTCCAATAGATGAATTATGATATAAGCCCATAATCTGATTTTGCGGCGTCTTATCCAACCCGACCACCAATTTACCCTTCCTGGTTAATAGGTTATCCTTCCACTGAAAGGAGGGGTGAGACACAGGATCTTTGTCCAATTGAGAAATCAATTGTTGAATCTGTTCATCATTAGCCCAAGAAGCCTTAATGCACTCCAATAAATCAGTAAAAGCAGTGGAAATAGTCATAGGCAATAACTTAGAGCCAGATACTCTTAATAGAGCATCAGCAACGATGTTCTCCTTTCCTTTCCTGTAGACGATCTCATAATCCAAGCCCAATAACTTGGCCAGCCATACTTGTTGACTCTCAGATGACAGATTTTGATCAAGTAGGTACTCTTAATAGCTACTGTGATCAGTCTTAATTTTAAAATGCCTCCCTTCCAAGTAGTGCCTCGAAATGCTAACCGCTTGCAAAACTGCTAGCATCTCTTTTTCATACACCGATAAACATTGGTACTTAGGACCCAAAGCTTTACTCATATAGGCTATAGGATGACCAGCGGCAGCCTGCATGAATACTGCACCAATTCTTGTACTGGAAGCATCGGTTTCTATAACAAATTCCTGTGATAAGGTAGCGCCAAAACAGGAGTAGTTAGAGCTTCCTTGAGCTGCTGAAAAGCCCTATCTGCTTCAGTGCCCCAAGAAACAAATTGATGTCGTATATAGAATTATAGACACATGACCTGACCTGCTTGCCTTTAGTTGATCAGCTAAACCATTAAGTTTGAGTTTGACCACTGAATCATTATTAGGTGTTCATAGGATTCTTGGTTCTATCCTTAGGGCCCACCTAGTCCTGAGCCTTAGGCTTTCTAATTTCTGAAGTGTTTAGCTCATTTCACACTTCTCCTCTTTGTCTGGTAACAGTTTTGTGAACCATGCTTAAAGCAAGAACTAGCTCACTTTCTTCACTAGTTTTTTAATTTTCAGCTCTCAATCTCTGCTTGGAATATGGAATGTTTCTCCAGAAAGACAAACAATTTGAAGATCACAGAAATGGATAGGAAGTTCCTAACAATCTCCTGTTGTGGGGTTAGAAAGGAGTTGACAAGATCTGACAGGATAACATACAAAATTTATGAAAATTTAATCTGATGGGTCTCTCCTGTATCTCATTTATGTCCACAAATATCACATCGTTTGGATAATCATTCACCAATAATACAAAGCATTATCAATGAGGCACACGAGTCTTCAACTACCTTAGAATAAGCAAGCAAGGATAATATGGGGTCTGGAAAGGTTACGCAACATTACCATTAACTGATACAGCATACTAAGGGGACAACACCAAAGACACTACAAAAAAACAACACAATTTGCGATGTTTTATTAATAAAACGTCATGGATTGTAAAGACTTTTATTTTTGCGACGTTTTATGAAAATGTCGCAGATTTGTAACACTTTTTGCGACGTTTTATCAAAAAGGCTAAGTTAAACGTTCTGCTTCAGGAGCAAAACGACGTCATTTGGTTTAAAATCAAACGATGTCGTTTTGGTTTTCTTAAAAACTCTACCCCAGTCCCCTTCCCCGCCTACCTGCGCGCTGAATGTGTGGAGTATTTACAGAGATGGATTTAAATGAGGTTTTGGTGAGGTCGTGGTATAGAGTTGATAAAATGATCAATTTATGATGAAATAAAAGTGTAAAAAGGTGGAAAAAAATGCATTAGATGAAAGTAGATAGAGAAAAAAATGCAGCATGAACACCATAAATAAAAGTAGAAACTGAAGGATTTATAAGCAGCAGGAACGCCATAATATGAGTTAGCTGAGAGTATTGTTAATGTGATTCGTGAGGCTCTCATTATCACTAGAAAAAATGAGGATATTACCATGGAAATGAGATGGCGATGGCACATTTAGAGTATAGTAGCTGATTTTGGGCTGTTAATTACAGTGGCTTTTGGCATTTGCACCGTTTTCTTTTCTTTTTTTTTCTTTAGAAAGGATTATACAGTGTAGACTTATTATTTGAGCAATATAATTTATTAAAATTTCAAAAAAAAATGCAGAAACTGGAATTTGCAATATGTATGAGAATTTGATTTTTGATGTTTAAGTTTAAACCTTGGATTTTTTATTTGATTTGTGTTGTTGAGCTGAAATTAAGCTAAAGAATTGGTTTAATTGTTTTATGTGTTTATTGAAGAAGATAGAAGTAAGAAAAATATGGAAAAAAATTACGGTAGAGAGAGGAAGCATATGTGAAATTTCGGAATTTTGATGTTTGAAGTGTAAATTTGAATTTGACTTGTTTAAAGATTGTATTGGATATAGAAATGCAAAATAGATGATTTAGGAGTGAGGAAATTTGGAAATAATGAAAGAAAGAAGGAGAGAAGAAGAAGAAATACGTACCAATCAAATTAGTCACAGCCGTGCACCCTTAACGCACGGTCGTGTACAACCAAATAACTCCTCCAACTATCTCCTCCTCACACTTGGAAATAGTAACTGTCATAAAGCATGATAAATTAGAACTAAACTTCAGCAATTAAATGTATAAAATCTTATGAACAGATATTGTTCAGTATAGTAACCACGAAGTTCACAAACTAAACAATCGATATGGTGTATCATTGTATTTCAACCCGTGACAAATGATTTGGTGTATTTTGTAACCAAATCATATATTTGCTACTTCAACTAAATGAACATCCCTGAGCACAAATAAGTTATCAAAAGTCTCAATTACCTTGATATACTTAGAACGGAAGCAACACTCCTAGCAATCAAAGTAACAGTAGAAATAATCCCATGTTACTAAATGAAGCTAAAACGTAGAGACATCCAATCCTTAGCTAAAATCTATAACACTAAACACCCAAAACCCATCTATCTATCAATCACATAACACTCAAAACCTTAAACATGAACAAGCCCAAGAAAGCAAAAGTACACCCCATTATCACAAATAGAAACCAAAACAAGCTACAGCAACTGTAAATTGAACTTAACCCACTCAAAGACCAAGAAAATCCAAGAACATTAGTCACTTCTATAACTAGTACATAAAGACTACAACATCAACAACGATCGCATAGCTAAAACAACACAACACAACAACAGTAGAAAGCTTAATGGGTATTATAAAAAATGAAGCTTACAGCTAAAACCAAAGAAAAGGGAGAGACATTGGAAGCACAAATCGAAGAATAAGATGTGAAATCTGTGAGAAGGTAACAAATAGATTATGACAATTGAAGGTCGGAAGGAGGGAGGAGAAGCTCGACAATGACGTAGACACTAAACACCCAAATCGCAGGTGGAAGTTGAAGGGGATGGGGGTAGAGGTTTAAACAAAACCAAAACGACGTCGTTTGGTTTTAAGCCAAATGATGTCGTTTTGCTCCTAAAGTCGAACGTTTTAAGTAAGCAAAATGATGACGTTTTGCTTCTGATAAAGGTCGTGAATCGCGACCATGCTTCTAGTTTGAAAACTCACGATCGTGACCCGAAGCTTTTTACAAGAAAATGTTTTTCTAAACATCCTTTGATCTTTTTGCTATAACTTCTTCACCCGACATCTAAATGACTTGATTCTTAAACCAATAGACTCATAACACATTTTTCTTCATCTCCACCAAAAATTATAGCCATTTGAATGGATTGGTTGTTGAATTTAAGACAAAAATATTGAGGAGTAATGGAGCATGAAAAACTAAGATGATTTCACTAAACATACTTCGGTATTTTGACTGTATTTTGACCAGTAGGTATCCAAATGGAATGATTCTTAATTTAAATTGACATAAAGACATATGGATACAAATTATCTGAAGAGGTCAAATTTTAATTCTGTCTTTAAGAATTCCAGAATCTGACTTGAAGTTGAATAAAGAGTATAGTTATAGTTCAAAGAACAGTCCAAAGTAAATTGAGTATAACTTTTGGAATACTAAATCAAATTGAATGATCTTGGTGTTATTAGAAACTTATGACATTGGAGAACATTTTTCTAAAAGAAAGTGTTGCCTAATTGTGTCATTTACCTTATCATAATGATGATGCAAAGTTGACTCAAAAGCATGTTGTTAGAAAATTATGAAATGGTCATTTGGTTGTGCACAGCCGTGTGTTAAAGGTGCACGGCCATGACTAATTTGATTGCACATATTTCTTCTTCTTGATCTCTCCTTCTTTCTTTCATTATTTCTAGATTTACTCACTCCTAAATTATCTATTTTGCATTTCTATATCCAATACAATCTCTAAATAAGTCAAATTCAAATTTACACTTCAAACATCAAAAATCCAAAACTTCACATATACTTCCTCTCTCAACTGTAATTTTTTCTAGATTTTTCTTACTTCTATCTTCTTCAATTAACACATAAAACACTTAAACCAATTCTTCTAGCTTAATTTCAGCTCAACAACACAAATCAAATAAAAAATCCAAGGTTTAAACTTAAACATAAAATATCAGATTCTCATACATGCAAATTCCAGTTTCTGCATGTATTGCTTGTAGTGATTTAGTGTTAATTCCTTGTTTTTGATCTGTTTTGGAATGTGTTGGGTTGCATGGAAGTCGAAAATGTGGTTGAGATGAGTTAGAGAAGTTGATTAAAAAAAAGAAAGAAGAAGAAAATTTGACAGAGGCTCGGAAGGAGAAGAAGAATCGCCATTGTGCTTCTACACGATTGAATTTTTGGAAGAGAAAGTAGGAAAGCACAATATTTTCACGTAACTTGCTTCGGTATTTTGAAGATATCTTGTGCTGTAGTTATCCGAATGGAATGATTTTTAATTTGGAATAAATTAGAGACATAGGACTACAAATTGTCTGAAGAGATCGAATTTTAATTATGTCTCTAGGATTCTAGATTTTGAATTAAAGTTGATTACATAATGCTATTTTAGCTTATGAACACTCTGAAATGTTTGGGGTATAACTTTTAGATTACTGAACTAAATTGAATGTTTTTGGTTAAACTAGAAACTTATGAGAGATAAGAGAATAATTTTCTAGAAGAAAGTATTCTCAAATTATTCCATTTTTATTGTCAGATTTATCATGAAAAGTTGACCCTAAAGTGTGTTTTAGGAAAATTTTGAATTTATCAAATGAGTTATGAATTTTGATTATAATGGTTTTAGTTGTATATATTTCTATGTAAATTAAACTATAAATAATATATTTTAAATATAAATCACACATAATAGAATAAAATAAAATTTAATATAATAAATTATATAATTAATAATAATATTTTGATATAATTAATAATAAATTGTATATAATTAATTATAAAATAATAAAATCTTTATTATTTTAAAATAAAAAATATATTAAAAAATCAAAGTCACAATCACGACTTTTTAATTAGAAATAATTTTTATTTTAAAATCATATCGTTAAACCTCTTGCAACAACCATTTTAATCTAAACGGTATAATAGTCATTTATTATACATTCAATTCTATTCCATCCATCTTTCAAATAACATTTCACTGCATTACATCATAAATCGTTTAATTTCTTTCAAACAACTTGTTACTATAGTGCATTCTATTTCATTATAAACCGTTCCGTTCCGTTCCGTTCCATTATTTTCCGTTCTATTCTATTAATTAACATTCAACAAAAATGGCCGAGTTACATTATGTCTTCGCTCGGATAGTTTTGTCCAATTCCACTGGTGTGGAGCGAAGGACATGCGGTATGGTGCGGGTAGCCCCCTGAGGTTTCAGAAGAATTTGAGCCTCCATGATTACTCAACCCTCCTGGAAGCTTGCTTTCGTTCAAAATTTGTGTCACATGGCAAACTTGTCCATCAACATCTACTTAAACATTCCAACTTCAAAAGTAATCACTCTGGAGATTTTAGTATGTTGTTAGCGAAACTGGCACATTTTTATATTGTGTGCGATGAGGTTGCAAACGCTTGTAAAGTGTTCGATGAAATTCCAAAAAAGCCGAAAAGTGCTAAGTTGTGGAACATGCTGATCAGAGCATATTCTTGGAGAGGACCCTTTACTAAAGCTCTTGATTTGTACTACGAAATGTTGGAATTCGGCGTCACGCCTACCAAGTTCACTTTCCCGTTTGTCCTCAAAGCTTGTTCGGCTCTTCAAGCGAGAGAAAAGGGTCAAGAGATTCATGCTCATGCCAAAATTCTTGGCCTTGACTCTGATGTCTATGTTTCCACTGCATTGGTTGACATGTATGCTAAATGTGGGTGCTTGGTGAAAGCCGAGGAGTTGTTTCAAAACATGGCTAACAGGGATGTTGTTGCATGGAATTGCTTGATTGCGGGGTTTTCTCTTCATGGAGCAGCCTACTATGATCAGACGATGAAGTTTCTTGTAGAAATGCAAAGGAGTGTGAGTCCCATTTCTTCAACCATGGTGTCTCTTATCCCAGTTGTTGCTCAAGCGAATGATTTGAGAGTGGGGAAGGCGGTTCATGCTTTCTGCTTGAGGAGAGGCTATAATAATGATGTTGTGGTAGAAACAGGTATTTTGGATATGTACGGCAAATGTAGGTGCATAACTAGCGCTAAGAGAATTTTTGACATGATGGGTGTCGCCAAGAATGAGGTTACTTGGAGTGCTATGATTGGCGCTTATGTTACAAATGAGTTTTTGACGGAGGCATTGAAAGTATTTCATGAGATGATGATGCTCAAGGATGGTGCGGTGATTGCTATCACAGAAGTAACTCTTGCAGCTGTTGTACGGGCTTGTGCAAAATTGACTGATTTGAGAACAGGAAGATGCTTGCATTGTTATACAATCAAATCAGGTTTAAATTCAGATTTAATGCTGGGCAATACTTTGCTTTCCATGTACGCAAAGTGTGGCATTATCAATGACGCAGTAAGATTTTTTAATGAAATGGATATGAAGGACACAGTTTCATTTGGTGCAATGGTTTCAGGATTCATGCAGAATGGTAATGCAGAAGAGGCATTACAAATATTCCGCAAAATGTTATTGTCAGGAATAGGTCCTGATTTGGCAACCATGGTAAGTGTCCTACCTGCCTGTTCTCATCTGGCTGCTTTTCAACGTGGTTGTTGTTGCCATTGTTATGCAATTGTTAGAGGCTTTACTGCTGAAACTTCAGTTTGTAATGCTCTTATTGACATGTATGCCAAGTGTGGAAGGATTAATAGTGCGAGGGATGTTTTTGATAGGATGGATGAGCAAGATATTGTCTCATGGAATACAATGATTATTGCCTATGGAATTCATGGGCTAGGCATGGATTCACTTAATTTGTTCAATAACATGCTGACACAAGGATTAGAGCCAGATGATGTGACTTTCATTAGTCTCTTATATGCTTGCAGCCATTCAGGACTTGTTGCTGAAGGTAAACACTGGTTCACTATCATGACTCAATACTTTGAAATTACACCCAGAATAGAGCACTATATATGCATGACCGATCTCTTGAGCCGAGCAGGACTTTTTGAAGAGGTTTGGCATCTCATAGAAAATATGCCATTTGAGCCAGATGTTCGTGTGTGGAGTGCCGTCTTTGCTGCTTGTAATGTCTACAAGAATATTGAACTTGGGGAGAAAGTATCAAAGAAAATCCAGAGACTAGGGCCTGAATCTACCGGAAACTTTGTCCTTTTATCCAATATGTATAGTGCTGTTGGGAGATGGGATGATGCAGCAGAGGTTAGAATTGCACAAAGGGGCTTAGGATTTAAGAAAATTCCTGGATGTAGTTGGATTGAGATTGGTGGGGTTGTTCACGCATTTGTTGGTGGAGATAGGTCCCACCCGCAATCAGCACAGATAAACCAAAAACTTGAGGAATTGCTAGTGGAGATTAAAAAGTTGGGTTACTGTTCTGAGTCAAGCTTTGTTCTCCAAGATGTTGAGGAAGAAGAGAAGGAAGGAATCCTCCTATATCACAGTGAGAAATTGGCTATTGCATTTGGGATTCTTAGTCTGAGTCATAATAAACCCATCTTAGTTACCAAAAATTTACGAGTTTGTGGTGATTGCCACATTGCGATAAAATTTTTCTCTCTTATTTCAAAGAGAGAGATTACGGTAAGAGATGCAAGTCGATTCCATCATTTCAAGGATGGGATTTGTAATTGTAGAGATTTCTGGTAAGGAGAGTAGTGGAGATTCTCAAACTGTAGCTGATATTCGAGTTATCACATTCTGACTTTAACCATGCCACTGACCTGATGACTGTTTGCCACCAGGTACCGGCTTCGTTTCTCATTTTCCACTGCTCTGTTTGAATATTTCTTTTGCAACGTTTAACACATTAGAAGAGCATGCCTACAGTTAAGTGGTAGAACCATGTAAAAATTTGTAGTCTTGTACAAGGCTTTAATTGCTTTACAAAATAGTTTGTTGATTAGCACAAGAGACATTTTATTATTGTTGTTCCTAAGTTGATTTAATTAAATGGAACAGTGAGAACTAGTCTAACATAACCAATTATCGAAGTATTCTTCATATCTGGGTCTGACTAATTATCTGAAATAGATGAATGATGCTACTTTTCATGGACAATTTAACAAATTTGATATTTATGATATATAATGTTTAAAAACTGTAACTATATTATTGATAGGATAGATGTAATGAGGTGAAATTGTTACATTATGAATAAATAAACTGGTTAACGAGTACCAAAATGAAATTGTTACTCTTTAGAAAATTAGTATGTTTGAAAAGAAAATCCTAATTGTTTCTGTAGAAGAATAAGTAAATACGGTAGAATTATAAAAAGTAAACCTTTCCATTTCATTAAGAAAAAAACAAGAGAACAAATGACAACGAAAAAAAACTGAAAAGAAAACGAAAAATGGTCAATATTTAAGAAAGTTCTACTTATTTGTGAAATTATTATTTACTTGTGAAACGAAGCTTTTATATATATATATATATATATATATATATATATATATATAAATTGAGGAAAAAGGGGACAACATATACAAACAGACAATTCTTTGTTTTTCTTGAATATAAATTAATGATTAAATTAACAAAGAGTATATGGCCGTTAGGATTAAAGGGAAGAAGAGCAGTCAATCAACTCCAAAACTTATTTAACCATGTGTTTGTACATATTCACATATTTATGTATTACTGTACGTTAGGATCAAAGGCAATAAGAGCAGTCAGTCAACTCCAAACTTAGCCAACCATGTGTTTTTAATAGAAGTTCATAATCCTAAAAAAAATTTTAATCATGGAGCCTTTTTTATAGCACCTCATGGAAGCTAATGACATTAGTTTTCATGGCATTGTTAAATCATTTTTATAGTTTTCTTTGGAAGTTGAAAAAAACTAGACTACAGACAGCCTTAGAACCAAAATAATTCCAGCTACGCTACAACAGTCTACATCTGGTTATAAGCTATTACTGATGAGGAATAGAAACTGTGACTCTAGATTAAGTTCCACCTGACAGTCATGCTTGGGCTAGTCAGGTTAGAGATTCCTCTTGTGGTGATTATTGGCCTTATCCATGGTAGAGTTGACAGAATTCCTGAAATCTTTTGTTTCATTTCTGAATATTATCATGTTTTTTCTATGTAGACAGCATAATGGTGTGGCTGAAGGGCAACTTGAATATAAGAAGATTGTCTTTGCTTTGGTAGTTCACTTTCCTTGCCCATTCGACGATGTTCTGCCAATCTTGTTCCACACAGAATCTGTCACAAATCCAAGTTGAGAAGCCTTTCAGGTAATAAGAGTTAGGATTATATCTTGGCAGGTAATCCATAAAAGTTGAGAAGCCTTTCAGGTGACAGCTCCAATTGCTTCCTTGGATTATCATCTTGGCTCTTGCCTCTTCTAGTACAATGTGTTTGACAGATTGAAAGTTTGGATGCTTGTACAGGGGGTTTCATTGTGCCAATAGTCAAACCAAAACCAAGTGGCATTTCCATTACCTATTATATTCTTCATTTTAGTGCTCATTGTGAGGATGTGATATAAGGTCCATCAAGTATCTGATCTAGGTTAAATCTTCCAAAATTTTTCTCCTTTTTTAAATTGTGTGTGGACCATTGAATAGAAAGCAATTCCTGGTCATCGAAAAGCTTCCATATTCTTTTATCTAAGAGCATTTTGTTCATGGCTTGAATGGAAACAATACCTAAACCACCCTTTTCCTTAGGTTGACAGACCTCAACCTACTTAACCTCTGCCTGTGTTGAGTAGATAGCTTTTCTTTACTAAAGAAAATTCTCCAAGATTTTGTAAATAATCTTGATCAAGCTAAGTGAAAGAGAAAGGTGGGAGCTCTAGTACATGGAAGTTCAGAATGGAGATAATCAGTTGCACTTTACCAACATATGATAATGATTTATTTATCCAGATGCTTGGAGGAGCCTTTTGGTTATTATTAGAACTCCCAGGTATTTCAGAAGGGGCTGCTGCACCTTAAAGCTTGTTGAAAAAGAGTGTTTTTTTTGGCTAGATCAGCTCCACTTGCAGACACATGTAAGCAACTTTTGCTTTTGTTGTTTGCAAGGATCGACATATCTGTAAATAGTCTCAAAGAGTTCATTAGAATTGCAACAAAGTTACTGTTTGTACCACCTGCGAATGAGAGTTGGAATATCTTGAGTTTCTTGCACTCGCTGTGGAAGATGAAGTCTTTATCCTGCTCAATTTTCTTTTTACTTGGTTAAAGCTTCCACACAATGTGAAGAGGCGTATGGATGAGGGATAAGTTGATTTGTAAAATGAGAATACAAGACTTGAGCTACCTTGTGGTCGAAAGACACAATAGTTCTTCCGTTAAAGTGAGCCTGATGGTTGCTTAATTGATGGAGTTCTTGGGTTAGAGTAATGCTTTGTTGAGCTACTGCTTCAACACCAAGAAACTAATCATATTTCCAAGTAAGGAATTTTTTAACCTTGCCTTCCACGTTTAGGTTTTCTCATGTTTTGATGGCTTTCAATGGTAGCTAATGAAGATATCAACTTCCTTCAGACTTTTATCATCATCTGGTCTCATGGTTTTCGGTATTTGAGGTAGTTGACAGTCCCTATCAACTTCTAGACATATTCCGGAGGCAGGTATCTCAGCTTCTCAGTTGGGGAGGTATCTCAAACAACTTGGCTCCAAGCCTTTGTGATTTTGGGAGCAAAGTTGAGAGCTTGGATAGATGAGTTCTTTTACAGGTTTTAGAAAGATTGAGGGAGGAGCATGGGTAGATTTGGAGGGAGAGGGGTTGAACAACTGGCATTTATAGTATTTGGAGAAAGAAGGGCTGCATCTGCTGGGCCGGTAGCTTTAGCTTTGGCTGGAGCTACTAGAGATTTAGGAAGAGGAAAGGCTACATCAGAAGCAGGAGGAAATAGGGTGACTGGTACAAAGTTACAAAGAGAGGTATAGAGGCAGGTTGAGTTATCGGTTCTGGTGAGAGTTCTGTACCAAGGAAGGAGGTTGAAGGGAAGTTGGTGAAGAAGGGAGAGTGTTTGAGTGAGTATTAGAACGAAGTAAGAGCTTTTTAGCTGGTAGAGGTGGCAGGGTTTGACCCTAAAAGCCGAAGACAGAGTCTGATTTCATTACCAAAAGTAATTAAAAAAAACAGAAATTAGCTCTAGGCGGGAATAAGTCCACTTGTGACTGTTAGCAATTAAAAGTAGTTTGATCAGAAGAAAAAAAGTGCTAGAGAGAAGGAAGATTTTTGTAATTAATATAATTATTGTATGGAATGACATTGTTGGACACATTCTATAGCAATTTGATCATGGTGTTTTCTTTTTCATAGAATCATTTTTGTGTTGTTAATGCAGTTACTAGTTATTGTCATTCCGTGGAAGATTATTGAAATCATTGTAACAAAATGATAATGTTTGAGAGCACAAACAAAGGATTGATGTCTCTGGATGAGCTCTTTAATTTTACGTTGGTGTTACTTCGTGCTGCACTTGCGTTCTCATGCCCAGTTTTAAAACCCCAAAAATTGCTTAGAGAAGGATGATGTTGCTTGGTCATATTGGAATCTTGAATCTGTCAGTAATTGGCGGCAAATTTGGCCCGGAGCTTGCTTGTCTTTATTAAATTGCAGCAGCTTGCCAAATATTAGTATCAAATGTATCTGCTGCTGGTTGGAGAGGATAGAGAAACATCGAGGAACAGCCCTTAGAAGGGATGCAAGCAGGAAAAAGTTACCATAAGGGTCAAGCCAATCTCTAAGTTACTACAAGGATCAAACCAATCTCTTCATCTATCAAAGCTAAACCAAGGAGTACTATTGCTACTTGCCTAGCAGTACACGACCTAAAGCACAAGAACAATATGAAATGACAGTTAATAGGACCAGTGAACCTCATTTGGATTGGTACAAAGCATTGAGTCTGCAATCACCAGCAGTTCACACAAAGCATAGGCGTAGACAGAAGGTGTAGCTCATCTTTAAATTTGTTGAAAATATGCAAAAGATTCCTCTAAAGAACTGCAATTCTTAAGGAAGCATGTTCTATCTAGGTTTCCATGTTCTATCTATATTTCATAGTATTGGTAGCATTTCTCTGTTTTACTACAATTTTTCCTTTATCCAAAAAACACTTTGGAATAGAAAGTTTGAGACGTTTGTTGGATTTAATCCAATTTGTTGAGACATCTATTAGATTGATCCAATTTTCCTTGCATTCCTCTCCTTCTAAATTAAATATATAGAACAATATAATGGTATTTTAAATCTTCTTAGTTCTCCTTTAGAATTGTATTTGATATTGCAAGTCAATTTAATTATAATTTCTCAGCCCATAGTCCATGAGTAAGATTTACTCTTTATTTGAATCTATTCTCAAAGTATTCTTGAATATTGGCATTAAAAAAAGAAGAAGATGAGAAATACTTTCATTTTTCAACCTACTGAAGTCACATGTCATATCAGAAACACCTTGAAATTCACCCATTGTTCTTATTATCTTTTTAGTAACTAATCATACTATGAAAGAGATTTTTTGAGGGATTGATTTCGACTAAACCAGCTTAACCCAATATGCGTTCTACTAATATGCTCTGATTGATTCCAAGCAAGATTTATTGGTAATTTTTTAACCTATCTTTGAGCCATCTTATGGCAGTCGGTCTTGGAGTAATTAGGCAAGTTACTAAGTAAGTTATCCTTAGGCTGCGTTTGGTAACTAAGGAATTAGCTATTTTTTGGTTGATTCAAGCCTTTTAGCTGTTTGACTATTTCAAACAGCTGAAATTCTTGTTTGGTAAGAAGATGTATAAATAGCTTATTTATCCCAATCAGCTGAATATTGAAAAGCTACTCCATACCAACGTTTCCATGTAAACAACTGATTATAACAAGTGAAAAATCAATTCTGCCAACCCCTTACATTCCACTCTACTGCTTCACCCCAAAAACCATGAAAAGGAGAAAAGGCATTAGACGTCCATGGCTTTGGGCTTTCTAAGTTTCATATACATTAATTAATTTTTACAAGTCAATTTATGCCTAATTAAAATTAATTAATTGTGTCATTCATCACACTATGTTATGCTTATGAATTATGCATGAAACATTTGTAAATTTTTTGTAAATTTTAATTTTTGTTCTATTTTTAATTTTTGTGAAATTAAATATTTAATCGCGACCTTATAAATTTTTTAAGTCATGTCCTTATAAGTTATTTTTAATTTATTAAATAATAAAATTCATATATATTATATGAAAAATACTAATATGATGTAGCTTGCTACATCATTCATATTGATAGAAAATTTAACATTGAATTATTATTGTTATTAATATTATTATTATTAGTATTGTTGTTGTTGTTGTTGTTGTTGTTGTTATTATTATTATTATTATTATTATATGTTCTAAGTTTTTATTAGAGTTATAAACTTGATTTTTGTAGAATTAAATATCTAAAATCTAAATTCTTATAAGAATATTCAACGAAATACTAAGATATATAATATTCATACCCTTATAATTTTTTAAAGTCATGTCCTCATAAGTCATTTTTACACATAAATAGCTAATACTAAATAGCTAATTTTACCAAACTTCTCTAACAAACAACTAATGCAATCCGCTGGTCAAATCAGCTGATAGAATCAGCTATTAGCTAATAGGTAATGCAATCAGCTGATTGCCAAACAGGGCCAATATGTTAAAGTTTGTGTTATGAACAGTGCAAAAATTCTAAAGGGGTAATGGGATAGTTCATAAGATTAGTCATGTTGACTCATCATAACCAAATGACAAAATGGAGAGAAAATATATGCATATCTTAGAGGTGGCTAGGGAATTTCATTTTCAAGCTTGTTTACCAATTAATTTTTATGAAGAATATATTTTTACATCAACTTACTTGATCAGTAAGACTTTTACCGCTAAACTCTACAGAAAATCACCACATGAGATCCTATTTTCTATTAAGTCATCATATAGACATATGAAGGTTTTGGGGTAGCTCTGTTATGCTCACAATAATCAAAGACAAAAATACAAATTTGGAGCTAGGAGTAGGCGATGCATTTTTATAGGCTCCCTTTGTAGGAAGAAGGATTAGGAATTATACAACCTTGAGAAGAACATTTTCTTTTCTTCACTAGATATTTCATTCTATAAAGATGTATTTTCTTTTGATTAAGATATTAGATAGGTTAGATAGACAATAAGAGACACACTAATTACTTTGGGACATTCATTTGAAGAGGTTCAAATACTCGAGAACAATGATGTTGAACTTTAACCTTAAAATGGGTAAAATGACACTATATCAGAGGAAAGAGGGAGTATAGGTGA
>JAOSBP010000005.1:15487733-15515640 GCA_027563825.1 Erythroxylum mucronatum
TATTATTTATTGTTATGATTTTTGGAGATAAGGTTGATGTAAACTAATAAAGTATACAGTACAATCGTATAATATGACAATGAACTATTTTTCAATTTTTAAAAAAATTCAGGGACTATTTCATAAATTTAAAAAATTACTCGAAATGGTATTCGGTATTGATAGATATCGGTACAGTACCATACTAAAGCCCAATTTGGTATCAGGGCTAGTACAATATTGGCAACATTGATTTAATGAATTGAAGGTATAGTCATTAAGTATAGTAAAGCTCTATCTTTCGTTTTAAAAAAAAAAAAACTAAAAGTCCTCTTTGACAAGTAAACTTTGTCTTTTTGATGCAACTTACTTGTTCCCCTCTCTTCCCCTTCTTAGTGCTTTTTCCTGCTTTTCTTTATTTCTTTTCATTCTCAAATATGTTTCTTCAACAAATTTGTTTATAGTTTCATATGTTAGCTTTGCATTTTCTAGTTTCTTTGATGATCTTTTTGGGTGAGTATTTCTTTCAGTCTCTTGTGATTTGTACTCTTTACCTTGTTTCTAGCTATAATAAGGGGTCCCATACTACATTTTAAGCGTAAGATACCAATCTGTGTATTGATTTGTAAGCAGGATTTTGAATATCGTTTTCCACCGGCTGGTACGAAACAAAGGGTCGTTTGTACTGAATTTAAATACTATTTGATATTGGCCCGTTTCGGATGGCACCGATCAGTATCGGCCAGTACCAAAAATGTTAAAAAATATGGGGACTTTCTTACAAAATTTTCAAAAAATTTTAAAATCTCCCTCCCTACCACCTCTCCGTCCCCCCCTTTTTTTTTAAGTTTTTTAATTAGTTATTTTATTTACTTCAACTTTTATAATTTTGTGAATTTTAATTTTTGTTTTCAAAATAATAATAAATATTTTATTAATAATAATAATTATAAATTAAATGAAACTTAAAAATAAATTATTGTTATTTAAATTTATTTTAATGTTTATTAATAAAGTATTAATAAAAATATTTTATTTTTAAGATAAATAATTTAAAATTATTTTTTATAAACTAATATGTATTTTATATATTTTAAATTATTAAATCAAAATTTATTTGAAATTTATATATTTTAAAAATATATTTAAATTTAATTATATTTAATAATAATTATTAAATTAATTTTATAAATTAAATTAAAATTGTGATTATTATTTATTATTATGATTTTAAAGACAGTGTTAATAATATACACTACAACTGTACAATATAACAATTGACTATTTTGTAATTTTTAAAAAAATTCAAAAACTATTTCACAAATTTAAAAATTTACCCAAAACGGTACTCAGTATTAACTAATACCGGTACAGTACCGCACCAAAATTCAATCCAATATCAAATCCGGTACAGTATTCGTAATCTCGGTTGTCCTCGGAAGGAATAAAGATGCTGTTTGTGAAAAAAGAAAAAGAACAGCTACAATATAACAGAGCAAGTGTTTTGGACCAAACATTTCATACGCTTTTGCAGACCTCTCAATCTTTCCACATTTAACTGAGCTGTGACTATCAGCTTATACAATATTGTGGCATCTCCTATATAACCAGGGACATATCATTTATTCTCACTGATGGATCAACCTGGCCACCAAATGGATCGACGCTCGCTCGCTGCACTGGAGCAAGCAGTTACACTCTCATAAAACAGGCTCCATCATTTATGCATCCAAAGTTTGAGAGAAGAAACAATACGAGAACTGAAGGAATAAATGAACATACAAACCCTAGCATTATAAATCCATTTGATTTTAGGATCTAAAATTCATAGTGTATTAAGCTGTAAAATAGTGACGTGCTGTAGAAGAAAGGAAATCAATTGTTTCTTTCAATAGCCCCCACCGAATTAGGAGCGGTCGAGCCAGTGTATTCAATTGTTAAATGACCAAATAAAACATGTGCTCAGTCACACAAGTACGTGATCGAGTAGTAAATTGCAACCTCCATACTTTTTAACATTTCATCCCAATCATGTTCAGAAGAAAGCTGGTATTATACAAGAACTTCAACTAGCTAACTTTACTCGGCTCGTCTCTGCTCTGATCTCATAGGAACACCTCCTAATCCAAGTGGACACGCCAAGGAACTTGCCCTTTACTGGAGGCACAAATTTTAACTCCTAAAGATGAAAAATGGACACCGAAATAACCTTCTAACCACCAATCCTTTAAATCATCCAAATCATTTGCATCCATTCACAACATGTACCAGCTCTTTAATGCATTCTGATCCTTCCTACCCTCTTCCCGTTTATCACTTATGTATCTTCACCTACCTTTCTTTCAATGGTAAAGTAAGAGGCGAGGAAATTTTTCTACTGATCTGCTTCTAATTCTTCATCAGATAATACCACAGTCAATAATGAATACTTAACTCGTAGAGAAATCCTCCCCTTCTCAACAAATAGTCGTGCCCCAGAAACTACCCAATACCCAGGAGAATCTTGAGGCCCTCTTGTCATTTCTGCTGTGTCAACGAATTTCAAAAGTTTAGGAGCTTGAACAGGCACTGGAGGGCCTCCAGGATAGACTGCTGAATTTATGTTCACGTCACCTGGCCTTGGAGGTGGCTTCTGAACTGATGTGAAGTGATGACTGATTAAAGTTGATATCAGACCAGACTTGGGAGCCAAGCCTGGGGGACCTTCCCACTCTGGATGCTTTACTACTGTAGCTCCTAAAACGGTTGAGAAACGAAGTTGCAAAAAGAGAACATTTCTAAACCCTGAATTCTCAACATGTAACTGCGCTCCAGTTACTACAGACAGATCCTCATCAGACTCAACAGGTGCAGTGCAGACATGAGAAAAATGCTTCCATTGTACTTTCTCATAGTATTTTCGATCATAAGAATCCGGACGGAAATTTCCATGAGGATCATCTTCAAGTTGGAAGATTTTTGGAAGAGAAGAAAGATGCTGCAAGTGAATAGCTAACCGATTGCTCCTTTTACCTTCTAGATAAAGCCGAAGGCCAGTGACTGGCCTCTTACCCACATCAACCTGTTGCAGAATTTATGGATAATAAAGAAGCAGATCTCCAGTGTTGGAAGAAAACTACAAACAGAAGACACATTGGAGGCGCACCAGTTTGGCATTTCAAGCATCAGTATCAACTTTTGAACAGAAAATTAGAACCTAACACCCAACATTTTCCTGTCTTCTGAATGTCTATAATGAAGAAAATAATGATGGAAACTTTGATAAAGTCATGTCCTATCTCATTTGCCAAAGAAAAGATGTATACTGGTAAACAAAACTAGGCTAATACAGATGGAGACAAAAAAGATTATCATACCTGTCTGACCATTCAAATGTATTTTTAGTAAAAAGAATAGAAACTAACTTTGGTTTATATCATCCCATTTAACAATATAAGAAACAATTCCTAGCTAAGCACTATTTCAAACAAATGATGAGAATAAGCAGGAAAAAGCATTAGGGTATTACAGCAAAAAAGGATTAATAAAGCCAATGAGAACAGAAAATTAATTTAGAAAGACAAAAAGCTTTACCGGTGTAGTGTTGACAAAGAGTTTGGGTCCCATGAGACTGAACTGTAAAGATGCTGTATTTTTTTGTTTTCTTTGTGGACCAAGGGGAAGGTCACTAAATACTGGTGCCCACTGCCGTGGGAGCTGAAATTCAAAAAACTGATGTAGTTCTTCAATCGGGGGTTTGTCTGCTTGAAATAAGTCAAGGGATGGAAGATACCAGGAAAGTTAGAATTATCTTGCAATACATGATTAAAGTTTAGTACAACATAGGTCACAATCGATATAGATGTGAAATTGAGAGAGTTGTAAATGGGTTAATCTCAAATATCAAGAATCTACTATAAACACGAAATTTAAAAGAGAAACAAACACAAGCCTTGTTGTATACACGTACATTCTCAACAATATAAAAGCCAAATTGAATGAAATACCAAAAAAGGGGATTTTCTGGATTAGTAAATTGAGAATTCAATGGTCTAAAAGAGAACTTCAGTATACTGATCCAACTTATGATCAGATAACTGGTCATAGAAGGTTGCCAACCCAAATTAAGGAGAGTTGCAAATAAGTTCATAACCAAGCAGAATATATAGTTAGAAAACAACTTACTAGGTTCATAAATAGTCATGTAGTTGACTAGAACTGTTTTATTATCTTTGGCTGAGTTGATTTGTTGACACAAGCTTTTTCATTAAAGAGCATATAGATTGTTCAAACAACATAAATCTTTGTTTAGTCTCGAAGAAATAAGGGATTGATTGTCCCTGAGCACAAATTTTTATATAATCCAACAAGATCCAAATCTCATACAGAATTCACTCACATCTTAGGTAGAGATTTATCGCATGACTCAAGAATCCACAGCCTGGAACTCCATTTAACAAAGAGGTAATTGGGATAAAGGACATTGAGATCACATCAGGCTCATACTGAACAGTGTGTAACCACTCACTATGGGAAAGGTGTCCATTATCACTTCCACCTCTCCTCCTGTAAATTCTCACAAGATCCTGCCAGTGTAGTAGTTAAAACGTTGGCTATGATCTTGATATGAAAATTCAAATGAGAACTTGAAAACCCTCCAGAGGTCTTTGACAATGGTATTAGTAAATATCAACAATGTCAAAGTAAAAGCATCTTTGAAAACTACTAACATGACAAGGATACCTCTTTGTGAGAATAGGAACTTGGACCGGTATTGGCAAACCAGAGATGTTCCCTGTTTTCAACCTAAAGAAAAAGTGATTAGATAGGAGATGTAAGAAAGATTTAAGCTAAGGATTCTCTCTCCTACTTTTATTTTAGGCCTACACAAATAATTTATAGTCCATTGCAACTTAACCTAAATTATAGATTTTGATTTATGATGGTGACTAAATTTATTTAGGTGATAAATAAACAACAATATCCAGTAAAAGTCCCCCTGAAACGCGGGGTCTAGGGAAATTGAGTTCGACCTGGTAGATAGGCCGTTTCCAATACCTAAGTAATAAATAAGTACTTTAAAACAAGTAAAATTTCAAATTCAGTTGAAATATGTAATTTGATTAAAATAATTACTGCTTTTAACAGCACAATATATAACATAAAAGTCGCAAAGTTCTTAGTTCTTTCTTTTCTAATTAGTAACTAATTTCACAAGTCAAAAACTATCAAAATGATACAAGAGCTTGTTATCCTAATTTATTCAGTTCTACATCACAATTTAGCATCCAAAAGTTTGTCACAATACCCTGTTACTTTGGTACTGATCAGAAGGCATGCCATACTGCTCATTACTATCTGCAAACCTCTTATCTGCAATTTCTTTCAGCCGTTTCTGCACTTCAGCAGGTTGGAGATTTGATGAATGTTGCTGCTTCATATGTACGACATCCTTCCCACCCATCTTCAGACCAACAATAATATGTGTCCCAAATGACTCAATAAACCTGAAAGAATAACATGCAGCACAATTTCAATCAATTTTGAAATCCTAAGAGTATATTTTGTTTAAGCAAGAAAATTACTGCAAGGAGGATGAAGAACCATTAATATGCTTACTTCAGCTCATTTGAGTAAATTTGCTAGCATCACACATTTAAAGCTGCTTTGATAATCTAACCATGTTTGAGTAAGTTTACTTTGACCTATTTAAGCTAAGGATTAGTATGCTTAGGCTTGCTCCATATGCTAAAATATGAAGTTAAGTTGTTTTGTTAGAAGCACAAGCAACAGATAATTGTTAGAATATTCTCGATATTGATTAGTCGAATTTTATTGGAGTTAACATCTGATCCAAGTACTGTACCCATCCAATAGCCATTTGCTTGAATGATTTCCTAATATGATATTTAAAGCCTTTATGCCTCAGAGTCTCAAGTGAACTCATGCGAATTTCATCTTCTACTACAGGTAATTTCCAATATCAAGAAAAATGTGTAATTTCCCCTTATACATGACCCAATTCTAGCCTAATAACTTCTGCCTCTAGGTTGAATAGTTTCTTGATTTGTATCAGAGATTTTATAACCAATGATTCTCAAAGCTCAAGTTACAAGATCATCATCTACCATAGTTTACACACAAGGCATGCTCGATATTTTCTAATTCACACTTTTAGGCAGCATTTTAAAGTTAGTAGATGATCAAATCTAGGTCTTAACCAAATGTCATAAACATTTGGATTAAATGGTATTGGCATTCTTCAAAAGAGTTACATTTTTTACTCTATTTTATTTTCCCTTTTTAATTATGTTATAAGCAAAAATCGATAATTTCAATTTCTTGTGTTAGAAATGAGGATTTCACATAGAAGTTTGACTCATTAGGACACACACACACACACACCCCAATTTACACAACCACGTTTGAGGAAAGGTTCAAATATGCTTGCTCCATTCTGATAGAAAAATGCAAGCTTGACTGCTAATTCTAGGCTCATTTAATTTTGTCCAGCCTCAACATCCAAAATACAGCCAGAGTTCAAGAATCCTTTGTCCTATTCAATACAGATTACATATAAAGATGTTGAAGTAGATACACAAAGATGTAAATAATATATGTTGCACTGTTTTACTAGAGTAACCATATGCATACATAGTCGTTAATAAAGAATGTGACCTCAATGTCTGTTCTCAGTTGGCTAAAGTATAAAGGCCCAAAGGAAACTAAACATTGGGTAAGCTATGATCAATTGATCCATTGAAAATAATTCTTAAATTACTGAAGCCCTATTGTATGAATGGAGCCACAAGCATCACTTACTTTGCTAATGCAGCAGGATCCCATGAAGATGGAACAGCCTTCTTAACATGATCACAAAGTACCATCTGAGACTTCTCTAAGGCAACTGTATAAAGTGTGATAAATATGCCATCAAAAGCAAGGGTTTTGGTGTTTGCTGCATCTTTTTGCCAGCAACCAGAGTACTCAAACATAGCATTGAACAGGCCTGATGGAATTTTTCCAGTCAATGACATTTCCTGATTGAACTGCTCTGACATCTGAAAGAAAGGTAAAGAAAATAAGATGAAGGAAAGGAGAAAGATAATGAGAGCTTTAAAAGGAAAAAGTGCTCCTTCAAACATCAAAGCCAGTATCTTAGACGGTATGGAAGAATGAGACTTCTTGGAAAATAGTCAACAAAATGACATGCTGAAAGAACCATTACTTGGATGAAATTAGATGTTAACATCCAACCTCTGCAAATGATACTATTATTAACAGACAGTGATAATCGCTATGATCATAGTTGTAATGGGAAGTTGTTAGAAAAAAGCACAGTGAAGGGAAACGCAAAACAGCAATAAACAAATACAGTTACGTCAAGGATACAAAAAATTAACGCTATTAAGCTTTCATATCTCCTCAGAAAATAAATGCACACAAAGAATGTCTGACAATAATCAATTGACAACCACTAAACAACAAGAAAGCAATCATTATGAAGCAACTGCAAGTACCTGATGGAAGGAAAGAACATCGGACCTAAACCGTATTCGCTCCCCTTTGTCACATTTTATAGATTTGGAAACATTTGGGATGCATATCCCACCTGGTAATACAACCTCTCGGCCTGTTTCGTCATCAATCTCAATTAACCGGGACTCCTTTGGATCCCCTTTGCAGCACTTCAACCGCAGATCAGATGCTATATCATAACCACGTCCTATGGACCCAATTGCAATTTGAGCTGCCTTAGGAGCTGCAAGTTTGAGCGCCATTGCTCGTCACATAACGGCAGTTTATCATAACCAGGAACAAGCCCTACACATGATATATCAGAAAACACAAAGTTTCAGCTCATCTAAGCAACCCGGATATGCAATATCTAAAGAGCACACATTCTTAGCTCAAATGAGGCCGAATAACTCATTCTGGTTCAAAGAACCAATACATATCCTCAAGCAGTTAACAGATATCAATTAACTTAATTCACCATCCAGGTGTCAATAATCAAGCTACAACCGACAAAAGCAGATACACGTCCGACTCAAAAAGAGAATCAGACATAACTATAGATGCTTATTAAACCTGAAGGCAGGCAAGTGTCACCAAGGGCTAAAAGATTCAAATAAGTTACTTTTAAATCACTTTGAACTGTGAAAAGTTGAAACAAGGCAATCAAAAAATAAAAACCCAGATCTAAGTTCCCCGCATGATCAAACACATTTATATTCGGGTCAAAATGAAGCAAACTTCATACATTTCCCAGGGAATGGAAACCGCAACTTTCCCAATAACCTCTCCCGAGTCAGCCTCAAACTGCACTAAAATTAAATCTTTCGAGAAGCTAAAAAACCAGCTCTTTTCATCCAAAGGAGAAAGCTTTCAATCGCAGAACTCCGCTTGGGTTGCTATAAATTGTAGAATCGGATTCTCGAGAAAATGATAGAAAGCAAAGAAAGAGAGAGATATAATTCTTGTGTGTTGACAAACGAAGAAAGTTACAGAGAGAGAAGCCCTAAGCCAAGATGAAAAATTAATATTTTAATTAAAACAATAATGATACAAACAAACTACAGAGATAGAGATTTGACCAGAAAGGGAGGAGGAGAGAGGCGAGACTGAGACGAAGAGATTCCACTAGCTGTAGCCTTTGCTCCCTTGTTTTGTTCTGAGAAGGGATGGACACGAGGACTTTTTAACATTTTTTGTTTCGGATCATTATCAACATATTAATAGCTAATAATAACAAAATAGGTTGAATCCTAAGAGAATCTAAAATTATTTTCATAATTTCAAATTATAAAATAGAATGATGGTTTATGATTAATTGACTAAAACTAGTAAGGAATTAAAATAAATCCATTAAGTATAAAAGTCAAGGGAAGGATCTCGTTCAATTGTAACTTTGATCATTACTTTAACAAGAATAATTTTTTTACAACTTAAGTAGTTAGTATGCAACCTACTAGGATAGTTACAATATAAGTTTCAATTTTACTAAATTAATTGATTCAAATTTAGTAGTCAAATTAAAACTTACCATTAATTGATTAGGAATGATATTATTTCATATCAATTAAATGATAGTAATAAGTTTAATGAAAAACACTGATCCCAAGTTAAATAATTGAGTTAGTTGCAATTATTCAACTTAATTTTCTTGTTTTTCATAAGTTAAATATGAAAATATATAAATAACCTAATTGTTACTTGTACCAATCATTCATCACAATTATAAATCGCTCAATTCATAGATAACTATAGAATAATTAATACTAAATGAATATATCAAATCAATAAGTATTAATTATTCATGGAATAAAAGAATAAGAAACAAGAAATACTTGAATTAAAAACAAAATCTAGGTCTAAAACAAAAACTCCAAAAGTTATAGCTAGAGTTTTGATTCCTTTTGAATCGCAAAATCTAGATTTAGCCATTCGTGGCTGTAGTTCCACATCAAAGATGGATGAAAGAAGAAAAGAAACCAAAAGAAAGATAAAAGGGAATTATAAGAAAGTGTCTGTAACGTTTCCTCTTCCTCTCTTGCCTAAAAGCTAACTTCTTTCGATATTCTAAAGATAATCTTTCAAATAAATCAAAATCCCTTCCTAATAAAGCTGATAATAAGTCTCCTAATTGAACTAAACTTCTAAGAGTGAATCTGGCGATATACGTGATCTCGCCTTATCTTCTTCAGTAATCTGTCATCTTTATTTTTATCTTTCCAAATTTCTTAGCTTTGTCAAATGATGCTCCAACATGATGTTTGAAGCCAAATTTGGTCCAATATCTACTTGTCACCTCCTAAAATAAAATAAATATTAATTTTACCAATTAAGTACTAAAAAATAACCCAAAACTAAATAGATGAATCCAACTACTATAACCAAATCACAATTTACCAAATTTCCTCACATTGAACTCATGCGTGTTCTCCTGCATACATTAATTCAATATATCAGTCATCCTCTTAACAACCTCTCATCCTCTTTTATATCATCCAAAAACATCCCAAAAGTTAATATATATTAACGATTTAAGAAAAAAATAATAATTAAGAGAACAAGTCCTCATAGAGAATTTTTTTTAATAATGAAAACACAACAACTAATTAATTCCATCAAAATCAAGTGAAACAAAACTTGACATCCTCTCATGAACTTTACTCTATGCACTCAAAGTGTTTAGAGTTTATTAAACTCTTGAATCTAAACATAGAGAGTTATTTCTATAAGATTGCTTATGAATCATATCTCAACCACTAACAAATATGAATTTAATGAATAAGTCAAATGGACTTAATAAATATGGCTTAGGTAAAGGTGTGGCAAACAAGGAAATTTTTATGTTAAACAAATTGAAGGAACTCATACAAACTTATCCACATAAGTTTTAATTCAAATCACTCCAAAATTTACTTGATTTAAATAGCATGTTTTTAATCACCTATCATTTTTTCTTTTTATCTTTTTTTTAGAATAAGAAATATAAAAAAGGGAGGTTCTTTCTTTTTGTTTTTATTTATACTCCTCCCCCAGTAACTTGAATCAATTGTTTTTCTTTTCATGAAAGTGGTAAAAATAAACTTTATACAATTCCTTTAATTTAGGGTTAAAAATTATTAAGAAATCCAACAAAAGGGGTAAAAATGGCTTGTAACAAGGTTAATATGTAAGAAAAGAAAGGTTAAGGCTCAAATTAGTGCTCTAGGGATAAAAATTAAGATAGGTGTTTATAAGTAAAAACTGGTTGTACCTATAGCCTTCCCTAGTCCAATAGGAGAACTAGTTGGAGAGAGGAGAATCCCTAGCTCTGTATGGTTGCAGTCTCCCAAGATCTTTTTGTACTTCTACTCCTACTCTACTTAATTATCATTAGACGATCGAACTTAGTTGTTCATCTGATTGACTTTGATGATATATCTTCTTCTTCTCCTTATTCAACCGACGGTACCCGACTACATATAAACCAACCAGACATAACTAATCCCTTCCAGCCCTATCCCCAATAGACTTTAGAATATGAGCCTAACAAAAATACAAAAATACATAACATTAGGGAAGAGATTTTTTGGTGACAAATACCATTCGATTGGAGATGCTTAAAGGATAATGACTTCACAAAGGATTCTAATAGCATATATGAGTTTTAACATAACTATCTGACATTGAACCTAATATAAAGTATGTAAACTCAATGGTGAACATATGGAAACACAAAAAATAGCATCTATAATAGTATCTAACAACAATGGAATGGCCAAATGAGGAAATAATTCTTTGACAACTTGACTTTCTCCTCTTTAGAGACAACAATGTCATATTGTTTGTGATTTTATAATTGAGGCGGTAATGTTAACATAAAAATTGTAATGATTAAGTAGTTAAAAGCATTTTTTTCTCTAATAATCTTATCCCCTACTCATTAGGATGTAATGTGATAGCTGTAATCGATATTAACGAGTGAACTATTTTCAACTTTAAATTTAGTTATTAAATTACTATGATAATTTCTTATGTCTTTATCTTTAAAGAAGATTGCATTAAGAGAGTTTATTTATAGATTATTTATGTTGAATTAACGATTACATGTAATTAGGAGTTTTTGAATGAGAACATAGGCACTAAGGGTAAAGAATGAAAATTTTATTTCTTTATCATAAGATTGTAATAAATATTTTACATAGAAAAATAATATATAACTATATGAAGGTTCTAAGTAAGAATTCATACAGTGGGACCTCCTCAAACCCTACACCTTAACAAGACTTCAACTGGGTGTTAATGATGATGATAAAGGTTCTAAGTAAAATAGTTAATTAAAAATGTGCTTAACAAGAATTATTTTCTTATAATATTATTTGAAAAAAAAATTGTAGCTTTACTAACAAACTAGTAACTAAAAAAGAATCACAAGAATATCTTGATTTGAAATTTTAAGGCATAAGGTTATATAATAAAATTTACTCTTAGAAAGTTTTAACACATCAGCATAATATTTGTTTATTATGAACAATAAAGATATATATTTTTTGAAATTGAAAGAATTATATTAACTAAGTTAGAAGCTTGTACGTTAGAATAAGGAACTAGAATCATAGGTCATACCCCTCAAGCAGAAGTAGCCTATTAGCTATATAAAGATGACTAGCTAAGACTAAACTATACAATCACTAGTGCAAAAAATTGACAATTAATAATTTGAGTTCCAATTGAGATTCATTTAAGGGCTAGCTTATAAGTGAATGGTGTTTACTATTAAGATTTCCATGATCTAAAAGGTAGTTTTAGTTGACATGGCATGTTTGTCCAATGCCAAGCCCCTGTGGAGTTTGTTGTCTCTTTCATACCAAATTGCATGGATGTAATATAAGAAGATACAAACATCTTGTTTCAGACACTTCACTATTTGACTAGTCCATTTAACAATGTGTGGCCATTCCCTTTCCCTACAATATAATTGCATCAACTATTGAATCTTAGACCAAACAACATGAGAGTAAAAACATTAGAAGAAAAGACAATCATTAGTTTCAGTAAACAATTGACATAACAAGAATAGAGTGTCCTAAATGTCATAAATCCTTGTTTGTAACCTTTACCTATCCTTGTTTGTAAGCTTTACCTTACTATCAGCTAGCTGATGAAAGAGGCCTTAAGGGATGAAGGTTTTGTCAAAATTAGACTAAACTATTGGAATTTTTTAGAATATGGTTTGAATAATTGAAAGCAAAATTTATTAATGAACATTTGTGAATGGTCCCTCAGGCAAATGATGTTATCCTCTTCATTCGAGTTCAGCTAGTATGCAGACAAGTTTTCAACAATGCAGCTTATACCTTTTAAGTTACAAAATCAATTCCTCTAAGATATCATGTCAATCACCTTAGCATAACAGGTCCTCTCTCAAATGTAAAGGCCCTAGATTGCACCAATTGTCAAACTAAAATCAAGTTTGCATACCATTCCCTATTAGACTTTTAAAAGAATGGTCGAGTTGATCTCTCTAGGAATTGTTTAGGATATCCTATGCTTATGGATTTAGGTTTTTATGTATGAATGATCTTATTCTTGTTATCGTTAGATTGTTTATGTATGAACACACTACTAGAATCTTGAACATAATCCATAATTGTTGTGTTTGGATATTGCTATAATCATCAATATGATCCATAATTGTTATGCTGAGATTCATTTGTAGCAACTAATGGCTTCGAATCATTAGGGATACAATCTGTAATTGCTTTGTTTTTGATTAGTGTCGAATCATTAGGGATAACCGGGGTTAATAGAGCTTGTTTTGATTGAACATGACCTAAGAGAAAACTGGGGTTAATAGAGCTTATTGTTAATCTATAATTAATAGTTGCTAGGAGAGGTATGAGAACAACAATTCAATGAAGTATGTTTAATTGTGTCTAGGCTGAGATTAAACAAATGACCGGGTCCGTAACGTATTCATCACCTTTCATCATTTTTGAATGATTTCTTTATTTTGCTTTTCTTAGTCTAGTTTCATTTTATTTTCTTATTTAAAACCAAACCAAAACCCCCGTAACCTAAAAATAAATTCCTTTCATTACGAAAGCTAACGACAACTCTATGTGGGATCGACCTTGACTTACCACTAGCTATCGTTTTAGGTTTAGTTATTTTATGTTGTGTTACGATGCGCTACCAAAATTTAATATGAATTTTCCCTTTGTTAAGCCCCTTGAGCTTTATTAGCCTTTCTTTTTGTGCTAACCACATTGCATGCTTTAATCCTAACCAAATGTCCTATATAAGCTTTATAGCTAGTGAAGCATTTATTGATTGCTGATGATTGGGGATGTACAAGAGTATAAGTTTGGGGGTGTATATATGTGTGAAGTATTTATAATCATTGAAATGTCATTTTGTATCTTGTCAATGGATTCTAAGGTTATTGTAGCTTCTTTTAATTTTTAAATGAAAAGAAAAGGAAAGAAAAAAGAAAAATAAAAAAAGAAAAGGAAAAAATATGTTTAAATTAAAGTATTTAGGAGGAAATCCAATTGTTTTGAAAAGTTATTCAAATTGGATGGGTGATTTGAATATATTGTATATGAGGTAGATGTTGTTTTAGAAGGTTCACTCCTTATAGTTTCAATGTATTGTTTATCATCAATCTTTATGAGTGACTTTTCTAATTAATTATGGTTCATATGGTTTGTGGTGTGAGAGCTTGACTTTGAGCTATGAAATGTATTTTTTGCATTCATCATAGTTGATGTACACAATTGTGAGTGAGTGTTGGTTTTTGCGCTTAATGGTATATTGAATGTTTTCTCGTTTCACTAGCTTTGATGACTTTTATACTACATTACCCAAATACATCTCACCTTTACCCTTACCCACATTACAACCTTGAAAAGTCCTTTGATTTATGATTATGTATGTGAATCTTGGCGCTGGAGAAGTGAAATGATATGTAAAGTTGTGGAATATTATGATCATAAATGGTATTTGAGTGTACCCATAAATTTATCATATTTAAACACATTTTATCAAGTCTATCTCTAGATTGCTCAGTTTCTAAAGGTGATGAATATTGATTGATCATGAGTAGAGGCATGGAATGTTGAGTTCTCGTCATGGTTTTGAAAGTCATACATCTTTTTTATAATTATCTATTTTTAGGAAATATGGCAAATGAGTAAGTGTTTTAGGTTTGTGACTTTGATTTTGATATTTTGCCCTAAGACGATCAAAAGCTAAGTGTAGGAGAAATTGATATATGTTTAATTGATTATACATTTATTCTATAACACTTAATGATTAATGCTATGAAATGCTTAAGACATTCACTTTAGTTCATATTTGGTTTTAGGTACAATTCGGAAGCAGAAGAGCTAAAGTGAGTTGAAAGCATAATATTTGAGTTGTCTTCCTTGAGATTTACACTTACTTGTCTTCATGGAACAAGAAGAAGAATGATTAGAGGAAAGAGAAGACAAGGAAATGCATAAAATGAAGAGTATACATGGTAGAAAATCAAGTGAAGCCATGAGAATGCAAATCACGACCTGGCCATGACTTTCACACTTGGGCTACCCGAAAATTTAACTATAAATACAACACATTGTAATGACAGAATGTATGATGAGAATGAAACGTTTTGTGAAGTGAAGTCTCAGTTTTGTAAGGGAAGAAGGGGCAAACCTCTCATCCTTTTGGAGACTCATGGAGGGATAAGCTTCCCAACATTGGTTCGGAAGTGATATCGATACCGAAGAACCTAGTTGAGCATTCTCTCTTTATATTTGTTGTTCTTTCTCTCTCTAGGAATCGTTTTGTTTGTCTTATGCTTATGGATTTGGGTTTTCATGTAAGAATGATCGTATTCTCATTATAATTAGATTGTTTATGTATGAACCTACTGCTAGAATCTTGAACATAATCCGTAAATGTTGTGTTTGGATATTGCTAGAATCTTCAATATGATTCGTAATTGTTATGTTGAGATTCATTTGTAGCAACTAATGGCTTCGAATCATTAGGGATATAATCCGTAATTGTTTTGTTTTCGATTGGTATCGAATGATTAGGGATCACGTAACCTAGATTAATTGACCCAAGCGTATGTGGTTGTTGCCTTGATTAATCTGTTTTCCTAACTCGAAATACAGTTGTCCAATTAAATCTAAAGAGCTTGTTCTAGGTTTTTCGATAGCTAAGTTCAGTTAAAGAGCTTGTTTTAATTGAACACGACTTAAGGGAAAATCGGAGTTAATATAGCATATCATTAACCTACAATTAATAGTTACTAAAAGAGGTATAAGAATAACAATTCATTAAAGTATGTTTAATTGTGTGTAGGCAGCATTGAACCGATGACTGGGCCCCTAACGTATTCATCATTTTTGAATGTTTTCTTTACTTTGTTTTCATTAGTTTAGTTTCATTTTATTTTCTTATTTGAAAACCAACAAACCCCCCGTAACTTAAACACCAATTATTTTCATTTCAAAAGCTAACCGAACACTCTCTATAGGATCGACTTAGAATTACTACTAGTTATAGTTTTAGGTATAATTATTTTGTCTAGTGTTATGATGTGCTATAATGTAGCAAGAAAGCATTTGTGATTCACTTAAGACTCTTTAAGTGTATTGTTTATGCTTTGGTACATTCTCAAGCTTGTAAAAAGCTTGATAAAACTATGAAAATTACATTTTTGTTGGTTATTATATTGAATATAAAACATATAGATTATATAATCCTCCTAGTGAAAAATAATAATAAGAAGGGCTGTAGTGTTTGATGAAAAAGCTAATTTGGATTAATATAAAAATGAAAACAAAATGCAAGAGCAAATTAGTATAATCAATGATGTCTCTATAAATTTTATAGAACCTTTGACTATCAAGATAGATGCCTCTGGTGATGTAATAGGAGTTACGCTATCTCAAAATGGAAAGCTTATAGCCTTTATGAGTCACACTTTAGGACTCTTGAAGTGATAATGGTCTACTTATGCCAAGGAGATGCTTGTTATAATTGAAGAAAGTTGGTTACAGTGTCCTTACTTGCTTAGGCAAAGATTTTTTTTTCAAATTAATTGATTAGAGCAGCTTGAAATACTTTATTGAATAAATGTTGGTCAGTCTCGAACAGTAACAATGGGTAAGTAAGTTTCTTGGTTATGATTATGAAATAATTATCATCTAAGGAGAGAAAATAATGCAGAAATGCATTATCATACAAACTAGATACTCCAATCTTTCACTATATATTTTTTTTGTAGAAGTTGATATTTAGGTATAATTCAAACGGGTCTTAGTAACAAATACTATGTGTAAAACCTGATGCTTAGAAACAACATGAATTACAAATGGCAATATGGTCACCTGCCCTTCAAAAATAGAACTATAATTCCTACAAATGCTATATTGTGAACCAAACTTATACATGAAGTCTATGAATCAAAGATTATGGGATGCTCAAGAGTGTTGCATACTTTTAAGAGATTGCTTTAACAATTTATTAGCCTAATATGTATTATTTAGTGCAATAATATGTTTAACAATGTGAGACATATCAATAAATCAAAATTGAAACTTTATCCCCATTTATACTTCTGCAGCCACTACCCATTCCATATTAAGTATAAGATAACATTACCCTTAATTTTATAGAAGGATTGCCATCATCATAAAAGAAAGAAGCAATAATGGCAGTCGTAGATAGACTTAGCAAATCAATCCATTTTATGCCATTAGTTCACCCATTCATAGAAAAAATGATGGTCAAACACTTCTTTAACATCATCATCAAATTCCACAAGTTACCTTAAACAATTATAAGTGACTAAAACCCTTTCTTTTTCAGTAAGTTCAAGAAGGAATTTTTTTCAAATGTCTAGAACCAAGCCATAATTTAGTACTACCTACCATTTGCAAATTGAAGGTAAAATGGAGATAGTTAATGGATTTTTTGAGTAGTATCCATGTTGCTTCATTCATCAATGGCCATGCAAATGGTGTTCATATTTACTTTAGACTGAGTATAGTAGTACATTATATAATTCCAATAGGATGAACTCTTTCTAAACTCTATATAGCAGGCCTCCTCCACCTATTCCTTTGTACCAATTAGGGGGTTAAGTAATAGATGGAGTTGAAAGCTTTGCTCACTAGAGATAAAGTGTTGTAACAAATTAAATAAATTTACAATTGTCCATTAATCAAATGAAGCAAATAGGAGACAAGAAGAGGAAGTATGTCTCCTTTGTGATAGATGATATGATGTTTCTTAAATTACATTCGTATTAGCAATAAAGTCTACAAACATATACATCAAAAGCTAAAAACTCATTTTTATGGTTTCTATGTAATCTTAAAAATTTTAGGTCTATTGCCTACAAACTTTAGCTGCCAGAAATAACTTACATACATCGTATCTTTTATGTCTTCCAACTAAAATGAGACATTGGAAACAATGCCACTTTCTCTATGGACATTTTGGCAATTTTAGATAATAGTGCAGTTGAAATTCAACCTCAAATAGTCTTTGTTCCTTAAGGACAAGAATCCAATTAGTGGGGGAAGTAAAGATAGGTTGAGACATTTGGTGAAAAAACACAAGGCTAAATTCTAAGTATTTGTCTTAAACTAAAAACGTGGATAAATTCAAAATAATTAGTAGTTTGTGGAAGAAGCATAAAGTATTATGCCAACTAGGAGACTATTTATGATATTTGTTAGCATCACTTTCTGTCTCTAATTCTTTTGATTTTTATAAGATATTTGCTACTTTTTAGGATGGAATGTTGAACACTTATCTATAAAATCATTTGAGTTGATAATAATAGAAATCATCATTGGAAACATAAAATCCAAAGTTTCATAATAATATAAGTATTGTGTTTGAGTGAACAAGGTAACTTTTAATTAGACAATTATTAATTTATTATATATTTTATTGCTTGTTCTTTCACCATGTTTAATTTTTTCTCTCTCAAACATATATTTATACTATTCATACTAACACCTCCATTAATGAAATTTCTATTATTTAGTTTACATTTTTAAAGGGTTTGGTAAAATTACAAAAATATTTATTTAAATATGAATTACAAAATCACATCCAACTAAACATTTATTCTTTACGTGTTTCTTCTACACACAAGCGTAGCGTAAAAAAAAACAGATTAAAAACACTACTACTATAAGATATCAAATAGTTTATTAAAATAGGGAATGTTAGGTCGTATAAAGGATTTTGTAGCGTACACGTCATTTATCCTTTCTTGCTTCAGAAACAGGTCACCTTGTATGCATACTGGTTCTGTCTAATCTTGATGGAACTGGACGCCGTTGCTTGGATCCATAGTTCTGACTGACCTTAGTAAAATAATACCTGCGAAACAACACAAGACACGCCGGGGTTGATTGCCAGCAAGTCCCTCTGACGCTCAAGTTAATCTTTTGGTAGAAGTTTTGGTCGCTAAGAACAGAGAAAATCAGAGTTCTAATCTCATACCTGTATCATGGCAAAGTAGTACCTTATATAAGGAATAGCTGCTAGATTTAGGTCATTATTCAAGAATGGGCTGACTTGCTCACAAGCCGTTTCAGTCTGAATTTGGGCTTAGCACGACCAACCCGACCATATACCATGACCTATCTTTATCATATTTTAGTACTTGTTCTTTTCCTACTCTGATTGGCATAGAACCAGCCATTACTTTAGTGATTATAGTATAAGAAGGATCATGACTATGCAAAAGAAATAAAGCTCTCGTCATCTCGTCCGTAACAACTGAACATGTAACAAGAGCATTATTTAACCATAAGTTCTTTTGCAATATAAAGTATACAATAGCTTATGCCATAATTTATAGTTTCAGCTTTAATTAGTAACAAATTATGCCATTATTTATGTGACCGTAGAGCTTAAATTAGGATCATTAAAAATATGTCTCGATTAATGCATGAAATTTTAGAATAATTTTTAATGAAAAAGTAAAAAATATAAAGGATGGCTTGTTAATTCTTTTAACATTTTTCAAGTATGATCCTAAATTTATCTCATTGTAAGATTTTAAAAGTTTACTTAAAATTCATAAGAGATATTTAAAAATCAAAATAATAAGAAAATTAAAATTTAGGTTTAATAGTTTTGAAACTATTGTTACTCTTGAAAAAAGAAATTTAACATTTCTCTTGTTTTTTTTATTTTTATGTGAAAGCTCTTATTTAAATATAACACAATTTGGCTTAAGACTATAAATAAAATATATACCATCTGAATTGATTTAAAAAAATTGATAAAAGGAACCTAAATTTATCTAATTTTTTTTATGAAAAAAGTTTTCACCTTAATGACATTTCAAAATGAAATCTAATGTGATTCATAAAACTGTCATTTTATTAATTTTCACGCAGTGATGAAGTAAACAATATATGAGAACGAATACCGATAACATGCATTTATACCTAAAGGTTAAAGTTATAAATCCATCTTTGAGCTATTTACAAAAATTTAAAGAAGTCCCTTAAGTTTTCATGTTAATAAATTGCCTTTCGGCCACTAAATATGTCCACGTAACAACTCTTATATATAAATTTTTTTAATAATATCGTAGTTAATGTAAGATAATAAATTATCGATGCAATAGAAAAGATTTTAAATGGTTCATTATTTTTAAAGTAAATGTTAACATTGACAATTAATTTTGTAAAATATGAATTTATTTCATGATTTTCATAAAACTTGAGGGTTAGTTCATATGTTTTACTAAATCTATCAGTATCAATTACGTGATTAATTTGAATGTAAGTAATTATAAATTTAAACTTAATTATCTCATATTAAGGTGGCTGCTCCACCAGAAAATAAAATAAAAATGAAACTACTTGATACAAATATAATGCATGTACATCAAAGTATACATTCATAATACATAAAATCAAATAGTTTTGAATCATATACATATGCAAAACAGTATTAAGAACTAGAGGGACTTCTTGCCTCTTGCCTCCTACTTTCTTCTTCTCCTTCTTGTTATTGGTTTCTAGTTATTTCTTAAAACTCTGCTTTCCTTCCCAGTGTTTTTGTCTTCCTTCCTTATTCTCCAGCTCCACTCACTCCTATTCATTCTTGATGCCATCGTCTATTCTTCAGAAAATTATAAGGGTAACTTTATAATTTTCCTTTTCCCTCCACTACAAGTTACTGTTTTGGGAAACCTTTATGTGAACACTTTCCCGATCTATCTTTCATATGCTTCCTATTAGAAACTCTGCCAGCCTTGAGTAGTGCACATTTGAAGACTTTCCATCCTTGCCCTTCAAAACTCAATCCCTGGATCTTGAAGAATGCTCCAAATCTTCTAACATGCTCCCTTCTATCCTTACTTATCCCCCATCTTTGCATTCCCCTTCACTTAGCCCTAATGTTGCTCCTAGAACTAAAACTCTAGTCATCGTAGGATCCTCTAAAAGGTCCTGGACTTGGACCCAAGTCACTGGAGACTCTAATCCTAACCTCAAAGTCTCATCCCCTAAGTAATTCTAAAACTCATATTATCGCACCACCTTTGGAAACACGCAAAGCAGGAGCTAAACTCTGGAATGCTACCTTGATTGGGTTCTTTTTGGATAAAAGGATCTTCTTTACTGCAATGAAGACTTGGGCATTGAACAACTGAAAATATTAAGGATTCAAAGACTTACTTGTCAATGACCAAGACATCTTTCTCTTCAAATTTCATAGCAAATCTGAAGCCACAAAAGTTCTTAAGTATGGTGTTTAGTGTGTGAACAACAAGCCTTTGCTCTTGTAAAACTAGAGACTAGGAATAGGCTGTTAAGAAATTAAACAATCTAACATCCCCATATGGATGCGCATCTATGGCATACCTTTAGAGTACCAAACAATCACTAGATTAAGCCACCTGGCTAGCTTTTCAAGCAAACTCATATGTATGGACCAAGCTACAACAAAAACAAGCATAATTAACTATACCAAAGTGTGTGTTGTGGTGGATGCAGTGAAGTACTTACTAGAGGAGATACTACTATTTAGGCTAATGATAATATGGAGTTGGTTGAAGTTGTAGTCAAGTATCCTATGCATGGAAGCCCCCTTTTGCCTCAATAAAAAAACTTGGAAGGCTTCTAGCAGACTATTTAAATCTGGCTTCTCTCAAAACACGATTAAAGATGACAATATAAAATTTCAGAAAACAACAATAATTATTTAAGAAGAAATCAATATTGAGCAGACTAATCTAGCAATTAATAATGAAGCTATCATTATAAAAGCAAATGGAAATTCATAGAATGATAACAAATCCTAGGAAGTAGTAAATAACAACAATGCCTCAGGTACCCCCACTAAGGTAACTACAATAGATAATTCTTACAATGAGGAGATTGGGTTCATATCTACTAGTAGGAGAAGATACAACAGAAGGAAAAAGGTCAACAATTGACCAAACCTCATTATATTTTCTGCTTGGAATGTCAGGGGTCTTAATTCCCCTAAGAAGAAACTTTTGTTAAATGACTTCATAAAGGAAAATAAGCCTATTCTATTAGGCATATTGGAGTCTCGAATTAAGCAAAGTAGTTGTGATATTTTGGGGGTTTTATCAAGTCAATGGAAGTTGATTCACAACTATAATGAACATCCCAATGGAAGAATACTAGTGGCGTATAATCAAACTAGAGTTTCAATCATTAACTCTACTATTATAGATCAAATCATCCATTTAAAAGTCAATCTACTATAATTAAATGTCAACATATACCTCTCTTTCATTTATGCTTATAACTACTCCTTTCAAAGAGTTGCTTTATAAACCAGGCTTAGAAGTATAGTCCCTTTAATAAAGGAGCCTTGACTTATCTTTTATGATTTCAGTGCAACAATATGCTTTAAAGAGTTAGAAAGTGAATCAACTCTCAAACATAGATGTGAAGATTTAAAGAGTTTTCTAAATGACATGCAAGTATCTGATCTCCCTTATAGTGGGACTTTTTTCACATGGTGCAATAAATATAATGGGAGCACACTCATCAGGAGGAAATTGGATAATTATCTGTCTAAAATGAAGTGGATACAGAGATTTCCTTAGTCTTATGCTTTATTTACTAAACTAATCTATCTGGCCACTCTCCAATTTTGATCTTCCTTAATATTGCCAAGAAAAACAAACATTTCCTTTTTAGATTTAACAATTTTCTCATAGGTATTGCAGGTTTTCATGAAGTGGTGGAGAAAGTTCTAATGTCAATATTGTAGGAATTAAACAATTCATCCTCATGAGGAAGCTCTAAAATATTAAAGAGGAAATTAAGCAATTCCACAGGAAAAACATAGGCAACATGCAACACCTTGTTTCTACTACAAAGAAAGCCTCAGATCAAATCCAATCTACTATGTATTGTAATCCCACTGCCACTAAGCGCAAAAACTAAGAGAAATAAGCTTTAGATGCTCTTTCCCAGGCCTTGAACTTCCATCATTCTTTGATGAAACAAATATCCAAAATGAACTGGCTTCGACATAGAGATAAGAATTCAAGTTTTTTTCTCATAAGTAATAATCTCCAGGTAAGCCACTAACAAGATTGTTTCCATTTGTCAACCATATATCATCTTGGATTATCATTTTAAGATCATTAAGAAGATGAAGAACACTCACCAATCTTTTGGGATCAACCTCTAATTTTCACTCCTCACCAAGACTAATAAAAGAAATCATCTAGTATCAACTCTCCCATAAGAATTCAGACAACTCTCTGAGCCTACCTGCATTAAGGGGATCAACTAGGCATTTAAATCACTGCATCCTAAGAAAGCTCCAACTCCAGATGATTTCAGTGTCATCTTCTTCTTCAAAACATAACACATCACCAATAAGATGGTTGTGGAGGCAGTATTGGAATTCTTTAATAGAGGCAAGTTATTGAAAGAAATCAATAGTAACCTAATCACACTGGTTCCCAAAGGTATAAATCTTATCAACTTTGGGGATTTTTGACCCATAGCTTATTGCAACACATTTTTTAAAGTTATCTCCAAAGTCCTATCACTGAGATTGAAGGTCATACTTCATAACCATATTGATCAAGCACAAGGAGTTTATAACCATAACAAATCTATTAGTGATAAACATTTCCATTATTTAAGAACTCCATAAGTATTACATAAGGAGAAGAAGTCACAAAAACTGTGCCATAAAAGTGGATTTTCAAAAAGCATATGACATGGTGGATTGGTCTTTCCTAGTCAATGCACTTCATACCTATGGATTTCTAGTACAATTATACCTATGGATATAATAATGTGTTAGCATTGTTAATTTCAAAGTCCTAGTTAATGGTGTACCATCAAAAGCAATTAATAAGGCAATAGGAATTAGACAAGGGGATCCTCTCTCCCTTATCTATTTTCAATTACAATGGAAGTGCTCAATAAGCTTCCAACTAGGGTGGTGGAGAGAGACCCTAAATTTAAATTCCATGAAAATGCAGGAATTTGAAGATCATAAGCCTTAGCTTTTTTTGATGATCTATTTTTGTCCTTCAAAGCTGATTATGACTCAGTCTCATCTATCAATATTGCTCTCAAAATATTTAATAAGATGTTTGGATTATTTATCAAAAATAGCAAGAGTGTTATATTCATTTCTAGAGGTGTAATCAACATTGCACCTCTTTTAGCTTCAATTACTAGTTTTAGGATTTAGTAGCTCCACATCAACTATTTAGCGATTACAAGCCCCTGATTGATAAAATCCTCATAAGATCAATAGTTAGAGCCATATAGAACTTTCCATTATAGGAAAATCTTAACTGATTAAATCAATTATTTCTTCTATGGCTATTCACTGGGGATCTCAGTTAGTTCTTCCCATATATATCACCAAGAAAATTGAAAGAAATTTAAAAAATTTCTGATCAATGAGGGGTCATAACGTGTTGCTAGATACCGCTCTTGACTTACTTAACTTAAGTGTTAATTCAAGTGGCTAACATAACCAGGAACCTAATGGGTCACACGCATAAGAGATCCGAAGGATAAGTAAAGTGGTCTTGAATGAAGATTCAAGATATGAGAGAGTGTTTCAGGATTGTATCGCGAGGTGATCGTGGTAGAAAACGTTGCATGGAATGGATTAGAAACAAGTGTTGTTGGCTGTCAATTTGGTTATAAACTTCCATTAATGCACGCTATTCATGGACATTAACTTCCCAAAACTTCTATTAATGCATGTTATTCATGGTCATTAACTTCTCATAACTTCCATTAATGCATGTTATTCATGACTATTAACTTCCCATAACTCTCCATTAGTGATGGAGGTTATGGAAGGCCAAATGGTGCAAAAAATATAGATGATTTTGGTGCATCTTGTTTAAGACACAAGTGAAAAGAAAGAAATATTCTTTCTTACGCATGCACTCTTTTTCTCTCTAACTCTCACAGGAGTTCTTATCTTTGTTAACACAAAGAAAGAACTCTAGCCATCTACTAGTAAGGTTTCATCCTTCTATCTTCATGTGAACTTTCATTAGAGATGATCTACATTGATCGTTGTGATTTAGGACAACCCAACGTGGAGAAGATTAAAGAATGAAGGAGATCGTCAGAAAGATATGTAAGCATCTTACATTTCATGTTTTTGTTTTCTATATCTACATGCATGAGTAGATCTAGTTTTTGAGGTTCCGTTTTATTTTTCACTGCGTATATTTGATATATATTATATATGAGATGCATGATCGGAACGTTACAAAGATTTGCACTTGATCATACCCCTCCTCTTCCTTATAGTACTTTTGACACTTCTATGCCCAATTAAAATATCAGGGAACTAAAGACTTACATGTAAATGAGTCAAACCTTTCTTATTTGATTTCTTTAATTAATTAGAGATAGAGGACATTATGTACTAAAAACTACCATGTTATCTAACTAGTTATAGCCAACTCTATATTGGCCCAATAACAAATCTATTCCTAGCTTAATAAATTTCAAGCTTTAAAAAAATTATTTAAGAGTTAATTTGTAGTTATATTCTATAAAATTTTATATAGTTTCAAATTGTTCTTGCCTATCCAATATGAGATTTGATACTTACTCATATATTGATTTGTGTTTAATTGTTTATACATTGACTTATAAACATTTAGTGGTTATTTTTATGAAATGCTTAAGATACTTATTTTAGTTCATATTTGATTTTAGGTATAATTTGGAAGCATAAAAGCTAAAATGAGTTAAGAGCACACTCAATGAGCAAACATTTTGATGGTCAAACTCAATTACCCTTGTGGAGCAAAAAGGAGATTGATTAGAGTGAGGATTGGACAAGAATTTATAAGAAGAACAACAAGTCAACAAAACCTACGAGATACACAGCCGTGTAAACATTCGGAAGATAAATTTTGGCTTACATGATTGGATACATGGTCGTGTATCCAATCTTGTATCTTCATGATTTTAAGATTTTCTAGGTTGCATGGTTGGATGCACGACCATGCCCACAACCGTGCATATGCCTAGAATCCTAGTTTTTGCTATAAATTGACATTTTTGATGGAAAAAGAGGGAGGAATTGTTTTCGAATTTCGTGAAGGGATAGAGCACTTATTCTTTGGAGACCCGTGGAGGGCTAAGCTTCCTTATTCCGGTTCGTAGGTGGAATTTATGTCGAGGATCACATTTAAGCATATCATCATTGTGTATTGATGTTCTATCTGTTAAGTCAAAATGACTTTACGTTCAATGATTTTGATGAAGACCAAATAATAACGAAAGAAGAAAGTAAGACGGAAGCAGACGAATATGAGACGGAAGGAATGAAACAAGAATCAAACGGAAGTATAAAGCTAAAAGACAAACGATAGAAAACCAGACAGAAGACACGCAAAACAGAAGTAAGACGGAAGATGCGCAAAACAGAAGTGAGACGGAACACGCGTAAAACAGAAGTAAGACGGAAGACGCACAAAATCGAAGTATGACGGAAAACACGCAAAACAGAAGTGAGACGAAAGACGCGCAAAACAAAAGTGAGACGGAAGGTGCAAAACCAAAAGTGAGACGGAAGCGCAAGTCATAAAATCATACGGAAGGAAGTGAGATGGAAGAACCATTACTACGTCAGATGACTAATCAGCTTGAGTTCGTTATAGATCTCAACTGAATAACTGATTCTTTAAAGATCAAGAAACAAGAAGAAAGAACTAGTTATCAAGAAGCGGTTGAAGATGAAGACTATAAATAAAGGTCGGAGTCGAAGACTGCAGAAGCTTAGCGATTTGAGAAGTTAGAGATTTTCGAGAGAAAAAGCTAGAAATCTTACTGTGCAAAAATTAGAGCGATCATTATTTGTAACAAAAGCTCAAAAACTCTTTCAGTTGAAAGAAGACAAGCAGATAGCCTGAAGAGGCTAAGTGTGAAAAGAATATTTGTTGTAAGAGACCTGAAGAGGCTCGAAGAAAAGAATACTTGTATCTTTGCAAAGTATAGTAAAATCTCAGAAGGATCTCTGAGGACTGGACGTAGCCCACGGTTTGGGGTGAACCAGTATAAATCTGCGTGTCAAATATCTCTCAACTCTTAACTATTACTCTTACTGTTTCAAACAAAGCGCTTAGAAAATATACTACAATTTTTCATAATACTGATTTTCGATAGTTTTGAAGTAAAGCAAGTTTTCAAGAAGTTTTCAAAAACGGGATTATCGAAAAAGAATGTACAATTCAACCCCCCTTCTTATGCATTTGCATATTAAATATTAACTCTGTATTAACGTGTGATTTACTTTAATTGCAAGGTTATATCTAATGTTTGTTTGTCAACTTATTATAGATTGTTGGTTATGAATCTTAATATTAAGTGTTGGAGAAAGAAGAGAAGTCCTAGGAGGTGTTCCATATTCAAATGGTGAAATCTGAAAGGGGATAAAGTGAAACAACTTATGTAACACCCAAATACCCCCTGGGAGGATACATGGATGCCACCCAAGACAGAACAAACAAAACAGACATCAAACTGATATTTATTTTATTTAGTAACTCAAACCCACACATATATATATTACATAATGAATCTTAGAATAAAAATCCACAGATCTTATACAGTCCCAAACACGCGAAACAAAATACATTTTCGAGAAAGATAAAACATACTCCTTTGGCCATTGCAGTTGACTTGTCCCAGTCTTTAATCTCCTCGCTCTGAACCTACACGGAGCAAATCTACCGTGCTAAGCTTATAACTTAGTGAGTAATCATTTATCTAATTTAACCGTTTTCTTTTTACAAGAACAGTATAAGCAGGCAAAATGCACTTCAGAACAGATTTTATCATTAACAAAATAAAACAAATCAGAAGTCCATGAATCGAAGTGGGTAACGGGACTTATACAGGAGAGACCGAAGTCTCGACACCGAAGT
>JAOSBP010000005.1:15542622-15562392 GCA_027563825.1 Erythroxylum mucronatum
CGACCCACCCGCAAAATCAACGGGTGGGTCGGGTACGGGTAAATATGAATCGGGTAAAAAAACATACCAACCCATACTCGGACTGTTAGGGCGGGTACGGGCGGGTAAACGGGTGACCCGCCCGTTTTGCCAGGTCTAATATAAGGACTTCTAAGAAGAGAGAGGATTTGAAAGGAGTACAAAAAGATACCATTCATTTAGATAGATGGTGCAAAAGTGGGAAGCCAAATAAAGCTGTTAAATTTTACAAAGAGATGGGCTGTGAGCCAAATATATTGTGACTTATAATATTGTTATAAATCTTTGGTGTGACAAGGGGAGGATGAAGGAAGCCTATGAACTACTCGACGAAATGCTCAAAGAAGGGTATTGTGCCCAATATGACGACCTGTCATTGTTGTTTTAATTGTCTTATGAAGCCGAAAGAGATTCTTTTGTTTGATAGGATGATAGATATTGGTGTTAGGCTTAAAAGTCCATGAGTTGAAGTTAAAAAAGGACGAGAACTTTGAAGAAAATGGATCGCAAAGACTTGGAAAAAAGATGAAGTTAGGAAAATTTTACCATTAAGAGATGCAGATGAGTTAGGAATCTAAAGAGAATCATAAGAGAGACAGTCATTTTGAAGAAAACCAGTAGCATTAAGACCAAAAATCTGTTAAAATTCCAAGAACATGCTTAAGAATTTATTGAAAAAGAAGGAAAAAAAGGGCTAAATATCTTCATAGCACAATCAAGTGCTTGTGATGAAAAAAGTTGATGCTCCGAATCATTGCAATGTGGAAAATTTGGGAGTAAACAAAGCCCACAAACCTGAGTCAGAAGACAATAAGCAAAGGAGGACCTTTGAAAAGTTGACATTGGAAAGTAGAAACAAAAACAGAGAGAGACGATAGTTAATGATTGATGGCTTGAGGGTTGCAGGAGTAGAGAGGTTGACTCTTAACTTAATCTGATAAATCAACCTCTCAATGTAACGTGTAAATACTTTATGTAAAAATTAAGAAAAGATTTAGGAAGTAAGAGAGCTAATGGTTGTTACAAGTTAATTATAATCATAATGTATTTTATTGTCAATTAAAAATAATATACATACTTTTATGGCAGTCGTTTTATGATGCCTTTTACTTTTTTTTTTGGGTATAAACCCAGGGTATCTATCAGCGGACCCAGTGATTAATTCCCTCGCTAATTTGTAGATACCTTACAGGATGGGACAGCTGGCCTAAAGATTTAAAGCTGCTCCATACCCAAAGCCAAGGATGGAACCTCTGACCTTTGATTAAGGATAGATGAGTCCTGTCCACTCAACAACACCCCTTGAGTTATTATGCCTTTTACTTTATTACTTTATAGTCGCAATCAAATTCTTCCAAATTTCATCTACTATAAAAAATGATAATTTACATTACATAAGGATTTTTATGTTCTAACTGTTAGAACTAAAAAATTGATATTTTTGTTCATCATAAGTTTATAAATTTCATAGGAATAATATATTTTATTCTTATTTTTATATTTTTTATTTTTGATTAAATGCCAATTTTATAGGGCGTCCAATATCGATTGAAAATTTAAAATTTAAACCTTTTTCCTTTTTGGTTTGATATCCGATATAGTTTTTAAAACATTACAAACAATAATTACACATTATATATCAATTATATAATAATCATATATTTATAAAAATATTTCTCAAAATTTAAAATATAAAAGTTGATATAACATTGAGTTTCATTCTACTAATATGTAAAGTCTATGTAGAAGGAAGGAGATTCCATCCTGAATTTTGATAACAACAAAACATGAATAATTTGAGTATATAGATCTTGATGAAGAGCTCCATGAGAGTCTGTAATGTCTCCCTGTCAAGTGATGTACGTACTCCAACACATACACGTAATCAGAAGTGGAGAGTTGTGGACAGAATCAGAAGGAACACGTAAAAAAAAAAAAAAAAGCCTGAAATACAGAGATGTGTACAAAATTACAAAATAAAGTCCGCTCTTTAGAAAAGAAAGTGCCACCATAAACTTATTCCCTACATCTAATTATCCTGTACTGTACCTTACTCCAAGAATCAAAAATAAACAAAAGGGCAAAGATGTACTATATATAAATACAAAGAAAACCAAACCGATGAAATTAAAGATGTGATATAAAATTGTTTAAACCACATCAAGATCATGTGCATGTTTTGGAATAGGACGATGACGATTGGTGATTTGGTGAATGGCGAGGGTACTCCGAGAGCATTTGAACGACTTCTCTCATTGTGGGACGTTCAATGCTGTTTTCTTGACTACATAGCGAAGCTATGAAAAACAAGTGCATAGCTTCCTCTTTTGGCACCATCCTTAGCCTTGGATCCACTATGCTCATCATCTCATCTTTGCGGTTGTTTGTGGTTTTTCTAGTCCATTGCACTATGTCAACTCCGTCCCCGAAACCTCCTACCGGCCTACGTCCTGTGAGAAGCTCTAGTAGAACAACACCAAAGCTGTATACATCACTCTTCTCGTCCACTCTCAACGTGTATGCATACTCTGAAAATTGAAGACACAATCAGTGAAACTCCCTATTTCACAAGTAAAAGAATTTATAATTCAATTAGTACAGAAGTTACTAAAGTATTTTCTTATTTCTAAAAGAAATGGCAAGGCGGGCATGTCGCTGTTAGCTTTGGCTAATGTCATTCTCAACGCAGGGAAAAAGAGGCGGTGTTAATGTTTAGTGTCAGTGTAAAACAGTGTCAGATTGACCTATCAGAATGGGAAGATGAATCAGGGCCCCACACAAATACAAATTTTGGTTCTTGTGGCTTGGGTTCGATTCCCAAAAAGGTCAGGTCTGGTCTGTTCTCACTGCCACCGGTGGCACGATTCACGGGTGGTGGTTTATGAGCCGTCACTCAACTTCAGCCGCCCACAGCCGAGAAGACTAAACAAACGTTTAGTGTTTGATATAATATATATTTATATATATAATATTCGTTTGCTTAATCGATCTTTATTAATACTATTAGTTAAGAATCTGGAACGTGACGTATGAATCAGGAGAAATTGTAAAAGTAGAACAAAATGCCTATGATCATTTGCTTACCTGGTGCTATGTAACCATAAGACCCTGCAATTGATGACATGCACTGGGATGCGCCACCGTCCACCAAGAATTTCGCCAGACCAAAATCGGCTACATGCGCTTCAAAGCTCGAATTCAACAAAATGTTGTTGGATTTCACATCTCGGTGAACAATCAGTGGTGAACAATCATGGTGAAGGTAGCACAGTCCTTTGGCAGCTTCAATCGCAATTTTGTACCTCAAGTTCCAGCTCAAGAATCCACCTTTTTTGCCATGCAATGCCTCTCCTAGGCTACCATTCCTCATGTACTCGTAAACAAGCAAGTTGGTTTCCTTGTTGGAGCAAAAAGCTAGCAATCGTACGATGTTTCGATGCCTGATGTTCCCTAGAGTTTGAATTTCTGCTCTGAAGCCATTGTCATGGCTGTTGGTGCCGAAACCAAGTAGTTTCTTCACTGCAATTTCAACCCCAGATGGCATTTTTCCATGATACACAATTCCTGCTCCTCCTCGGCCAATCACATTCCCATCTTTCACACATTCCAGGATGTCTGTGACTGTGAATTCAAGCTTCTGAAATGCAGTCATCTTCCAAGAATCTGAACCACTTTTCTTGATCGATTTTGCCTTGATAATGGCAGCAGTTGCAAATATTAGGGAGCATATCAGCAGCCCTAAAGCAAATATTAACTTGAAATTATTGGGGGCTTTTCCTGGTGTGCTGCTAGTAACGGCGGTGAAATTGCAAGGGTTGTTGAGGAGAGAACCGCAAAGTTGAGGATTACCAGCAAAAGATGAAGCATTGAAGAATGAGAATTGACCAGTTTCTGGGACCGTCCCAGAGAAATCATTGAAAGAGAAATCTGCAATGGTGAGGCTCTTCATGGAAACAATAGATTTCGGTATGTTTCCATTTAAGTGGTTTCTTGATAAGTTCAAGAAGTTCAAGATGCGAATGTTGGATATCTCTGGTGGGATTGACCCAGAGAGGTTGTTCTGGCTCATGTCAAGGACTGTGAGATGGAAGCAGTTGCCTAATTGAGGAGGAATTGCACCAGAAAGTGAATTTCTACTCAGGTCAAGCGTTAGCACTTGACGTAGTTCTCCTACAGATTGTGGTATTGGACCTGAGAACTGGTTTCCACCAAGTAGAAGAATTTGGAGGGCAGAGAAGTTTGAAAGCGAAAATGGCAAAGCTCCAGAAAGGAGATTGTTTGACAAATTGAGCTGTCCTAATTTAGCAGGTCTTGATGAGCTATCACTGTTCTCCGATAATGTTCCTGATAGGAAGTTGTTCTGTAGCTCTACTAAATTAAGCTCAGGCAAGTAAATGAACCCATTTGGAATGCTTCCATTCAAGTAGTTCTCCCCCATCCTTACCCTGGTGAGACTGGAGCATGTTCCCAACCCTTCTGGGATTGGGCCAAACAGAAAATTCTTCAACAGAATTAGAATCCTTAGCTGATTGGAATAACATAAGTCTCTTGGGATTGTACCGGTAAGCTTATTTGAAGACAAATCGAGACACTGAAGCTTCCCATTTTGCCCAAGTTTGCTAGGAATCACACCGGTGAAGTTGTTCATCCACAGGCCCAGTGTTTCCAAATGGGGAAATTCTGCAACATAGTCCGGAATTGAGCCGTGTAATCTGTTCATGAAGAGATTGAAGAGCTTTAATTGTTTCAGATTGTTGAACTCAGAGGGGATTTCACCTGTGAGTGCATTGTTAGAGAGGTCAAGAAACACCAAGTTGGTCAAGTTGCCCAACTCCTTTGGAATTGAACCTGTAAATAGATTGGTGTGCACATACAGAGTTTCCAGCTGCTTCAAGTTCCCAAGCTCTTGTGGTATAGCGCCATCTAATCCGCACTTTGAAAGATCCAACTCAACTAGATTCGCCAAATTTCCAAATTCTACAGGAATCCCACCTTCAAAAGCATTGTAATAACCCAGGTAAAGCTCCCTCAATTTGGTTAGGTTGCCAAGCTCACCTGGAATCTTTCCACTGAGATCATTCCCTGCAAGCTGAAGATACTCTAAGCCCACAAGTTGTCCATAGCTGGGTGGTATTTTACCATAGAAAAAGTTGCCACCAAGATCTAAATGCATGAGTTTCTTCAAGCTTAAAACTCCTAGCGGAAGGGGAGCAGTGAAGTTGTTGTTATAAGCATCAAACACTTCCAAGTCTGACAGACTCGTGTAGTTCCAATCTAAGTCACCACTGAATTCGTTGTTTGAAATGTTAAGAAATCTAAGGTTAATTAACCCCACTACTTCAATGGTTCCAGTGAAATTGTTCCCTGCAAGAGATAAGATGGTGAGTTGATCAAGTCTCGAAATTTGACGAGGTGAAACAGAGCCATATAGATTCAAGTCTGTCAAGTCCAATGCAACAACTCGTTTGTTTGAGCACTGAACTCCTGTCCAAGAACAAACTGAGCTGGGACTTGAAGAATTCCAGGTACCTAAGGCCGGTTCAGGGAATCCGAATCCGTGTTTAAGAGTGAGTAATGCATGAAAATCATTGAGCAAAGAAGCAAAAGCAGAGGTGGTTAGAAGAGAAAATAAGGTCAAAACAATGAAGGGGACCATGTTTTGTTGGAGAATGAACACTCAAGGAAACAAACTTTGGAAGGACTTGAAGTAAGGACAAAGAGATTTAAGCACCTGGGTGATTACGGAGTTCCTACAAAAGATACGAAAGTGAAAGCAATCTGTAATGAGACTTCAAATGTGTATAGGCTTAGGGAATCAAACATCTTCACAGAAAAGAGTCTTGAAATACAAGGAAGAAGCTAGGCCTCTCCTTTTCTTTGCTCATCTTTTCTGTTCATTTATCTTTTTCTCCCTTTCTCCTTTTGCATAAAGAAGATGAGAGGGAAGAGAAGAGACGAGATTGAAAATGGGGTTTCTGGTTGTTTATGTCTAAGTTGTGTTTCTTAAGCTTCTTTTAGCAGCAAAGAAAGCTAAGAGAAGGTAGGGAAAAAAAAAAAAAAAGAAAACAAGGAGAAGGTTTCTAGTCCCAGCAATTGTTAATTAGGAACAGGAGAGTGAAAATGATGATAAAGCCGTTGGATAACAGAAATTTAAAGTTATGATTGAGAGGAGAAGAAAAGTAAAGTTGATGAAGCTGCCTGCCTTTTTCTTTATTTCATTTTGGACACAATGGCCTTTACCTTTAACCAAAGAAAGCTCTTTATTGCTTTGAATGAGAGACGCTGGAATTGCACTTTCGATCATTTATATATGGCTACATTGTCCTGTTGCTTTTTTTCATATATGTATCCTCATCACTCCATCACATCATTGCCAATTGCCAATGGTAGTGGGGGCTAAAAACATGGATTCTTGCCATTATTACAATGTTATTGCTGTTTCAGCATCCCGAAAGTTATTACTGCTCAGTTTTAACACTGGCAGTGTAGGACTCTTGGGACCAAAATGTTTATAGCCTGACTATAATTTTCTGATAAAAAGGTTTCTTGTTAGCGAACAGCAAGGCAGCCTGAAACTAAGATTCCATCTGCGATTTTCTGCTGAAGATTTAATTAGCACCTAAGCGATACGCATCAATGAAAAACATGTCGATGGTCGGGTCTTCGTTAATATAATTTGGATTTTGAACTATATATATATAAAAAACTCAAGTGAAAGTACACTAATGATTTGCGTATTTTGATGCAGATCCTTTCGGTCAACATAGATTACCATAGTTACCTTTGAGTTGGGAACATGTGCCTGCAACGAACAGTGGTTTGTAAGAAGTAAAGGATGATGATTATTAATATATCATTACCATGTTTGCTGACTGATATCATCAATTATATAATTATGTTGCATGCAAGCTTGAATTTTATTCTCTGGTGGGCATCAACTTTATTCCTTCTTCTTCTTCTTCGCCCTACACAAGAAAACTGGGACCAACCATTTTATGTGTTAATGTGCATCGGGGAGCTTTATTAGAAGATGGAATAGTCTTAAAGGGAGGGCTGGCCTAGAAAAGCAAAAGCGAAGAGATTGATATGTATCTTACACTTAGGAAAAGAAAATTTCACATGGAAAAGAGTGCTCTTGGATTAACATGATCTCAGGCAAAGCAAACTCACTCACTCGAAAGAAAAACCCACGACCATGACCATGACCCCCGTACATGGGAAAGCGTGCACTTGTATCCATTAACATAAGCTTTACTCTGTTTCATACAAATTTTTAAACGAGTTTATGCTTAGGGCCTGTGTTCTTTGCTTTCGACGTGTCTTTATCATTCATGGGCGGCCCCTCCATGAGGAGTCACTGTCATGTGGTCTGAATGTATGCCTCATGAGCTACACAGACCTTTCCTGTAGTCACTCCTTGTTTAGTTTTGTAATACAATGTAAACATTTGCAACTCTTATGTTTTTTTCCTATACTCCAACACGGAACCTGTACATATCAACTTCACTTTTGTCTTAATCTTTGCATGTCCTAAAACATGAAGCAAAATCTATCAATCTGGATCTATTTAATCTTAATAATATTATATATATATAAAAATTAGCTTGATGTGCTCATTCATGTCTGCCATGTTTTAAGCTTTTTGTTTGCAATTGGCAAGTGGCATATGCAATCCAAAAGCTAGGGTCCATTCTGATATTGAGTTGTCAAATGCTTACCTCAATGCAAAATTTCGCCTGGGGAGTTTGTTGAGTAATACATTTCCTGAAAATATGAACAATACATTTATTCTATTACTTTTTTTTCACTCTAAAGTTGATTAAAGGTTTGTGACAAAAGATGAAGGAAGAATAATAGCTGGCTTGTTATCATATATATGCTTTAACCAAATGAATCGAGAAAGAACAACAAGAACCGGGTTCGTTGACCTTTTACGGTAACGTTAACTAAAAGTTGCTTTGGTTGAACGACAGAGGCTGGAATTCTTATACTTGTCATTGGAGTTTCAGTGGTAAAATAATGACGGGGGATTAACAAAGTTCCAATCCCTCTTTAGTAACTAATGGCATTTCAAGAACTGGTTACAATACAATAAGTTACACAAGAATGTACTAAACATTGAGACAAATCGTATCTTTATCAGTAGGAGGACCAAATGCTATAAATATACCGTCTTAAACATGTTTGGACCTAGACATAGTTGTTGGCCAGAGAACCTAGAAGGGCAAACACAATTAATAATTAGCATCGTCATTCTCACGCTAATTTGTTCTTCAGCAGGTTTTATTATGCAGAAATTAATGTCTGATGTTAACTGCCATGCATATAATAATGAGGAACGCAATTATGAGGAAAAAATAGAGATTTTACAATTAAAGAATAGTCAAATGTCAAAAGTTAACGTATTCTAGTACACAAGACTTTTCGCATTGCGAAAGTCGGGAAAAGGTTTTCAATATACACAACCTTCTTTTTGTAATTTTTACGAAGCGACTGTTTCTGTGATTTGAATATATGTGTTTTTTTAAAATCACTCATAAGGAGTTTAACAATTATATTAATATTCTTTAACCTAATCTTGTAACAATCTAAGAAATTAATATTAGAAGAATGTGCTGTAAAAAAAATGTATTTGAATTAACACGTGTACCAAACCAGATATCATTATTTCTAACTAACAGATTTGGCATCCATGATTTACATTGAAGTACTTTGAAATTGAATTATGGTTGGTGCTATGAGAGTTGATGAGAAAGAAAGATGTTGAACGGCCTATATCAATGACATGAAGCAAAAGTTCTGAACAGCCATCCCTACCCAGCATTCCTGTTAGCTCTGTGAACAAAGAATATTGTCAACATGGCATATGTAAAGCATTAATAATTCCACTGGAGTTAGATGAGCATCTATACTACAGAAGTTTTTTCCAGGAATCAAGGTACTTTACATTACTTTATCAAGAAAGCAATGTTTTTAGTACAGTAAACCTCCTAGCGACAATAAAGACCCAAAATCTCTTTCAAATATTAGTTTTACCAACAACCTAGGAAAAACTGCTGTTAAGGTATTTAGATCCCTTTATCAAGTAGTATGAAAACTCATTTTGTATGTATGGCACGTGGTTCTGTCTGATTTTGATAGGGCTGGATGTTGCTGCTTGGATCCATGAAGTTGATTGATTTCAGCTTAGAGATACCTGCAAAACAACACAAGGCACGCCGGGAGTTGATTGCTGGCAGGCCCCTCCGACGCTCAAGTTAGTCTTTTGGTAGGGGTTTTGGTAGCTAAAATCAGAGAAAATCAGGGTTCTAATATCGTACCTGCATTATGGCAAAGTAGTACCTTATATATGGAATAGCTGCTAGATTTAGATCTTTACGTAGGTCTTTACGTATGCATGGGAGGTTACCACCTACAAATGGGCTGTCGACGCCTGAATCTAAACCTGGGCCTAGTATGACCAACCCAACCAGCACGCAACGCATATTGCACTTTAAGGAAAGTGCCTCCACGTTTGCTGGGTACTATCCTCATGCATGCTCAGGTTCTTTCTTTTTACAATTAAACTAACATCTGCATTTATTTAATTATGCTGTCACACCCGTAATAAATATGATATGCATTATGTAAATGCCTATACGACTCTGAATGAATGATTCGATCGGAAGAACAACTTGAAGGAGCATCCAGATCATAAAGAAAGTAGAAGAAAGGGGATCACATTGCCATTAAATACAAATGTTCAAGTTCCAGAGGTCGTTGCTTTCAATCATTCACTTTTGTTAAATTGCATGTTTGGTTCTCTATATGCTTAGCTTAAAACCTAATTCTGTCATCTATGATTATTTATTTTTAACAATAAGGTGATATCTTTTTTTCAAAATGGCTTGTTTATATCTATTGATTTACCTGCTTCAGTTGTACAAGAAGTGCTTGACAACTTGTAAAAAGTAAAAACTGATGGAAAACAAGAGAAAAGAATGCAAAATTTTAAATATAAAAATAAAAGACTAAAAATAGAGCAACGAATAATATATACAGAGAATGGATGTCTTTTCTACATTAAGAATGGTATTTGAGAATATATATATATATTGGTTGGGAAGTTTGAGAGAGACTAAGGATTTTAGCTATATTGGGTAGATAAAATTTTAAAAATAATTTCAATTTATAAATATTTGTCAAATGAGATTGTTAACTTGTCAAAGGCCTCTAGTTATTATGTGGCACACCATATGAGCATCATTAGCTACAAGGTCCTAAGTAACAAATTAAAAGTTTGAATATTTTATTGCTATTTTGAGTATTATAAAATTAAATGTAATTTAATTTATATATAATTGGAACTCCGTTATGGGATGTTTAATGATCATACTAAAAGAAAGAGAACTATTGTTCTTTGACAATATATTCATAAAAGAAAAGAAAAGAAAAGCATGAGAAGACTAAAGAGGAAAACTTTATTCGGAAGAAAAAAGATGTACATAAAAGAGATATATATGAATACATGAGCTTTTATTATAAGGAAACTTATGATATTTTAATTTGTAATTTTAGAAAAATATTAAAATTAATTCAAACCTTATTTTTGATATTTTAATTCTTGAACTCTCATTTTTAATAAAGATCAATGTTAACTTAGGTAACATAACTTGGAAGATAGACTATTTAAGATATAGGTCCATATTAATTTGATTGTCAAATAACCCCTATGTTAATTTTGCATTAGAATAATCTTAAAAGGTTATAATCTTCATCAGGGACGTAGTTATACCACTGGGCCCCCAAAAATTTTAAAAAATTAAATATTATATATATATATATATACACATATATTATGATGAAGTTATTTGAGGGCTAGTAGCGTATTGGGCCCTCTAAATTTTAAAAAAATTAAATATTTGGACCCTTCTATTATAAATTTCTGGCTCCGTCACTAATCTTCGTATGAAACTCCACTGTACCAAGTCAATTGCTGCCACCTTCACACAAGTACTAAACCGCAAAGTGCCATCTTCACCGATAAGAGCAAACAGTAATCAAACCACCATCTCATGGTTCACCTTACTAATTTCCCACTATTGCAACAAAATTTCATTTGACCATTCTTTAGTGAATACATTGCTTGTGTTGTCACCTTATTCTTCATGACATAGGTGATCACCTAGCTTCTCCAAACTATCATTATCAACTACCAAGTTGTTGAGGCTATTACCAGTAGTTATTAAGTGAAGTGCGCAATACTAATTCGTTGCTTTTTATAGCCACGAAAACCTTTGCAAGGATACAGAGAAACATCACGATGATCTCATGAAGAGGGGCTGTGACCTTTTTTAAATTTTTGTCTTATTAGTCACCTTCTTCAATAATAGCTCCACTAATGTGACCAAATAAACATCTTCTTTAGTAGCCCATAATCATCGATGAACCCTCATCACAAAACAACATGCATATAGATGGTAGGTCTTTATCCTATAGCATTAGCCATTGCAAGGAGAATAAAAACTAGAATAATTATAGTCGTTTTATTGTAGGAATTAGGATTAGGACGATTAGAATTAGCTTCAAAATTTAAAGATATTATGCTTCCAAACTTTAACATCTTAATTCTTGCATCGTAATTGTTTTGTTTATTTTTTTTAATGTTTTCATCATCTTATATAGCCAAGATTTTTCTAAGTACACACGTCACATAATTGAGAAAGTAGAAAAAAAAAAAGAATACATGATGTAGAGAAAGAAAGAAATCGAGAAGGAATTCTTTGTATTTAATTACTATACATTTCAACTATTATAGAAGTTAGCCATTTATACTTGTTTTTGGTTATAAAATTAATAGAATATCCTTAATCTATGCTAATTGGATTCCTAAATATATTCTAATCAAATCCTTGAATATATTTTATGTTTCATTTATAGATATATGAAAATCCCTCGTTAAACTCAAGGTGGTAAAGAATTGCACATCTTAAGTTTGGAAACAAGTTCTTGAAATCACTGAGATAGATGTAACTTAGTGAAAATGCCTGTGATTTGAGGTTGTGATGAATTAAGGAAAAGTTAGATAGTACTTTGAAGAACATGATGTTACACATGGTGATAATCATATCAATATGTTTGGTACTCTCATGGAAGACATGATTCAGAGCAATTTGTATGAAACTATAATTATCATTAAAAAAAAGGAGACATAGAAGAAGAGGGAATACCTATATCTCAAAGTAACCAATGTAGTTATAAGAGCTCAGAGATGGTGTCCAAAAGAGATCAGTATTATGATTCTATGCAAGAGCAAGAGGTAACTATTTATTCCTTACCATGCCATGAAATAAGAGATATGCCAAAAAAAGAAACAACTACTAATAGTATAGCAATGATCAGCTGGATATTTAGTCCACTCAACAATAGAGTGTGCTCGATATCTAATATAAATGAATAGAATAAATGAAAATTTTGAAAAAGAGTACCTCTGATGTACCCAAAGATACAAAGATTACCAAAGAAGTGAGTGGTTTTAGGTGTTGATATAAATTGATTGATGATGTAAACAACATGTGCAAGATGTAAACGAGAGATATATAAGACTTCTAACTTATTAATAGTAAATAGTACCATCAATTACAAAAGTCTCATTAATAGTAGAAAGATGAACTATGTTTGAGTAAAATTCTAGAAGCCATATTTTTAGCGGTACTAATATCAGAGATGAAATTGATGACATGTTTTACATATGATAAATAAAAGCAGAATCATCTTATAAAACTTTTAAGACCAAAAAAATAACTCAAATTATCCAAATATTTCATCTCAAAATGTTTATTTAGAAAATATTTTAATAGTGGAGATATCCTGAGTATCATCGCCAGTAATTATCATGTCATCGACATAGAGGAAAAGAAGAATGTAAAATTAAACTATTTTATAAAGTAATAAGCCATGATCATAAGGACTAGATTGAAAACCCAAAAGACCATTGGTGTAGCTAAATTTGGCAAACCAGGATCGAGCATTTTGTTTCATTTTATACAAGGGTGTGTAAAGATGATAATCCTTATTATCATAATTAGGTTTATATTACATACATACATTACGGTATCACTATTGAGGAAGAGATTCCTTACATCCATATAGAATAATGGTCAGCAATTCCTAGCAGCAACTATAATGAGATTATAGATTGAGGTTAAATAATCTACATAAGCAAATTTCTCCTTATTATCAATATCATACTATTAGAAATAAGTCAGACTTTGTATCACTTAGTTGAGCCATCAACCTTTGGTTTTGATTTCATAAATCCATTTGCAACTAACAATAGACTTGCCTAAAGGTAAATTAACCACGTCCTAAGTATCTAGACTAGTAACGTTTTGTAATTCTTTTACCATTACTTTTTTTTCAAAGAGGATTAGAGGTTGCCTTGCAATAGTTACGAGGTTCATATAGAGAGAAAAATGAAGTAAATATGAAAATCTCAAAGACAAACATAAGGTCAACTTGCAAGATCTGTATGAAAAGGAATAGGATAAGAAGTAAGAGGTTCTAATACGTGAGTAAACAAAGAAAGATCATTTCGAGTAGGTGATAAATCCACAGATAGTAGAGATATATTAGAATCAGATCTAAACTATAATGAACCACTAGAACTGTCAGAGAATAATCCTATAAGAGAAGTGTTAAAAAAAGGAAATGGTGGGATCAAAGAAAGATTGACGAGAAGGTTCATTGACGTGGCACATTGAAAGAGTTAAACAAAACTATATTCTTAGGTCATATGCCAAAAGATATGAAGTGTTGGAGATAAGGGATCCTAACACCTATAAATTTATGTTTTTACCTATACCTTAAGGTGCAATATAAACATGGTCATAGTTCTACTTTGATAAATTCATTTAGTTAGAGAGGGAAAAAAAGCTACCAAAGACTTTAAAAGTTTTGTAGTCAGGAGCATAATTATGCAAGTGTTCATAATGAGAGATATTGCCTATAATAGGAATAGGAATACGATTAATATTGTAGACAATATGTAGCACCCCCTTACCATAGAGTATCCACCGGAACGCCTGTAGGTCATCCCGGTACGTAACACAATAGTAATAATAGCTTCTTTATAAATTTTTTTTGGTATAATAAAAAGATATTTAAAGAGATCAAATAGTGTCAAGAATGTGTTTATGATTTCGTTTAACCCTACCCTTTTCGTTGAGAGGTACCTAGACAATATCTTTAGATAACAGTTTCTTATTGATCAAAAAGATAGATGAAAGATTTATCTTTATATTCTATCGTTAGGAGTATACATGAAAGTTAATTTTATAAGAAAACTAATTCTAAATCATTTTTCCAAAATAAGAATAAACAAAAAATAATTCATACCTATAATAGAAGACAAGTCCATATATATCTAAAGAAATCATTAAAAAAGATTACATAATATTACAAATCACCTATAGTTTCATGAGGAGCAAAATCAAATCAAAGAGTATCAAAGAAACAAAATCACTATTAAGAAAAGTTAAAATATGACTTTTAGAAAGTTGCCATGAAATGTATTCAAAATTTACAAACTTGACCTAAACTATTATAGATCTAAGTCTAAGATTGGAAATATAAATAAAAAGTGAGTGCCAAATTTTTATATGTAATAACACTAAAAACAAGTTTGGATGGAAGGTGATAACAGTGAGTGCAAACAATCATCCAAACTTACCCTATGTCGTAAAGAAGTTACTTGTTTATGGATCTTATATAGTACAACCATGTCTCAAAAAAGAATGTTAATAAAAAATTAATATAATTTTTCAATAGAGATGAGATTTAAGGAAATTTTAAGAATAAGAAAAGTATTAGATAAATACAACTTAGATTTTTTTAATAATGGTTATACTTTGAACTTGAATTTTAGAGTTATCCGTGGACACATTTGAAACTTAAGAATTTGTTAAGGAATCATATATGGAGGAGTTAAAGGTCACGTAGTTTTGACAAGCAGAGTCAAAGTAACATGATGATAGAGTACCTGATGTAATAAATAAAATAACAGAGAAAACAATATCAGAATATGTTTAAAGTTATCATAGAAGAGCAAAAAGATCTTTCAAAGAGAATTTGGGAGATGTACTCTCTATATTAAACCCTTTTTGGCAGTAACAATATTAGTAGTAGGTTGAGAGGACTTGGAAGAGTTACCTTGTCTAAAATTTTATCAGGGTCATTTTCTATAATCAAAGATGTATTGGCCGTTTTTTTTTGCAATAATTGTGAAATACCTTGTGAGACTTCTTAGTGGAAGTATGGTAAGATAAAGTCTAAGTAGAAAAAATACATTAATTGATGGAGCATATTTTTCCATTTAAATAGTATAAAGCTAGGTCTCTTATATGATTAATTCTTTAATCATGATGTCAAAGTTTAGAAGAGAAAGAGAGTTATAGATAGACACAAACTAATCTCTAAAAGTCATCAAGAGACACTAAATGTGTTATAAGTTATAAAGATCAATATAAATAGTGGTAGCTTAAGCATTAGGCCATGCAAAATCTCCAAGTTTCAACTTGTCTTAAAGAACTTGTAATTTAAATACATAACTATAGATGGTTAGGTCAAGATGCTATTTCTTAGAATGAATTCATCTATAAAGCTAAAATTGATTGATGTCATCAGATATAGAATAATGATTTTTAGAAAGTTCCATATCTCTATAGTTGTATCAAATTGTCTAAAATCAAGATTGATTACTTTGACATAGTTATTATCAAACTAAGTTAAGATTTGATGATTCATATCATCCTAAGTTACTAAATCTTCTATGAATATAGTTTCTACTTCATATGTCCTTTGGGTAGGTTTGGGTATTTCCCCAAATAATATGCCAAAGAAGTCTACATTTAAGAAACTTTGCCTTTAATGGATCCTTCTTTCACTCACTGAACACCTACCTAATGTACACCTTTTTAATCAAAGGCTTCAAAGTCAATGGGATGAGACTCGCTGATAGGAAAGGTAAGGGCTTTTTTGACTGCCTAATTTCTGACTTCTTGTTTAAATGAACCCCATGGCAGTATTTCCTATAAATGATCAAACAAAAATTCTTATGTTTGTAATTCTTCATCCACCAATGCAGAAAAATGCTCCAATTTTCCGCTCTCATATGAGACCAAAAAGTTAGTCGATCGTTCCTTAGGGAGAAGAGGATCGAACCAATTCTTCTGACTCTTTTTCAAATTTGATAAATATTGGTTGATCGCATATTTCATTACAAATCTATGATTTATAGTATCATTCCTATTTGATCCCTTAGAATTCCATATTCAAAGTTGTTGCATATTTCTTGAGCCCATAAGTCATATTTGGGTCTATCAAAGATGACATTCATTAGCTGAGGAATATATTGAAGAATTTTAAAAGTATTTATAGTACATAAAAGAGTAAGATTCTTAACAACGAGACTTAAAAAAAGAATCATAACACTTGTTTGTAGAGAATTTAGCCGATGTTACGGAAAAAATGAATTTAAATCACCTAAAAATATTAGAAACCAATTTGAGTAAAGAGAAAAACAATAATAAAGTAGTTGAACTGGTCAATCAAGCTTGTTGGTCAATAGTTCAAAACTAGGTTGAACTAAAAACGATGTGGTAGAGAGTAGGACCTAACTGATGACATGGATGCTAATATGAAATTGATACAAATGATAATATGGTAGCTAATATGGCACAAAGTAGGACCTTAGTTTGACATGTCTACTAACATGATAGTTTGATACGAAGACTAACACAGCAGAGACAAAACGACATTATTTAAGTCATCTTCTTCATTTAGGCAACAAAATACATAATTTGGATAGTGATTTCTAACAGCTCGTACAAAGGAGATTTACTACATGATTTGTATATGCATGATCTTCTTAAAAAGTATAAGAGCTTGGTATATACCAAATAACTACTAGACAGTTGGAGTATCTCCAATTAAGCATGTACAAAAGGCTCTAATACTATAAAGAGAGATAACATTAAAGAAAGAATTATTTATATTTTTGTACATTTCAATTATTATAAATGATGGCTATGTATATATGTTTTTGGCTATATAATTAAAGGAGAATATCTCTTAGTCATGCTAAATGAATTTCTGAATAGATGCTAATCAAATCCCTTAAATATATGTTATAATGTTAAGTTATAATTAATATATTAAAATATCAAGAAATAAAATTCAAATTAACTATAATAATTAGTTTAAAATTAGAGATTAAAATATTAAAATATTCTATTTTAAGGCTAAAAAACTTTGAAATCTAAATATTGGTGTCTAGATGTAGGCATCGGTGTCATGAAGAGCTTTAGTCCAGAAAAAAGATGATTTGGCCTAGCAATTTGTATTAAGTTAAAGGAAAAAGGAGGAATGGAACCATTAGGGAATACTAAAAATATGATTGCATAACAAAAATGAGGATAAAAGTAAAGAGGAAAGACCAAAAAACAAAGAATAAAGCTACGATATATGCATCTTCTACCACATTATATACCAAACAAAAGATTTGGTATATAACTATTTTGGCCTTTTATCATATTAACAACAAACTGTTAATCCTATTATTGAATATTTAACTTTTAGTAATGTCCATTTATAATTTCTGATGAACTAAAAGCATAATTATTTTCAAACACATGATTTATAAGTTTTTCCTTTTATAATTCAATAAAAATGTACTAAAATGGAATAACCATTAGGAACTATTAACAGTTTTAAACTTTGTTGTTAAGGAATGATTTGGAAAACTAGATAATTAAAGACAAATTAAAGTTGGATGTAATATAACAAAAGGATAAATTTTAAATTTATAAAGGAGGAAAATATTTCAATAAAATAAAGATAAGTTATATATATGTATGTATTTTTTATGTATGTATGTATGCGCGCGCGCGCGTGTATATATATATATATATATATATATATATATAATGGAATCATTTAATGTGTTTGTAACTAAATTACTAAAAAAGAATAAAAGTGGAGTCTCATTTACTTACTCTTAATTTATTAAAGATATATTATAATTAGGATTGACTTTAGCTTAGAGTCAAAGTTCAAATAAACTACAAATTTCAAAGTACTAAGAGAATTAAGCTTCAAACCTTTAATAAACTATTGATTTATATGCAACACTATAAATGTCGAATAAGTCTGATTGTCAAATCGATTGGAGAAGTTTTAATGGGAACTTTTGTTTGCGTCAAACTTTTTAATGCTTAAATTTATTGTCTTTTTGTTTGGTCTAAGATAAAAGAAAGAATGCAATGTTAAATGCAACAAGCGATTAAACCTTTAATTACCTGCAAAAAGAAAAGTTAAAGAACTAGGATTTTATAATAAGGATAATGAATGCCCTTTTAATTTATCTAACAACAAAATTAATTATATAACTACGACTCCATTGCAGTAGTCTTATCTAGTGAAGTAGGTAGCAATGAGTAGTTCTCAAAAAAAAAAAAAAAGGAAACTTAAAGGATCCTCCTTTTATCATTTTTCCTTCTTTCAAAAAATAAACAATAGGTTATACATGCACTTCCATACCCCATGATCGAAGTATAACTTTTTGGAAGCTATTTATTAGACCGAATCATTTTGATTGTTTTTTAGAAATTAAAATTTTATGTTAATCAAACATAGGAGTATAAACCCAACTCAATTTAATGTTTAAGCTAGGTTTGTGCTCCTAAGTTTGTTGTAAGTTGAGATCCTTCTTTAGACCATAAACTATAAGAAAAAGGAGACTGAGAGATAGTATATATATTATTCCATAATAGGTAGTAACAAGGTATTTTAAGTGCTACAAACCTTATAGAGTCTGTATATGATTTTGTTATGAATACCCTGGTGTAGTGCTTCAACTATTAAATTAAGTCCGTCTTTGAAAGGCTTGGTGTATATGGGGGAGTCTAGATATGTAATATGATTAAGAATTTGTTACGGTAGTTACAACTACCATCGATAATCAAGCCGCTCATTATTGCTTGAGCTAAGTAAAATATCCTTAAGGAATTGTAGCTGGTGTGTAGATATAACGACTTTAAGAACTCTAATTATCATTCTATAAAGATGCATCTAAGCTATTACCAATTCAAATTTAATCCATAGGAGGTCATATTGAAATTGGTTTGGAAGAATTGTTGAATGAAGCTCCTCATCTTTATAATTTGGACCATTATCTATGAAGAATCAAATCTTGCTTTGATCATTGAGATGCTTCTACTCCACATATAAAAGTTATAATCCCACTTCACCCACAAATAATTCTTCTCATGTGATATTCTTCAAATCCTCTTCTCCAAAAATGCTTTGTTAACTAGCTAAAGGGATAATATTCCAAGCCCTCATTCATTCTTTGGCAAGTAAGCTTTTCCCGTAGCTGACCTTAACTTAAGGTTTTAAATTTAGGTTCCTAGTCCACGAATAGTTTTTAATCAACTTTGCTATGTCTAGAACCATTTTTTTAGGTAACAACAAATGAAAGGACTAATTGGTTAAGAGGTTAGTTAGCACTGAGTTAACTAGGTGAAGTCTGCCTGTGAATTTAAGGCATCTAAAAGACTAGGAACCTACTCTCTTTTTGATTTTATTAAGGAGTTCTTGATAGTCTTGGTAAGTAATCTTCTTCAATGAAATTGGTATATGTTAAGTCAATTAAAATGCATTTATTTTGGACTTAATATTTATTGATTTGCAAAATTGATATTCTAAAATTAATGG
>JAOSBP010000005.1:15573820-15584742 GCA_027563825.1 Erythroxylum mucronatum
ATCTCTCTTGAAGGCTAAGGAAATTAAAACCCTAGCTTGTTTTCTCTTCTTTCTCTCTTTCATTCTTTTTCATGTTTCTCTCTCTTATCTCTTTTCTCATCCATGCATTTTGCTTCTCTAGAATCTCCTCATTCACTTTTTGTCCGTCTCTTAAATATAAGTCCACATTTTGGTCTTGTCCTTTTATGCCCTTAATGAGTCCAAAAAGTCCCTTTTGCCCTTCCATCTATGCCTTATGTCTTTTATGCTTAAGTGTCTTGCCAAAAATATCCTTGAACATTCTTACATAGCACTTTCTTCTAGAAAAATGTTCTCCGTTGTCTTAAAGCTTCTAATGACACCAAAATCATTCAATTGGTTCTGAAATCCAAAAGTTGTAATCCAAACATTTTAGACTGTTGTTAGACTGAAACAGTACACTATTCCCAACTTCTATCCAGAATTTGAAAATCTTAGAGACTGACTTACAATTCACTTTCTCTGATAATTTGTAACTCTATGTCTCTAGTTTATCACAAGTCAAAAATCATCTCATTGGGAGCTCTACAGATCAAGATATCATCAAAATACTGAAGTATGTTTAGTAGAATAACATTAGTTCATATTATTTACCCGTCCCACGTTTTTCACTCAATCTTTCTTAATTCATTTAATATGACTATGATTTTTATTGTAGATGTAGAGCAATGTCTTACGAGTCCAATGGTTCAAGAATCAAGTCATTTGAGTGCCTAAAGAGAAAGTTATGGCCAAAAGAATCCAATTTGTTTTTATCCTCAATCATATTGAACTTACTTCAGGGCTATTAGCATAACTTTCTCTGTAGGTATTAGATTTAGGTGTTCTTTGGATAGTTCGAAAGAGGAATTCAAGAGTTACAACTTACATGAAGAACTCAAAGACAAATTTTATCTTCTGAAGAGTCAAAAATAGGACAGAATATATAAGATGAATAGTAACCCATAAGAAGTTTATGAACAGTAACACATAAGATGTTTTACAATTGGCATAACTTTCTCTACAGATATCGGATTTAGGTGTTTTTTGGATGGTTCGAAAGAGCACTTCAAGAACTACAACTTCCATGAAGACTTGAAGACAAATTTTATCTTCTAAAGGGTCAAAAATAGGACAAAATATATAAGATGAACAGTAACCCAGAAGAAGTTTATGAACAGTAACACAAAAGATGTTTTACAATTAGCATAACTTTCTCTAAAGATATCAGATTTAGGTGTTCTTTGGATGGTTCAAAAGAGGACTTCAATAGCTAAAACTTCCATGAAGTGGAAGACAAATTTTATCTTCTGAGGGGTCGAAAATGGGACAGAAGATAGGCCAAAAAGACAGAAGATAGCAAAAAGATAGAAGGAAGGGGAAAATTACTATACTTTCCCTACAGATATCGGATCAAGGTGTTCTTTATATGGTTTGAAAGAGGACTTCAAGATATACAACTTTTATGAAGACCTCAAAGACCAATTCTATCTTCTAAGGGGTCGAAAATGGAGCAGAAGATAGGTGAAACAGACAGAAAAAGACAGAAGGAAGGTAAAAATTGCTATAACATTCCCTACAGATATTGGATCAAGGTGTTCTTTATATGGTTTGAAAGAGGACTTCAAGACTACAACTTTTATGAAGACCTCAAAGACTTATTATATCTTCTGAGGGGTTAAAAATGGAACAGAAGATAGGCCAAAAAGACAAAAGATAGCAAAACATAAAAGATAGCAAAAAGACATAAGGAAGGGGAAAATTCCTATAACTTTTCCTACAGACATCGGATCAAGGTTTTCTTTTTATGGTTCGAAAGAGAACTTCAAGATCTACAACTTTTATGAAGATCTCAAAGACCGATTCTATCTCTTGTAGGGTCGAAAATGGAACAAAAGATAGGCCAAAAAGACAGAAGATAGCAAAACACAAAAGAAGATGATGTCATCACAGAAGAAGCAAAAAGGCAGAAGAAGCAAAACAAAGAAGATGATGACGTCATCACAGAAGAAGTAAAAAGGCAGAAGAAGCAAAACACAGAATATGATGATGTCATCACAGAAGAAGCAAAAAGGCAGAAGAAGCAAAACACAAAAGATGATAACGTCATCACAGAAGAAGCAAAAACATAGAAGGTACAACTTCACTTTTGAATATCTTCCCTTATAAGGGCCATAACTTTCAACTCAGATGTCCAAAATTTTCATACTTTCTACTGTTGGAAAGATAAAAGGAAGACCTATAACTTTCTAGGAGATAACTTTGCCTAAATCAGCCTAGATCAACCCAGAATTTTCCCTGAATTTAGAACATGAATTTTACATTCATCTCCCAATGTACTGCACCCAGTTCTCAACTTCATGACAAATTTTGATATTCTTAAAGACAGAATTTAAATTAGATGTCTTCATAAGAAATGTAACCATATATCTATATTTTAATCCAAATCAATATTCATCTCATTTGGATAACTAGAGAAAAATTTGTGGCTAAAAGACTGAAGTATACTCAGTGAACATTTTCCAGATCAACTACCCATTTTGTTTCAAAAATCTTTCCTTAACATAGCTCATACCAAAATCACCTTTTCTACTACACTTACTCCTCATTCTCAACTCCATTTAAATTCAACATCATCCATAAAGAAAATTATAATCTATGACTAATCATGAACACCAATAACAGAACATACACATATATACATATCCTTTATCAACTTACTACACATATTCAACTTCATTTTTGCTTTCATTTCGCTTCTAACTTTCACCTTAATTCTTCCTATTTCAAAATCTCTTATCCCTCAAAAACACCATAGCAAATCATGAACCTATCCACATTTCTCATTCCCTACTTTACTCTTGTCTATCATTTCTTGGTTCAAAAACTTTCATTCATTTGTTCTTTACTCGTAACTAATCACCAAAATTTCTCATTCAATAGTTCTAATCTTCTTTGAAAAGTTTAGGGTCTAACAAACAAGGCTCTCATAATCAAGAGAATATGGATATTGCTAAAAGATAAAGTGGGTTTATATATAGTTTATGAAGGGAAAAAACTTCTGAAGTGTAAAACTTAGATCTAATACATCAAGGACAATGTTGCATATCTTTAAACTGAGAGAACATATGAGACTTTAATTTTAAAGCAAGCTAAGTGATGGAGCAATTATCAGTTTTTGGTTTCACAGTTAAATTAATATGGGATTCCTAAATATAAATAATGGATTCTCCAAAATTAATAATATTATACATAAGTAAGCCACTATTAAAGAAGTCCTTAATATCAACATTCAACAATTTAACTCTTCATCTTTATCAACTATTTTGGAACTTCCTCAATGTTTCTCTCCAAATTTATGTATAAATGCCAAAATTCTCTCAATGAATCATTCCTTTTGCATATTCTTCAATAAGTCTTGCAAACTACTTCTTAGGCTAAACTCACCTAAGGTGCCTTAGTTTGGTATAGTATGGTTTAAATAAGTCTCATTTAAAGGTTTCTTTCATTTTATGGCTTACTATCAAAGACAACTTTTCAGTTCTTGATAGGCTTCATAGATCTCAAAACATTACTAATTATTTTCCCAATGTATATTAGTATCTAAATTAATCGCTTATATGTTCTTCCAATTTGTTATTCATTTTACCTCTTGAATGGAAGACAAAGGGCTTGCAATTTAAATTATAAGAGTAAGGATTTTTCCCAATTATATGTCCTAGATGAGTAATAGTTAGGGAAGAAGTAGAGAGGATATCTGGATAAGTAAGATAACTTTTAGATGCTTAGCTTATGTAATATTGATGTATGCTAAGCATACATTATTTTTAACATTATTTTCATAGTATATTACTTCTCTATTAGATTATTTTGAATGGCTTGATACTTAATTTAAATTTTTTGTCATTTCATGTCCTATTGCTACCATACATAGAAAAGAAGAGATAAGAATTAGATCGAATTAAAGTAACTTTAGAATATTTTAAGAATTACTATATAATATGGCACTATATACAAGCCCGTGTTGAGGATTATGTTAAGATGTGGTTGTTTCTACTTCTATAATGTGCCATACATGCCTTATGTAATCCATGTAGAACACGATACATCACATGGTCCCATATATGTAACCGTGTTGGAATTATTATTATTTTAAAAAATTGTAGTTACACTACATAAAACCATGGTGGGGGTTATATAGCTCATTAAAAGTTAGAGTTTTAGGAAACATTAAAAAATTACTTAGAAGATGTTCTTCACTAGTCTTGATTAAGAGTTCATCTTTCTTTGAAGAAAGAGGAAAGATTTCTTAAGGCCCCACCTCAGCTTCCACCCAGACGAAAAATGTGAGCATTGGATTATGTCCCCTGGTTCTAGGAAACTACTCGTTTGGAGATTTCAAGATTCAAGAGCATGAATTCTTTATCTTATTTTATTTATTATTTTTATGTTGATATTCTTTGTTTGATTTAAACTAATAAGGATATAAATTTAGGTGGGTAGATCTTAGGATGTGATAGGCTCTAATTCATTCTTTGATTTAATAAAATTTTAGTTTTCTTATTATGTTATCCATCTTTTTATAATTTATTAAATTGAAGTAGCAAAAGTGGAAGATTAATTATTTAATTCAAGCAATGAGATTTGAGAGATGGGATGTGTGTTTAGGTCACATTATGGATCAAGAGGGTTAACCATGAGTTATTCAAGAGAAAACTATAGATCTTCCTAGGTTAGGATAAAACCTATAAAGAGTTTTCATAGAATGAATTAAATCTTTTTAAGTTATCTAGATTTGAAAGGAATTTTGGTTAGTTAACCTTTGAATAGGGAATATATGTATCGATAGAGCATATGATCTAAGTTAGGAACTCTTACTAGCCCAAGAAGTTAGAATAACTATTATTTAAAGTTGAAATTGAATATATTAAAGTCTTAAGGGAATCTAACCTAAATCTAGTTAAATTATAGCTTCATATATTATTGATCATTGTTTTGCATTAGCATTTAGATTTTTTATTTGTTTGATTTTCTTTATCCAAACATCTATAACAATTGATCTAGCTTGTTAAGTTTGTGGGTAATGAGTAATTAACTGGCAATCCTTGTGAGATCGATCGGTACTAACTAGTGTTAGCTACAATTACACTATAACCTTGCAAAAAACAATTATAATAAGATTTTGGTACCATATTAATGACCAGGTGTTAATATTTGCAGATATACAAACTCATTAGACTAAATCTTTTTACTTTATTTTATTTTGTTTTAGTCTTACTATTTTTTTACTAAAGTCTTCTTTATTCTTTCTTTTTTTTCAAATCACTTCTTATATGTAAAATTTCAATATTCTTAGAAATCTTATTGAGTTAGAACCTGAGATCGAGAGAACCTTGCATATAAAAAGAAGACTTTAGAAGAGAATAGAAGATAAGAAGCAAAGATGGTATGAGGTCACCAAAGGAATTACGAGGCCTAATGTTGAAGCTACCAACATTAAGCTAAAGCCATAATTGTTGTCTATAGTCTAGAAAAATTAGTTTGGAGATTCACTACGTGAAGAACCCAATCTAAATCTATCAATATTTTAGGAGTATTATGACATTTCAAAGCTAAATGACATGTCTCCTTATGTTATCAAGCTCTAATTATTCACTTTCTTTTTAAAGAATAAAGTGAGTGTATGGCTATAGGCCCTCTTAATAGGATTAATCATTATTTAGGATTAGCTCTCTTATGTATTCTTGGCAAAGCAAGACTATATATATAAGGAATCAAATCACCATCTTTACCCAATAGGAATGTTAGTCGTTATATGAGATATGGGAGAGATAAAAGGAGTTTCTTAGGCCTTTTTTGCAATATTGATTAGAGAAGTGGCTAATAGTTCAGACATTTTATAATAGAATGACATACAACACTATAGATGTTGTTAATAGTAAAGCCCTAATACTAAGATGATTGACTAAGCATACTTATTGATTGAGGACATAGACCAGAACTATTATTAATGGTTGAATGAGAGAGCCCCTTAAGAAAATGCAAGGAAAGTATGATATAAATGCCCCTAATCTTTTAATTGCTAAGATAGAAGGTTTATATCAAAAGTTCAATCATATGAGTGCTAATACTGTAGGTTTTTCCAGCATTGTCGGTAATATATATAGATATGCTAGGATGCATAGCTACATATTGCCAATTAAGGAACTAGTTTGTACATATTTTACAATAGGTTGACTTCATTAACAACCTCAAATAAATAAAAACACATTTTCAAATAACCATAATCCTGGTTACCCACTTTCTCCTATGAAAATAAGTTTAACCTTGTACTTTAAAATAGACAACCTGTTAGTTTCTAGCCTAGACCATTTTACTCCTCTCCCTAAAAGTCAAACTTGGAATACCTTTTAGAGAACTTCCTTACCACCTAAGCTAAATAGGATGAAGAATTCCAGAAGGAGATTAAGAATCTCCACTCTAAGGTGGATTCATTTACCACCTATAATAATATGCATGAGTCTTAAATAGCTTAGCATGCTAATGGTCTAAGGTAGAAATATAATGTTATAATGTTGAAGGGTGATAAGTTGATTGAGAACCTTAGATCGGAGAAGATCAAAAGAAAAGGGGATTAAAGGAAGAGGAGACCTATTAAAGAGAAGATAGTGACAAGGAAGAGCCTAAAGGCATTCTCCCTACACCATATAAGACACCCATACCATTCCCCTAAAGATTAGGGAAGGTGAATTTGGATAAGGAAATGCCTTCTTATTATGGGTTCATAAAGGATATTTTATCTAATAAGAGGAGGCCCAAGGAATATGAAGCTATGACCTTAACTAAAGAGTGCAAAGTTGTGACTTATAACAAACTACCTCTAAAGTTTAAGGACCTTGACAAGTTCTTCATTTCTTACACTATTGGAAACATGAGTTGTAATCACATCCTGCGTGATCGAGGGGCAAATGTTAGCCTTGTGTCCCTATCGATTTGAAAGAAACTTGAGATGGGTGATCTTCGACCTACTACTATCTCTCTATAATTGTTAGGTCACTCTTTTAAACATTTGATAAGTATACTAGAAGATGTGCCTATAAAAATTAGTAGGTTTCTTATTCTTGTAGATTTTATATTATTATGTGTGATTTAGGAGCAAGTCTTAGACTCACATCCCTATCCATTTGTAAGAAGCTCGAGATGGGAAATCTTAGATCTACTATTACATTTTTGTAATCAGTAAATTTCTCTTTTAAATGTTCATTAGGTATATTAGAAGATGTGCCCATAAAAATTGTTTATTTTTCTTGTAGATTATATGATATTAGATAATGATAATGATAGTCATATGCCTCTAGTTTTGGATAAGCCTTTCTTATCCATTTCTAAGGACCTAAATTATGTTTATAAAGGAAAGCTAACCTTAAAGGCCATGCATGAGAAACTAGAATTCAAAAAATTTAAATGCCATAATCCTTGATGGTAAGGTTAAAAAGTGGCTCTAATTTGATATAATTGATAAGAGTAACCTTGTGTTATACAAGAAGTGAAAGCATAGGATGCAACGGGGAAAGATTCAAATATGAAATAAACAAGTGGAGTGGGTAAATATACCATAGAGAAATATGAAGTATTCTTAAGAATTGATCATTCTATTAAAAAAAGAAAAAGAGTAGAGTTATAGGTGGATCTCATGGTAACCTATACCCACAAGTAGCGATCCACCAGGTTGACACTGATGTAAAAGGGTCGAGCTTGTAATCTAAAACAAGTTCTTATTCGGAGGCACTTAATTTTATTTTGTTGAATTTTCGTTAAAATATCTCACTAAGTATTTCAAGTTAGTTTATTTTTATTTTTGTAGGCTTTTAAGCTATTAGGGCTCCAACAAACCGTCATGTTTAGTCCTATATTGACCTACCTAGAGAAATAAAATAGACCATTTTTATATATAACTTCTACATGGTATATTATAGGTCACATGTCCTTGTGTTTCTTCAAAGGAAAATTTATGTTCACCTACATAAGAGGATCAAAAGTTACAGAATGTGCCAAATTTTAATATGATTAAGTACATGGTAGGGTATCTATACCTGTTTGAGAACATGTCCCAAGGTAAGTATACATGGAACCATATTATAGACCATGTATAGGAGACCCAAGGAATAGAGAGTGCCACTTTTATACATTGAAACCAAATGGTCTCATGTAGGCCTTGTGTAGCTCCACCTTTCTTTCCTTGTTTCTTAAGAACATTTGATTCAAACAACATGCTCCCATTTACCTACATAGCCATGTGTACCAATAGTATATAGCACCTTCACAGTCCTATATAAATGTCATATAGGTTCTATAAAAGGTGTATACCCCTTGTGTTTTCTCATTCTTAACCATGTTTTTTTTGTAAAATATTAGTTCTTTTAGTTTAAAGAGAGATAAACCACCTTTAGTCCTCTTAAACTATATATAGAGTACCCTAATGTATATCTAGAGTTTTCTTCACCAAATATTTAGCTTCATCTTGGAATTTTCTATAAATACCCATATTTTCTTTACTTAGTTGCATTTTGCAATATTTAATGCGATGAATTATGTTTTGCATTTATTTGATGATTAGGAATTTATTATGCATTATTTTTAAGGTGTTAGAAAAATGACATAGGTGAATTGGGACTTAAATGTGCTTTATATGGTCATAGATTCTTAATGTGAATTATATAGGTTGTTAGCTCAAGGTTTATGATTAATGATTTTGATGATAACTGTATAATATTTCAAAATTCAAATTGGATTTGTTTCCTTGTATAATTAACGATCTTATTCTCAAAAGGAAACAACATCATAAGATGTTTTCTTTCTTACAGGAACCTTCATTATGAACTTGCCTTGTTAGAAATTGTTTATCCAAAAGGATCCCACAAGCTATAAAGGTCACATATTAGCATTGTGATTACTGGAAGATTTTGTACAAGATGACATCAAAGTTATTTAGGTTTAAATCTATCTAGTTGACTAAGGATGTAAGATGAAGCAATGGTTAGTTAAAGAAAATTACTATTTAAGAAAGAGCAACAACGCTTGTGAACCAACAAACATACATAGACTTTCGAAACATTTGAGCAGCATCTATATTCTTAAGAGTTATATCATTCTTATTATACCTTAGAAAGTGAAATCACTCTATTAAGAGAGAAATTGTTATTTGAGAACTTACTTTTGATTTTATATTTTTCTTTGAGCTTTTAGAAGATTGTTATACAATTCAATTATGGAAGTTGGAGAATCCTGAAAAATATGTACTCGTGAGCTTGAAGATGCTTGTCAAATTACTACTTGATTTTATAATGAAACACTAAAGTTAGATACATGAGGATTAGACGTAGGCTAGAGTTAATCAATATAAATCGACTGCATCATTCTTCTCTTTCTCTCTCCTTATCTTTTCTATTTTTCCATTATATTGCATGTGTGTTCATTTCAACAAGAGGCTCCTTCACTTTTATAATATGTCCCTTCTGTTTTCAACTTGCAAGAGGTTCCTTTCAGTTTTAACAAACGCACTCTATTTTTAAATTATTTTAACAATATTCATCATTCAGTAGGCTCCTTTCGTTTAAGCAGGGTCCTATCCCAAAAAAGGCTCCTATTGCCTAACAGGCTCCTGTCATTTAAAAAGATGTATCGTCTGACAAGCTCTTACTGTTTTTATTCGTTAACTAGGATATTTTTTTTACGAATTGAAAGTAACTTGAGAAAAAAATTTAAGTCACTCACAATTCACTCCCCTCTTGCGCTTGTTTGCATTATCATTTGGTATTAGAGTACATTTTTATGTTTTACAGCACGTGATAGATCATGGCAATCATCTTGAGAAGTTTTGAAGGACAATCCATCTCAAAGCCTCCTTACTTCAATGGAAACAACTACTTATACTGGAAAGAGAGAATGACCATATATCTCCAATTTGTAGTTATCGAAGTATAGCTAGTGATTAGAGTTAGAGCTACAATTCCCACTTTTAATAATGTAGAAATATGGACTGATGCTAACTGGAGAAATGCTTGACTAAACGCTAAGGCAAAACATCACCTGATATATGCGTTGTCTCCAGAAGAATATGAAAAGATATCCTACTGCTTTACAGCCAAAGAAATGTGGGACAAACTTCAAGTTACATTTAAAGGGATGAATGAGAAGAAACATAGAATAAGTCTTTTAGTGCATCAATATCAAACTGTTAGTAAAAAACAAGGAGAGATTATAGACAAATTATTCGGACACTTTAATAACCTCATCACGACCTTAAAGAACTTAGGAAAGATATATCCCAAAGATGAACTCGTAATGAAGATTCTGAGGTCACTACCAAAGGAATGGAGACCTAGGGTGATAACTTTAGAAATAGAAAAGGATCTAGACATTATTTCACTTGATTGGCTATGAGGAAATTTGATGATCTATGAAACCGAGCTTAGTTGAGATGAAGGATCCTCCTATAGAAAAGGAATGACACTAAAAGCAACTGACGAATCAAACGGTGATGAAAGTGACATTGAGTTGCAAATAGATGGAGATAATGAATTCAACTTTATGGTCAAAAAATATGCCCACTTCTATAAAAAGAAGCTAATAAACAAAAGAGATGGAAACAAGGAAGCTAGAAACAACAGGTTCCTATCAAAAGGCAGTAACAACAATAGCAATACACAAAATAATCAAATCAAATGATAGCACTACAAGAAGCCTAGACACACAATATCAAAATGCCCTTGTAACACCCAAATACCCCTAGGAGGATACATGGATGCCACCCAAGACCAGTCAAACAAAACCAAACATCATACTTAATTTATTAGAATTTCAAACACACTTATAATACATATCATAAATTTCAGAAACTAAATCCAAAGAATATGTACATGCCC
>JAOSBP010000005.1:15593362-15609814 GCA_027563825.1 Erythroxylum mucronatum
AACACACGCCGCAGTATAACCTGCAAACACCTACGGGTGGGGTGTGGGGTCCAACACTAAACCACTTGACGTGTTATGTGATTTTGCTTTTGTGACGTGATGCATTCATATGTGAAATTTGTGCATGATTTGTAAAAAGTTTGAGAATTTAAGAATTGAGAAAGTGAATTTTCAATCATGAACCTTCGGAAACTGGTTATGAATGTTTTTGAAATAAATGACGATTTTGAGGAAAATCTTAGAAAATGTTGATGAAGGTTTATGAATGTTTTGAAACGTTTGAAAATGAGTTTTTGGATAAATTTTTCAAATGGGAAATGTTTGAAAAGTTTGAAAGGACAGTTTTTGCTTATGTTTCAATTTATAAATATATTATCCACGAGCTTCCGAGCTCACCCCCCTTTCATCCCCATCTCCAGGTTTTCAAGCAGGAGATCGGATGGAAGTCGAGTATGAGGTCAACCCGATAGTTTTTGTATCGTTTTATGTGTAATGTTGGGGTTTAGTTTTGAAGTTGTGAAAAAGGTTTATGGATTATGTATTGCATTTGTTTATGGATTGGAAAGTCATTATGTAAATTCATGATGTATCAGTTATGAGTTATGTATAATTGTGGCTTTGAATTGAGATGAATAAATGACACTTGAGTATGATTGTGAGAAGAATTGAAGTGTTTAGAACTAAGATTGTGTTACTGCTGGAGTTTCGAATTCCGGACGGGAGGTCCGATGTTTTTTTGTGTTATTGGGTTGAGATACATTTCTTTTGTTTTTAAATTTTTTTAGGCTGTCAAAATACAGTCGTTATGCTGCCGAAATTTCGGTAAAATGAGTTTAAAGAAATGAGTTTAAGGATTTATATGAATGTATAAGAAATGATTAAGATGAATGAAGTGAAAAAGAATAGGAATGTAAGGTTTGTTTATATGTTAAATGCGTTTGATTAAAGAATAAGAAAAAGAAAAGAGAAAAAAAATTATACCGATTTTAGAATGCCTAAGGTTTCCAACGCGTCTCACTTCGTTTCTCGATCAATTTTCGTCACCGGATGTCGGACACTTGTTTTCCGATTTGCTTCGATGTGTATTCCGTTTCGCGACTTTCCGCACTTTGCTCCATTTTCTGTTTTCCGGTTGGGGTCCGGTTTCGAGATCGGGTTCTAACATTTCCAGAGGGAAACTTTGCTAAAATCTATTTATATCATCCCAAATTTTTCCCTAAAGTCCAAAGATGAATTTTTCATTCATACACCAACGTACTGCGCCCAATTCTTAACTTCATGACAACTTTTGAGATTCTTAGAGATAGAATTAAAATTTGATATCTTCATAAGAAATATAGTCATACGTTTCTAGTTTAATCCAAATTAAGAATCATCTCGTTTGGACAACTAGAGAAAAAGTTATGGCTAACAGACCAAAACACACTTAGTGAACATTTTTCCAGATCACTAGCAATTTTGTTTCTAAATCTTTCCTTATCACAACCCATACCAAGATCACTCTTTCTACTCCCTCTATTTCTCATTTTTAATAAATCACATTTAACATCATTTATACCTGGAAGTTGCCAATGAATGCATGTATCACTTTTTTATGTGCAAACATTCACTATTTATGTACATATATGCTAACATTATGCATGAGCAAGAAATTGCATTTCCTTAATCTCTCTTTGAGCTCCCATGTACTGAAATTTCAGATCCTAACCCTTAATATGGGGACGGGATGTTACAAAGGATGCAAGTTGAAGCAACGGCTAGTTGAAGAAATTAACTATTTAAGACAGAGGAACAACACTCGACGAACGTACATAGACTTTCGAAACATTTGAGTAGCATCTATATTCTTGGAAGTTATATCATTCTAATTGTTCATTAGAAAGTGAAATCACTTTATCAAGAGAGAAATTGTTATTTGAGAACTTAATTTTGATTTTATATTTTTCTGTGAGCTTTTAGAAGCCTGTTATACATTTCGAGTATGGAAGGTTGGAGAACTTTGAAAAATATGTACCCGTGAGCTTGAAGAGGTTCGTCAAATTACTATTTGATTTTGTAATGAAACACTAAAGTTGGATACTTGTAGACTGGACGTATGTCTGGGTTATAAGTCGAACTAGTGTAAATCAGCTGCATCATTCTTCTCTCTCTCTCCATATCTTTTATATTTCCGTATTATAATGTATGTGTGTTCATTTCAGCAAGAGGCTCCTTCACTTTTATAATAGGTCCCTTCTGCTTTCAAATTGCAAGAGGTTCCTTTAAGTTTTAGCAAGCGTCGTCTGTTTTTAAATTGTTTTAACAGGATTCAATATTCAGTCTCCTTTCACTTAAGCAAAGTCCTATCCCATAAAAGACTCCTATTGCCTAACAAGCTCCTGTCGTTTAAAAAGCTTTATTGTCTGACCGACTCTTATTATTTTTATTCATTAACTAGGATCTATTTTTATACGAATTTAAAGTAACTTGTGAAAAAAAAACTTTAAGTCACACACAATTTACCCCCCTCTTGCATGTTTTTGCTTATCAAAACTTCTTAAAAGCTTTATTATCTGACAGACTCCTACTATTTTTATTCATTAACTAGGATCTATTTTTATACGAATTTAAAGTAACTTGCAAAAAAAATTTTAAGTCACATGCAATTTACCCCCCTCTTACATGTGTTTGCTTTATAAAAACTTCTCAAATATATACCAAATAAGATGCATATTAATCAAAACTTCCCATATATAAAGTAAGGAGCTATTGGTGGTTAATGGCGATCATACACCTATATAATCCCACCAAATCTAAGATGTTTGGGTTTAGATTCCTATAGATTCAATTTATGCACAAACTCTTAGTCCATTTAATTTACGCAAGGAGGGAGAACATTGAAGTTATCACTAGGAGGGATTTATTCCTATTTTACTGCATATGTTGGAGGTAAAGGATGTAATTAAGTATCATCTTTGCGTAACTAGTCTGAGGGTATTTTAACATGGACAATTTCAGATTCATTGGTGGAGACGTAGTGATTATATACCTAGTGTGTAGGTTAGGAGTGATTTTAGATGACATATACCTCACAATGGTACCCACTCCTATGCTCGTGACTATAATTATCCTTAAAACGATATTAATGCATGATTAAACTGAGGATAAATAACTAAAACCAACATTTTGTACTCTTTGGTAGATTACCATGAGTAGATGAGGAGGCATTAGCTCAAGAGAATTAATTTGTTAGAGCTAAGAGTGCTTAAACTCCTCCACCACCTCCACCATTTATACCAATAGCTCAACTAGAATTAACTTACATTGAGGCATATATGCATTGATTGGATGACACTACGATACAAATCATACAACATATAGGAATGGAGATTCAAACTCCACCAGTACGTCTAGAGGAGCCACTTGTGGAAAAGAAGATGAAGCACAACTCAATAGTAGTAGAACATGACAAATTGATGCTTGATGAGCCTAGGGAGGTTAATGAGGCTTAGGTACCAACTAGAGATGTAAATGTTGAGGATGCTTATCTTAAAGAGCCAGAGGAGACTATCACACAAACTAAAATGGAGATTGTCATTCTTAATAATGAAATGAAGACAGTGGTGATGAAGTCCTTTATAGGGAGACTTATAGAATGATGTTACTTAAAGCCCTAGAAGACTAGTGAGAGATAGTGCCATACGTGCCAGTCCACATGCCACCACCACCTTCCCACGACCCTTAATTTCAATTTTTGTATTTTGCTTTTTCTTTTTTACTTGTGTGAATATTCTTAATTAAGTTTATACACTTTTGATATTATTACTTTATTTTGATATAATTTTCTACCAAAGTACTTTTTGTAGTTCATTTAGCACTTCAATAACACTTTATGGAATTGATTCAAATCTTAACTTATATATGTCTCATAAATTAGGGAAGCTTAACTCCTTTTTATCTCTTTCCCCCCATCTCATTTTAATTTTTGCTTTATATGTTTGGAAATATTGGAAACAATGTTTATTTTAAGTATGGAGGAAGGATCTATAGGAGTATAATCAAGCTTATTAGGTGTTGAGTAGCTCATTAAAATTTAGGGTTTTAGGTTTTAACAAAAAGAAAAGGCGGAAAAGAGAAGTTCTTTAGCTAAGAAACATCTAAAAGTTAATTTAAAATTGTTTTGCATCAATCTTGATCAAGAGTTCATCATTCTTCGGAGATAGAGTAAGGATTCAACAATTCTTTGGAGATTTTAAAATTTTAAAAAATTACTTCTTTATCTTATTTTCTTTATTATTGTTATATGAATATTCTTTGTGTGATTATGAACTAATAAGGACATAGATTTAAGTAGGAAGAACCTAGGATGTGATATACTTTGATTTATTATTTGATTTAATTACATTTTAATTTCATGATTTATCCATGTTTTTATAAGTGATTGAATAAAAGGAGTGAAAGTGGAAGATTCATTATTTGATTCATACATCAAGATTTAGGAGATACTATTTATATTTATGATATAGCTTGGATAAAGAGGTGCGTGAAAGTTGCAAGATCTTACTAGGTTATAACAAAACATATTAGGAGATTTCATAGAATAAATTAAAGCACTCTTAGGTTATCTAAATTCGAAAGTTAATTTGGTCGGTTGACCTTTGAACATGGATTATACATCTCAAGAGAGAATATGATCTAATTTTAAAAAAAATCTTATTGGTCCAAGAAGATAGAATAAATCATTAATCAAAGGTGATATTGAATTTAGTAAAGTCTAAGGAGAATCTAGCCTAAATATAGTAAATTTATAGTTTAGTATATTCTTAATCATTACTAGCTACTACCATACTTACCAATGCTAAGTACTATTATACTGTGCCTTTGTAGTAAAACAATTAGAACAAATATGGAGGGAAAGAAACTCCACTATTGTAAACACTCAATGAGATAAAAGCTAAAACTAGAGATCTCATCTTCATGCATCATTACAACTTAAATGTAGCACAAGCATTACTAGAAATTGGAACTTATGATTATGGTTCCTAAATTAGTAATAGCTACAACATTTAGGTACAACTAGAACTTTTTGTCATTCCTTTCAATCTTTCAAGGTCTAATGTAGGAATTTAATGGATATTCTTGTTAACTTGTAAAGTTTCACATTATGACTTGAAAAGTTTTAAGCTAACTTGTAAAGCTTTAAGCTTTTGCATAACTTCTTTATATCCTTGTTGGAACCTTTAATGCAGTTCCTGTATTTTTTTCAAAAAGAAAAACTTTATAGAAAAATAAGTATGAGGTCATTGATTGTTTCATAATTATTATTATTATATGTGTGTGTGTGTGCACGCGCGCGCGTGTGTGTGTGCTTATATATAAAAGAGGAAAAAAAGCAACAAATTAAATGAATTATATAGGTCCTAGTATTCTAATTCTTCCTTAAACTGGATTCCATTATTCTAGCCCAAATCAACTTTCCCATAATTTTTTTTAAAATTTGAATTCATTTTAGGTCAAATTGGCCATATTTTTATAAAATTTTGTTTTGATACATTCATATTGATTTTTAAATATTTCTTATATAAATTTATGTTTTTCTCATCTTTTCCATTCATTAGTTTTTTTAATCATGACTTCCTTTAAACTTTCCTAGATCATGTGTTCATAATTTTATTAAATTTTATTTTTAATTAAAGTTAATTTATAACATTTTTATTTTGTGTTATTCTTTACGCAACTTTCTTATTTTTGTGATTTCCACTTCTTCATATTTTTAAGTTTTCATTCTTTTATTTTATTGATCCATATAGGACTAGTTTTAAGTTGATATTTTATTTTATAAAATTAAAATTTAAGTGAAAATTAAAGTATGTTTACATATGCTACGTTCATTATCTTTTCAATATGTTAGATTTTTTTTATCTTGGCTTGATATCACGTCTTTTTATTCTTATTATAATTATTATTCATCTAGGAATAGTTCCTATAAGTTTTTCATTTTTTTTTCATTTTAGTTCTTGCAATTTTTTGAAGTTTCATAATTTATTTCACACCATTTCTTTTTTTTTCAAATTTTTTGTCTATATTTTTTTCCTTTTCATGTATTTCTTACTGTGTTACTACTGTACGAGGTGTATTTTTAGTGCATGGATAATTTTTTAAAGAAATGGTTTGAATATAATTTGATTTGCAAAAGGAAAGAAATTACTTTTTAAAAGAGATATCAATATTTAATATTATTTCTTAAACTTTCAAGGTTTTTTTTGGTAAATCAGAAAAATTTTATACGAAAATAAATAGTTTATATACACAGCTAGAGGATACCCACAATCTCTTGCCCACAAAGAAACAACAAAGGATAAAACCAAAGGAGCAGCATAATGCAGAGAAAAGCACCAGCCTACCCGCAAAACTTGCCTCTCAAGCAGTCTAAGAAGACTAAGCCCAATACCCTACTACATAAATTTCCCAGTTCCCATAAAAGTCACAAAAGAACAACAGCACACCCACCAAACAGCGATCTATACTACAGACATACATAGCCCACAAACTGCAACCAAAGCAACACAAGCAAATAGCATGACCCCCAGGCCCAATATCACACAGAGCTGGCCCTGAACCTGCAGTAAGAACAATAGAAATACCAAAATAGACTACTAATATAATTACCTTCCCTCAGTGTTTAGGCTGAGCTGCTCCATAGCTTGTAAGATCACCTGCGAAGTGACCCTCCCTATATCCAAGGCTTCATCATTAAAGGTGCGACGATTGCGCTCATACCACAGGTTATACACTACAATAGAAAGGATAATGCAAAATTTATGAAAGTCATGATTGGACACCGGGGAGGCCTGGTGAACCCATTGTAAAATTGACTGGAGGTCAGGAAAGGTTAAATTGGGGAGGTGAAAGTGAAGGAGAGAATTAGCCCAAACCAATCGAGAGAAAGCACAATGAAAGAAAATATGATCAATTGTCTCAGAGGCCATAAGACATAAAGAACAACGATTGGGGGTGTGGAGAAACTGGAGCTTATCTCTAGTCGGCAATTTGTTCAGGAAGGCCAACCATAATATAATGGAACATCGGGGACAATTGCCCTTATGCCAAACTAACAAATACCAAGGTACTGTCTGACGGGACGGTCGCAAGTGGTTATAGGCTGAAGCATTTGTATGCTGCATGGAAGAGCTGGCTAGCCATTCTAGACTATCCTCTCTGGAAGGGTCTGGGTTATAAGGAATGGGAGATAGGGAACGAATAGGCTCCATATTAACATGATGCCACCTCCATTCATCGTGCCAAATAACATCTGAGACTCTGGCATTTATGGGGAGCTCTGATCCATTAACCAGTCGCGGCGTCGATTGAGCCAGCAAGATTCCACTCGGGTGCCAAGGATCCTGCCAAAGAGAAGTAGAAACACCATTCCCAATTCTAAATCGAAATTGGTCCCTAAGCTGGTCCCTAACAGATAAAATCTTTCTCCAACTCCAAGAGTGACTATTGCTAGGAGAAATAGACCAGAAATTTTTTCTACGCAAAGTGATAGTGTGGACCCACTTGACCCACAACGCTTCCTTATTAGTAAAGAGAAACCAAATTCTTCTCCCAATTAACACTTTATTCCAGCTGGCCAAATGTTTAAAACCTAGACCACCTTCTCTTTTAGGCCTACAGACATCATCCCAATTAACCCTAGCTACAACTCTTGTCTCAACCGAACCAGACCACAAGAAATTCCTAAGTTTTTTGTCAATTTCCTTAAGGATAGAGGAAGGGAGAATGATGATACTAGACCAGTAAACTTGAAAGGAGGACAAGACTGAAATCACTAATTGAACTCTACCCGCATATGAGAGATGTTTGTGAGTCCAGTTATTGACTCGGCTATCAATTTTATCCAGCAAAGGAAGACACTCTCGCCTAGACAGCCGCCCCGATATCAGGGGCAGGCCTAGATATCGAATGGGAAGGTGGCCTAGTTTAAGCCCAGACATACTTTCAAGTTGAGGAACCAAGACGTTCAACTCCGGGGAAACAAAAAATTGACTCTTATGAACATTCATGACCACACTGGAAACACGAGAGAAAGCCCCTAAACAATCTAGGAGAATTTGAATCGAGCCCAAATCACCATGACAAAATAATAGTAAGTCATCCGCAAAGAGGAGGTGAGTGAGCTGAAGAGCTTGACAACGCCAATGATACTGAAAGGAGGGACTGCCCCTAATAGAGATATTTAAGCTTCTAGAGAACACCTCCAGATAAATGATGAAGAGAAGAAGAGAGAGGGGATCTCCCTGTCTCAACCCAGATTTTCCGGGGAAGAAATTTATGGGAGCTTCGTTGATAAGAATTGCATAGGCTGGAGAAGTAATACACTCCTTAATCCAAAGAGTAAACTGGGAAGGGCACCCAATAACATCTAACACATTTAAAAGGAATTCCAATGAATAGAATCATAAGCTTTTTGGAGATCAACTTTAAAAGCACAACGTTTATGATTATTTGTCAAATGATAATGGTTAAAAATTTCCTGGGCCAACAAAATGTTATCTCCTATTAGCCGATTCTTAATGAAAGCACTCTGATTGGAGTTAATAAAACTTGGGAGGATCTCCTTAAGCCGATTAGCCAAAATTTTAACTATCACCTTGTAAATAAAGTTGCAGCAGGAAATAAGTCTATAGTCCTCTACTGTTGAGGGATTAGCTTTCTTGGGCACTAAGGTAATGAAAGTAGAGTTACGGGACCTTATCGTATTTTGGAAGTAGCCTAAGAATCGATTCTGAATCTCATCAACAGCTACCAGTCTAGTTTCATTCTCACCTATAATAGAGTGAATGGTGTTCCTATTCCGATTTGCTAAAATGGAATTATGAAAGAACTTCTTGTTTCGATCCCCCTCCCTAAGCCATTTGACATGAGAAGACTGCTTTAAAAAAGACTCCTGATCAGTTAAGGCTCCTAGCAAGTTCTGGATTGCCTCATTTTCCTGAGCAGCCAGCTCTGGGCTAGGGGGCAAACGACCCGTTTAATTTTGGATAGAATTAAGGTCTGCTTGACACTTAGCTACTCTCTGGTGAACGTCTCCCACTTGCCTAGCATTTAGAGATTTAAGGGCCGATCTTACAAGTTTAAGTTTAGAGACGACACGAAACATCAGAGTACCATTGATTTGAGAACTCCACTGCTCTTCCACTATTCGGAGGAAAGACGACTGTGACACTAGAAAATTTGAGAACCGAAAAGGGGCAGGCCTAGGTAGCTTAGCTATGCAGATCCTAACCACAATGGGAGAATGGTTCGAAATATTAGGGTTATGAATAATCCCAAAAGAGTTTGGAAACCTTGAAAGCCAGGCACTATTAACCAGGGCTCTATCAAGCTTTCAAGCCACAAAGAGCTCCCCACATTGCTTATTAGTCCATGTAAATCTCGGCCCACTAGAATTTAGTTCAAGTAGCTCACATTAATCGACACAATGCCTAAAGTCATACATGCTATTCAGAGTCAATTGACTAAGGGGTTTAGCCTCATGGGGAGAAGAATCGAATTAAAATCGCCCACTAGCAACCACAGATGAGAACCTACAGAGGTTTTAAGAAAGGACAAAGCTGACCAAAGACACTTCCTATGGTTTAAATTGTTAAAACCATACACACAAGTGACAAAAAAACTATCGGTACTATTGAGGGGAGTAACCTCTAAATGGATGAACTGATCCGAAGACAGCTGAGGGACACACACCATCCTATTTGGATTCCAAGAGACCACTAGCCTAGCATTAGAACTCTTCTTTAAATTACTATTAAACCTCCAAGTAGGAAACAACGAGGAGCAAACACTATTCAAGAATTGCAGATTCCTAATCCTAGTCTCAATCAAATAGACAAAATCCACAGACATTTTCTTCACAGCAGCAGCCACACCTAACTGTTTTCTGCTATTATTCAGACCCCTAACATTCCAAAAGTCAAAATCCATTTAAGCAACTAACACAAAACAACAGAACCACTACTTCACTTTTCGCCTAGATTTCCTATTGGTACGACCAGTTATAGCCCCCTCAGGACCCAACAGATCCAACTCAGGACCCAATTCAGATTTAGAAGGGGAGATAGTATGACTTACTTGGCTCGGAGACAGGGGACCAGCAACCGCAAGGAACCCACTGACTTCACCACCCTGCTGCTGATCTTGCAGAGTCCTAGAGTTATCAGAGGAGATACACCCATTCACTTCAGCCGACTCTTGGTCACCCAATTGTGCACTCTAGAGGAGCTCCAAATCCTGACCAGGTACTGTAGAATTCTCCACTTCAAGTCTATCCGATGTACATTGTCCCTCAGTCCCAGCTCCAGTGGCCACCCGTTCTGATACTGATATAACAGGTAGAACAGATTCTTGTCCCAACAATTCCTATTGAAGGCCAGTTGCAAAAACTCTCCCGGTAGGAGCCCATGTTTTCTTCTAAACCATTGTATCCAGTAGCCATTCATATTCCACTTCAATGTCCTTGAAGGCAAGCTCCCCATCTTCAGTATACGTACCTATTTGAAAGGAGGAAGGCCAAGACGTTCCCAATTCCAGTTCAACACACATCCGAGCATACCTTATTCGAGACATCTTTACGGTAGGAGTGTCTATGAGGAGAGGCTTTCCCACTGCATTTGTAATCCGCCCAAGCCCCTCTGTAGTCCAGTACTCCACTGGGACATTATAGAACTTGACCCAAACTGGAGCAGCCCGAATATCCTCAAGCTCTCCACCATTCAAATTCCACTACCGAAGGAAGAGGGGTTTACCTTGAATGTGCCAAGGTCCCTTCTCCAAGACCTGATGCATTCCGTCCGCAGAATCGAACCAGAATAGGAAATTGTTGGCACTAGTAATCAAAACGTTCGACATACCAAAAGCTGACCAGGCCTTAGTCAGAGCTCGTTAAACAACCGAAAAAGTAGGTCATTTCCCTAAGAAGAACCCAAGTAGATTATGACGCAGTTGCAGAGCCCCTTGTTTGGCTAGTTCCAGAGGAGGAATGACCCGAATCATATCATCTTGGATAACCGGAGGGTAATAGGTTAGCGAGGTGGACAGAGATTCAGTAGCCACAACCTCCGCCACCACAGATTTCCATGTTCGAGGGGTACCCGACAAGGGTTGCGGAGGCAGAGGCCGAGTCGTCGGGGAAGCAGCTTTCAATGGGGGGAAGTCTGGGGAGAGATTAGGGTTGGCATTTTGATCAGAGATTTTAGGGATTTGGACCGTAGGCAAAGGGGGAGGGCGCGACGGAGAGGAAGCAATAGTAGAGAGGCGAAGTCGGGGAGGAGAGGAGGAGGAGGTCGAAGCCATGGATGCAGGAGAACACTCGAGAGATCAACGAAGCTATGGAACTCGCCGCCGACGCTCAACACTTTCAAGGTTGATTATAGATATTTATTAAATTATTAAAACTAATTGAAATTATTCAAGATCTACAAAGAAGCCTCAAAATGTTCAAGATTTAATAGCAATCAAAAGCCTCTTTCCTACTTTTGCTTAGTGTTGTGTATAATTTTTAAATAAAAAATTTCAATATTTGTTCATGATTGTTGGTTGTCAATCATTTTAATTTAAATGGTTAACTTTAAAATTATGTTGTATATTATTCTTTTACAAATAGTATGTTAAGGTTAGGATGTACTTAAGTAAATTTGCATTTGATGATATTGATAATTAAATAGATTTTTTGGTTTGTTTTATAACTTGTATAATTGATTTAATATCTAATATATTAAATAGTAAGTCAAGTCATGAGTACACCATGCACATCTCATTGGGATGCAGTAATGAATATCTTGAGATATTTAAAATGAGCACCTAGAAAAGGTATACTCTATTCAAATCATAATCATAAAAAGATATAAACATTTTCATATGCAAATTAGGCAGGGTCTCTGAGTGACAGACGATCCACTTCAGGTTATTGTGTATTTATGGGAGGGAATGTTATCTTTTAGAAGAATAAGAAACAAACAGTGGTAGCTAAATCAAGTGCTGAATAAGAATATAGGGCTATGTCACAAGCCACATGTGAGTTGATGTGGCTAAGACAATTACGTGATGAGATAGGCATCATTTACACAAGTCCAATAGAGATATGGTGTGATAATCAAGCCGCTCTTCACATTGCTAAGAATCATGTTTTTCTTGAGCGAACCAACCACATTGTAGTAGATTATCATTTTATTAATAAAAAAGTTCGACAAAATTTGATTTCATTAAGTCACGTGAGAACCGGAGAACAATTAGCAGATTTCTGTACTAAATCATTAGTGGAGAATTGGGTTGATTATATATGTAACAAGCTGGGTATGATTAATATTATGCTCCAACTTGGGGGTGTGTTAAGGATGTGATAGTGTTAAGGATGTGATACCATATCCCTTGATTTACTCACATATACTCTTTCCTATTATAATTGTAAATCTTTATTATATATATAGTATCAGCCTAATACACAGAGGTTACAGCTTTTCTCTAAACTACTACTTATTAACTTCGTTAACACACTGTCACTTGTGAATCTATCATGTTCAGAGCTTCACAAGAAAGAAACATGTGAAGCCGTGACTATAACAGAAACTCCACCCATGGTAGTTGTTGGAGTTGTTGGGTTATGTCAAAACTCCTGGGGGCTGGGGGTCTTAGATCGCTGCACAGTGTATGAACCCAGCATTTGGGTGAAGAGTTGAAGAGGAGATTCTACAAGAACTGGTGCAAATCTAAGAAGAAAGCATTTTACCATATCTTTAGAAGTTTGAATCTGAAATTGGGAAAATAGATATTCAATCTCAATTGGAGAGAATGAAGAAGTATTGTACTATAATTTGGGTTTTGGCGCGCACCCAGGTAAGCCCTGCCCAGGTCATTTGTTTGGTAGAAATTTATATGTTTTCATTGACGTCCTTTCACTAAGGTTGCCCGAATCCATACAAAATAATTCCGTTTTTTGCTTCTGTAGATAAGAAAAATGAAAGATTTGAAGCAGAAGAAAGCTCATCTGATGGAAATTCGGGTGAATGGTGGGATGTTCCCAAGAAGGTTTTGCACGTAGCTTCTTTGAGAAACCTATTCCAATTGATGCTGTTTTCCAGAAAGATGAGATGATTGACATAATTGGAGTAACCAAGGGAAATGGTTATGAAGGTGTGGTCACTCGACGGGGTGCTACTCGACTTCCCCGAAAAACACACAGGGGTCTTGTCTTAGGAAGGTGGCTTGTACTGGAGCATGGCATCCTGCCAGGACATCATTTACTGTTGCTGGGGCTGGATAGCATGGTCACCATCATCTCACAGAGATGAATAAGAAAATTACAAGCTTGGGTAATCTGGTCACGAGTCTCATTCTGCAATTACTGATTATGATATAGGTTGGTTCTGTCATGTGTTGTGAAGGAAGATTATGTGATGATAAAGGGTTGCTGTGTTGGGCCAAAGAAGCGTGTTGTGGCCTTGAGGCCGTCATTATTGAATCAGACATCGAGAGTTACTTTAGAGGAGATCAAGCTCAAGTTCATTGATACATCCCAAGTTTGGGCATGGGAGATTCCAGACAACCCAGGAGAAGGCAAAGTTATACGTGAAGATCAAAGCTTGATATTCTAACTAAGGTGAAAACATAAATCGCAATTATCTTATGCATTGTTCAATAAATGATTGAATCATATTTTCTCAATTATTATTTTATTTCATACCTTATATATAGGTGATTGTATCTCATTCGCTTCTCTTTTCTTTTTTCATTAATGGTAAATTCAGACATTTTATTTTCTGTATACAACAAACAAACCAGTGATGAATTTCAAGGATTAGTGACTTACTTATGGGGAACTTTTTTTTTGTATGTATATTAACATATTGAACACAGAAATAATAGTTCTATTAGACATCATGAGGTCTTAACACATTATTTTAATGATAATAGGATATATTGTTATTAATGAATTTACCTTTAATGATATTTGTAGTGGTTCTATTATAATAATATTTAGAAACATTAAGTTCAATAAAAGGATAAAGTGAACAAAAGAGCTAATTAAATAGATTAAGCAATCAAATGATGGAAAAATGAGCCAAATGGAGCATATATACAATTCAAAAGAGTTTCAAGATAATTTAAGTCAGGTTAATCAAGGACAAGAAAGAATGAAATCACTCTATGTGATAATCATTGTATTTTTTTTTATAAGTCAGAAGAATATATAATAGAAGAAAAATATGTACATAAAGTTCACTTAACTTGTGCTAACGAAGGCACTGCAACAAAAGCTAAAGCTATTCATAACCTACTCGAAATTGAGGAAGACTATACCTCCACCTAGAAACAGAGCACCAAAACACTACCAAGCAACCAGTAGCATACAAGGAGCTAGAAGATTTCAGCTATCCAAAGACACAGGCCCACATGACTCACATGACTCAATTCACAATTTCACAATTTCAGGTACTACACAGAAACTAACATCAACTTCCCTAGGTATTGGGGCTGCAAAGATTGCTGCAAGCCTGCTGGTAATTAGTGTGTTTGAAGAATGTCCATCCACCGTCCTGTTAATGCTAAAGCTTGAGGAAGTTGGAGAGCCTTCTGAGGGGTGGGGTCGCCAACTTCTACAGCTGGGGACACACGTGCTAGTGCTGAATGGAGATTCTGATTCGACAACCTGCAAAAAGTTAGTGATAACTGAATTGAAAAATTACCTTCGCTCGGTGTTTGAGCTGAGAAGTTTCCTAACGTGGGAGATAACTCCGAGTGACACACTCTCCACATCCTTAGCTTCGTCTTTGAATGTTCTTGCATTGCATTCTCTCCAGATAAAATAAACAGTGGTAAATAGCAGGATAGGGAAAAGATTAATCCCTAGAAAGTTATTATTGGAGGCAGTAGGATACTAAGAGATGATAGCGTAAAGGGTGGGTTGACTAAATATAGGCATATTAAAATGAGAACGGCAACAGTCTCAAATGACTTTAGAGTAGGAACATTAAAAAAAATAGGTGTTCATTGGTTTCATTTGCTAAGACACACAAGGAATAGTGGTTTGGAATTTGGAGAAAATGCAGTTTATCTCTAGTTGGCAACTTGTGAAGGAAGGCGAGCCAGAGGATGAAAGAGTACCATGGTCTACTATGTTTAGACCACACTAGCTTGTGCCAAGGTACTTCCTGTAGTGGGGGTCGCAAGACTTTGTAGGCTGAGCCATTAGTATACGTTTTGGTCGGGCTAGCTAGCCATTCCAGAAAATCAGGTTGGGAGATATTTGGAAGGTACTGAGGTGATTCAAAGGTCCGAAGAAAGTCCAAAGATACATCATGCCATCTCCAATCCTCATTAATGATAACTTCAAAAACTCTCGCTGTCATCGGAAGCTCCGAGCCATTATTCTCTCTTGGCATAGAAAAGGGCCTCAGGATACCTTGAGGGTGCCAGGGATCTTGCCAGAATAAGGTAGATAGACCATCTCCAATCCTAAATCTGAATTGGTGCCTCAGCTTATCCCTCACAGACAAAAATCTTTCTCCAGCTCCAAGAACTATTATAGTTAGGTTGGGCACTCCAGAAATTTTTCCTTTTCAATATGATAGAGTGCACCCATTGAACCCATAGAGCTTCCCCATCTTCAAACAAAACCCAGATTCGTTTCCCTAATAGTACTTGATTACAAGTAGGCAGATGTTTGCCTTCTAAGCCCCCCTCCTTCTTAGGTCTACAAATGTTACTCCATTTAACCTTAGCATGAAAATGTGACTCTACCTTCCTAGCCCACAGAAAATTCTTAAGTTTGGATTCTATATCCTTAAGGATGGAAGAGGGAAGAACAAAGACTATGGACCAGTAGACTTGGAAAGAAGAGAGTACAGAAATGACCAATTGGATTCTCCCAGCATAAGAAAGGCTTTTATGAGTCCATCTATTGATTTGATTATCGATCCTATATAAGAGAGAGAGGCAGTCTCTCTGGGAAAGACGACCTGTAATGAGTGGGACCCCTAAATACCGGATGGGGAGGGAGCCTAACTAAAGTCCAAAAACCAGTCTCATTCTATGTTGCAGATGGCTAGCTTCTGGGGAAAGAAAAAACTGACTCTTAGAGGCATTTATATCCAAACCTGAAAACATAGAGAAGGTGCACAGTGAATCAAGCATGGTCTGAGCAGATAACAAATCTGCATGACAAAACATTAAGAGATCATCAGCAAAGAGCAGATGGTTTAGCTTTAGGCCCTGACATCTCCAATGGTACTTGAACAAAGGATTAGTTTATGTGGAAAGTTGCAAATTCCTATAGAAGACTTCCATACTAAGAATGAAGAGGAAAGGAGATAGAGGATCTCCCTGTCTTAAGCCCGACTTACCTTTAAAAAAGCTAGTAGGGGACCCATTAACCAAAATGGAATAGGAGGGAGTGGAAATGCACTCTTTGAC
>JAOSBP010000005.1:15641669-15656105 GCA_027563825.1 Erythroxylum mucronatum
AAAGCCAAATTCTGGAATGAAATAAGATAATCGTCCGCAGAAAACATCAATAAGGCCTATTTATAATGGCCAACAACCCTAATTCGAAACCTGACAAGATTAGGAAAATTAAAGACAAAAAATAGCAAAATAGTCTTTTAAAAAAACGCAAAAGTGGGCCCCTAATTTAGGCCTTGTTTCGCATCCTGCCGCAAACTTTGCCGCGGTCAAGATCTTCCATGTAATCCAAAGCTAACTGATCTGCATCATTCACTTAGACGATTGTGTAGGTAATCGTGTTCCAACAATATTTTAAGGAATTACGAATATATAAGGTCTCAGTCAGTCACACAGTCCACTTACATGGCTGTGTATACCTGAGACACGGACGTGTGTGTTTCCATAAAGTCTTGTATATCCATGTTCACGTAATTGATTCACTTGAAAATTTCAAAGGATCAAAAGTCATTTGATTTATATCTTTTTGTATTGTTGGTAGTTTATCTACTAATAAGGTATTAACTGATTTTTGAGCTAATATAAATTTAATGCCTTACTAAGTATTCACAAAATTAGAACCAAAAGAACCTAAACAAACTAAGATAAGCCTTAAATTAACCGATAAATCACTTAAATATCCAAGGGTATTATTGAATATGTTTCAGTTAAAGATGACAATTTTATTTTTCTAATCAATTTTTTTTTAATCTTTGATATAGAAGAAAATGTTAGGGTTCCTCCAATCTTTGGTAGACATTTCCTTACAACAACAAAAACTAGTATAAATGTTCATGATCCTTGAGGTTAAAGAAGAAGAAGTTATCTTTAAGATCACATATAATGTAATAGATATTGAAATTTACAATTCTTTTCAGAGAATTGTCCAGCAAAATACATGAGAGCATTGCATCATGAAAGAAGATGAAGTCGAATGAAAAAAAAAATTAAATATACGACTAAGTAGCCTATTTGGAAGCAAATGACATTATCAAAAGGAAACAAAATTTTAAAGGGATAAATAATCCAAGCCAATAGAAATTGATATACCTTATTATGCAATACTTATAAGTATTATTAAAGTTTGGACTCGTTCCAACCTAAAATCAATGAATCAACCTAACTTAATCATGTATTAGATTGGGATTGAGCTTTTTTCCTTAAACTTTTGAGTTTTGAACTAAACTCAAGCTCGAACTCAAACTTTTTGAGGCATAAAATTTTAAGAATATTTCATTTTTAATTAAATTAAATAATTATTTAAAATTGAAAATAAAATTTTTTGATTTTGGCTTGAGCCTAATCAAGTTGTATACTGATGAAGTCTCATTGAGCACGAACTCCGATTTAGACTCGAAAGTCTTGAGTCCGAATCTATACATCTATTTTTGAAACAAAAGAGCTATTGTACCTTACTTATAAGAGAGGCTTAAGCTAAAAAAAAACCAAATTTAATCCGAAATATTGTATCTTACTTATAAGAGAGGCTTAAGATTAATAATTATGAGCTCTATTTGATTATTAGCAGATTGCGTTAGTTGTTAGTTGATAGCGAATTAATATAATTGATTTGACCAGCAGATAATATTAGTTGTTTATTAAAAATATTTGGTAAAATTAATTATTTAGTTATTTATGAATAAAATAACTTATAAGGATATTATTTAAAAAATATATAAAAATATGAGTAGTATATCTTAATAATACACAAAACAATATTACATAAGTTATTTAGCAAACAAGCTAACACCATGAGCAATTATGTCAATGTGAATCAGATCAATTAGAACAGAATAAAACATTCATAGTAGATTAGGGATCTGATCTATGCGTGAAGCACATGGAAGTACAATTGAAGTGAGGGTCAGCTGTAAAACAATCACAAACAAAAAATTCGTTTCCGACTCATTGTAAGGAGGACTGGGACTTTTGAGAGTTAAGATTCTCGATTTAATTTTATGGTGTCTTATTTTATTTAATAAATCTTAGTCATTTATTTATACTAATCTTACGTTTATTTATACGAATCTTACATTTATTTATACAAAATTTACGCAAAATTTATATAAATAAATTGCTGAAATTTATTAAAAAAAATAAAACACCGTAAAATTACACGAAAGATATTGTCCGAAACTTTTGATGACTTTCGGTTTAGAGATGACTGCGAACCAAAATAAACTACCCATAGTTTAACTGTAACAACCGAAACAGACAAATCTCTTCACTTTGCACTCTCACTTTAGACTGAGGTCCCACCTCAATTTGTACGGCCGAGATCCACTCAGACCCACATGCCTACTTGTTATTACATAACACGAAGTTGGAAAAAGAGCTTTCTTTTCACTGTCGTCTGGATCTCTAAAATGCAAATGCTTTGAAGGAGAAGAAGAAAAAACAGGAATAATGGCAAAAGCAAACAGCGAAAGCTCAGGGTCGCCACCTCCACCAACTAACAAGGCAGAGAGGCCGCCATTCCCAAAGAAAACCAAAACCAGCTCTTTTTCTTCTTCTTCTTCGATATCCGACGACACCCACTTCCCTGGCCCTCTCTTCCCGGCCGTCCGCCGCACCTCCGCCTCTCCTCCACCTCCCTCATCCCTTCTTCAGCTCCGGTCCGATCTCCGTGTCTCCATCTGCGAAACTGACGTGCCATCCCCAACCCCAACGAGTTTGGGAAGTAGTTTTGTTGACCATAGTGACAATAATAGTTTCTCTGACAGGGACTGGATGTACCCTTCATTTTTGGGTCCCCATGTGGTTAGGAATCGGGTTACGTTGAAGGGTCGCCGTGGGACTACCAATAGTACGATAATGGAGGAGAAGGAGAGGGAGAAAGAGAAGGAGAGCTTTGTTGGTGTGACTAGACCTTCTGTTGATATTTCGATGAGAAAAGATGATAAAGTGAAGGTTGAAAAGATAGTGAAGGAGCCGACGAGTCAAGTTCTGGCGTCTCAGTCGAGGTCTGGGTTTCTGTTTAGTTCAAAGGCAACTCAGGCTCAATGGTTGAGATTTTCATTTTCCTACTATCTGGTATTGTCTCTTAAAGCGCCTGGAAAATTTTCATTCATTCCGCCTTTTTATCATAGAAAATGGACGGGAAATAGACTTACAAAAGGAATGCTTCAATCTTCGTAGTTATCTAACAAAAATGTTGCTATAGAGGGAAAAAAAAAAGTGAATTTGTATATTCTTCAGGGATTTTGGTTTCTAAATCTGGAAAGGCTACATATTTCGGAGTTCAATTTCTTGTATTAGTCTACTGGTTTTGTGGTAAAGTGCTTCTAGGGATTGGCTTGTTTAGTTTGTTTGTTTCTAAGATTGAGTTGCCTTTTATAGCTTTTTCCTATTTTTGGTTTCGTTTTGAATTTTCATTTATCTCTCTTCGTACAACCTCCTTGTTACTCATTACTATGTGCTAGGCTTTGAACTTACTGGATAAGCAAGGACCCAAGTAAATCTGTACATAACTTTCTGTATCATTTGTTTCTCTTTCTCTTGTTCTTTCTGTACTGTTGATAATTCCAAAATTTTGAAAGGAATAACAAAGAAGATGCTTATCTTTTGTTACGGAGTTGTAGTTGGTTCATTGCTTAGAGATTGGGTGACTAACCTAATAAAATGAAAACTACAAGGTAAAGGTTAGGTATACGTTTAGTTTAGTTTATTTAGATGAGTGGAGGGACATTAATGGATGCTAAGAATTGCAATTTTTCCAATTCCTCCATGTTATAGGAAAGCATGTTGACTGCATTTAATGCCCAAGTACTGATGATTTCGTGTCTCCTCTTCCTTGCAGCTCTTTAGTATATTATCTGTATCTTATTTGTCTTACCTGCAAAATAAAGCGTGGAAACTTGAGGTACAGAAGTTCTAGTTCTTGCTCAAGTTTGATACTGCATTTTACAAATTTTCATAAATTATGTTTGGTGTTTTATGCTCCTATGTTCTTAGGTGTAGCTCTTTGACTTGCAGGATGAAAATATTAGTCTTCGCAAAGAGTGTACTGAAAATGGTGTTGGACGTGACGGCTTCAAAGTTTTGCAGTCTAATGAGTATAGTTCATTATATATTGGAAATGCTGACAGTAGATCTGTTGCTTTGTACACTGTACTATTTACACTTGGAATGCCATTTTTGTTCTACAAATACCTTGATCATCTTCCCCAAGTAAAGACTGTTTCGAAGAGAACAGGTAAAATTAAGGAAGAGGTTCCCTTGAAGAAGAGAATTGCATATATGGTGGATGTGTGTTTCTCCATTTATCCTTATGCAAAGCTGCTAGCTCTTCTCTTTGCAACCTTCTTTCTTATTGGGCTTGGAGGCTTGGCGCTATATGCAGTCAGTGATAGTAGCTTGGCTGAAGCTCTTTGGCTTTCTTGGACATTTGTGGCTGATTCAGGAAATCATGCGGATAGGGTTGGGACTTGGCCAAGGATTGTTTCTGTTTCTTTAAGTTCTGGAGGCATGTTGATATTTGCTATGATGCTTGGACTTGTTTCAGATGCTATCTCAGAGAAGGTAGATTCACTGCGGAAAGGAAAGAGTGAAGTTATTGAAAAAAATCATGTCCTGATTCTTGGATGGAGTGACAAATTGGTAATTAAAAAACTTATTCTAAACTCTGAATCCTTGCTCTTTTTTCCCTTTGCTTTTAACGTTTCCTTCCTATATTTAGTGTTGAACCTCATGTAGTACTGCAGTCAAATTTAGAACCTATATTACATTTGATTCGTACAAATTTCAAAAATTCTATTTTCAAATCAATTTCTGGTGCTGATATCAGTCATCGGTGGAGGGTGTAAATAATGATCAGTTTGTAAATTGCTTCTTATTAGGAGTCTGTTACTTTTTCAAGTCTATTTCTGGTGTGATATCACTCACTGGTAGAGGGTGTAAAGAAGTGGTGATTTTGTAAATTGCTTCTTATTAGGAAGCTGTTACTTTTGCTACCCATTATCTCTTTCTAAGATATTGATTACAGTTTCTATTATGCTGGGTAAATTAAGTTGCTGATGGTATGTAAAAAATGGCGCTTATTTTTGGTTCTTGATATTCGTCTCTTTGTTGTTTAATACCTTTAATTTAACTAAAAGCTATGGCATGTAATTTCACTATGTCTATTTTCCCGTTGCAGCTATGCTTTTTTCCTGCTCTTTCTAGGATCAAAATGTCACATCATTATTGGTATTAATATTGCCAAAGTGATGCTTTGTTAGGGTTCACTTTTGAAACAGCTTGCAATAGCAAACAAGAGTGTTGGCGGTGGAGTGGTGGTTGTACTTGCAGAAAGGGACAAGGAAGAGATGGAGATGGATATAGCAAAACTAGAATTTGACTTCATGGGAACTTCTGTGATATGCAGAAGTGGTAGTCCTCTTATATTAGCTGACTTAAAGAAAGTATGCCCTTTACTTTTTTAGTACTTGTGAAAAATTCCTTTTAAGGTTCTAGCATTGCATTGATTCTGGTATATTTTCCAATCTAAGGTTTCAGTTTCAAAGGCACGTGCTATCATTGTATTAGCATCTGATGAAAATGCAGATCAGGTTCTTTCACAAAATTTTACTTAATTCTGAGGCTCATAGTATGCCTTTCACTAGACTGAAATTACATCGTTGTTTCCAGAGTGATGCCCGTGTCTTAAGAGTTGTGCTCAGTTTAACAGGAGTTAAAGAGAGTTTACGGGGTCATGTTGTGGTAGAGATGAGCGACCTTGATAATGAACCTCTAGTAAAGCTTGTTGGAGGGGAACTTATTGAAACGGTTGTTGCGCATGATGTGATTGGACGTTTAATGATCCAGAGTGCCCTACAGCCTGGCCTTGCACAGGTTAGAAATGAGTTTTAACCCTCTGGTGTTGGAATCTTGGGTATTCAGTATTCTTGGGATCAATAATTATAGAAATTTCCCATCTCCCGTATCAAACTGAAATTTTGTTAATGGTAGAATGCTGCATCCTATCCACTGTCAACATAGCAAAACTATTGACTTATGGCTTTATCAGAAGTTAGATATGTTTGTATTGAGAAGATATAGGGTTTTAATGCAGCCTGTGTGTATTTTCATGCTTATGATTTGATCACAAATTTGAATATCCTTTTTACCATTTTCAATCAGATATGGGAAGATATATTGGGGTTTGAAAATGCGGAATTTTACATAAAAAGGTGGCCTCAGTTGGATGGTCTGCAGTTTAAAGATGTGCTGATATCATTTCCTGATGCAATTCCTTGTGGAGTTAAGGTCGCTGCAGAAGGTGGGAAGATAAAATTGAATGCAGACGATAACTATATCCTAAAAGAAGGGGATGAAGTTCTTGTAATAGCTGAGGATGATGACACTTATGCTCCAGGCCCTCTTCCAGAGGTTATCTTTCTTTTGACACTTCAAATGGAAAAACTGGTTCTTCAACTCAGAGACTTCTCTCGTCTTTGAAATTTTGAATACAGGAATATTCCTGTTATGGACAAAAAAAATGGGAAGTAATAATTACAATTGGTTATTCCTTTCTTGACATTGATAAGTTGATTGTAGAGTAAAAAGAATAACCTAGTGGGGGGCATCCCCTCCCTTGTCCAAAGGGGCTTTGAGTTCAATTTCTTCCTTTCATCGTCTGCCAAGGAAATGAAAAGGAGAAAGATTTAGATTCATTGTAGTTGGTGGATCAACAAATTGCAGATCATTTACTCTGGCAAACTTTCTAAGCGCCATGCCTTCAATCTTGAGTTCCATAGATCCCCAAGAGTCTTAATGGGGTTTATTTTGAGATCTTCTCAAAACATTTTATGTTGTTCTCGTCATGCAAGAATATTTCTCCTATTTTAGAAAAAATGTATCTTCTGTTTTTGGGGAGGGAGGGAGAATGGTCCCAAATTTGATGACTGATCCATCAGGATGTGCATACAGTTGTTTGTTGTTAAAGAGTAATTGTTTCTTGACATGTATATTCTACGCATAAACAACTAATATCAGCCTCTGTGTCTTATAATAATACATGACATCTCCTTTGTCCAGGTCCCTAGAGGTTCTTTTCCTAAAATATCTGATCCTCCAAAGTACCCTGAAAAGATACTATTCTGTGGCTGGCGACGTGATATTGATGACATGATAATGGCAAGTTTTCATGCAATATATGATCCTTCATGTTACCATATTATTCACCCTTTTTTTGGTGCATTAGATGGTTAATGTATTCATTTCACATCAGTAGGATGGAACAGGAGAACTGATAAAATTTTCAAAAGTTCTGACTTGATGTTTGTCTGCGCTGACATTTCTCAGGTTCTAGAGGCATTACTGGCTCCTGGTTCAGAATTGTGGATGTTCAATGAGGTCCCTGAAAAAGAAAGAGAAAAGAAGCTTTCGGATGGTGGGCTTGATACTTCTGGACTGGAGAATCTAAAACTTGTTCATCGGGAGGGAAATGCTGTCATTAGGCGGCATTTAGAATATCTTCCTCTAGAAACATTTGATTCTGTAAGTTACATTGTTTTTGTTCCTACCCGCAGTTCTCCTCAAAACTAGAGTGATAACTTTTCTGGTGAAATTTAGACATTTGGTCCAATGAGTGAACTCATTATAGGACACACCATTAATGACAAAGGTACGTGGGAGTAAGGAAAATTTGCACTGAGTTACATCTGAGAGTTAGTGTTTGGCCACTTCTGATTGACTGGAACTTAGACCTTCAAGATAGCATAAACTGTTAAATAAATTAAATTTCTATTCCTTTAGTTCTTTAAAACACCAGTTTTCATAATGAAACCACTGATTACGAAGAAGAAAGAAAAGTTATAGAATGAGGAACAAAACTGGAGATGTGACATGGTTACAGGCTTATTTGGTATCTGCTAGAAGATGTAATGATAAAGTTTAATGTAATAGGTCTGGTTTTAAGATGAGTTTGAACTTCTCTATTTTGCCAGTATGGATAAGCCTAAGGGGACTGCAATTATCAATATATGTAAAAATAAGAGAATGGACAATGGGCTTTGAGAACTAACAACCCAGAACAACAGAATACGAGATGCTTGTAATACCTTTGCATTTGTAAATGCTTTTAATACCTTTGCATTTGTAAATGACATAGTATCCCCATTTGACCAATGTGGGGGTCATTTGAAACTTTTTCAGTAATTAGATCATGTGATGTGAATCTCATCTAAGATTATTCTTTTTCTTATATAAGCTCAATTATGGACTGATTACTAACTCTTAGAGGACAGATACTAATTCTTGCAGATGAATCGTTAGAGGACTCAGTTGTGCATTCGGACTCAAGATCTCTTGCTACTCTTCTCCTTATTCGGGATATACAGGTACTAACGAGATAAAGCTATAATGGATAGTGTGTGTCCTTTTTGAGCATATAAAAGAGTGCTTCACATGCTTTGCCATTCTTCTTTCTTTGGCTGTAAAACCTGATTCTACACTTTCGGAAGTATTTGTACTGCGTTATGTGCTTATACTTGGTTACTCATAGGTTAAAACTTGAATATCCAAAGTAGTTGTGTGATTTTATATATGTGCTTGAGTGTGTAATAATTAAAGCTGCTCCATGGTTGCAGTCAAAGCGACTTCCTTACCAAGATATGAAGTCATGTCCTTTACGGCTTTCAGGGTTCTCTCACAGCTCTTGGATCCGTGAAATGCAACAGGCTTCTGACAAATCAATTATAATTAGTGAAATCCTGGATTCTAGGACTAGAAACCTTGTTTCTGTATCCAGGATTAGTGACTATGTTTTATCAAATGAATTGGTTAGTATGGCACTGGCAATGGTGGCTGAAGACAAGCAAATAAATCGGGTTCTTGAGGAACTGTTTGCTGAGCAGGTAACGTTAACGCTTTATCCCATTCCAAACTTCATCATAGTTACTGGTTTCCATCGTAGTTGAATTTGTCTTTTAGTTGAATTAAATTTTCTCTTGATGAAAGCATATACCACGATAGAATGCTTGTGTTGACTGAATGGATTTCTTTGTTCTAAGTGGGTCTGCCTAAAATTTCATTGCCTAGCCTCTTTGGGGATAGTTTAATACCATGATAAAGAGCTAATAAGTTGTTTGGCTTGCACTGATAACTAAATGAACGCTTAGATTGATCAGAAGAGATTTCAAATTTGGCTATCAAAATTATGTTCTACAATTTGGTTTGTCAGTCATATACAGTATATGCAAACTAGGAATATGCCGGATGAAATAGAATATTGGTGTTATTTCAATTGGGTCTGTAGGGAAAACAGTATTCAAATGTAGGATTCCCATTCTCTTTATGGAAAATATTTAAGATAAATATGGAATTTTGATGAAAATATGGGGAAATGTGTAATTACAACCTAAGATGTGTGAAATTCTGTAACGCATATAGTTTTGATATTTTCTGTGAGGAATGCTTTAAATTACTGGAATTATTATTGATGAAGTTATGTTCTTATGCATGCATGATTTAGTTTAGTGTTTCTGAGTGCAGGGGAATGAAATGTGTATTAAACCAGCAGAATTCTATCTGTTTGACCAGGAAGAGCTGTGTTTTTACGACATAATGGTTAGAGGCCGGCAAAGACAAGAAATTGTATTTGGATACCGACTAGCAACTGCAGATCGTGCCATAATTAATCCCCTGGAGAAGTCGGTAATAAGGAAATGGTCAATTGATGATGTTTTTGTTGTCATCTCATTGGGTGAATGAATGGAAGTAGCTGTGGTATGTACTTCGCTAGTTTGTACATTCAATTTAGTCCTACCATTGTCTCCTCTTCTTCTCTCATTGATCAGTGCATTATCATTCTGAGCTCAATTTTGTACTCTGGAAGCCCTTACTTAACATAGGGGAATAACAGCTTAGTTCAGAAGCGTGATTTGGCAGATGTGTATGTGTTGTACAATACCCAGTTTCTGGCTTGGTAGATGTGCTGTAGCATTGTATAATAGTGTCAAGAAGAATGAGTTGAGCTAGACTATATAAACTTGTTCCTAAGGCAAGTTTTGCCACTCCTATCAGTGTACAAGTTAGTTTCTTTTGTTGTGTTTTTGTTCAATTTGATTGGACTTTTTGTGCCAAATTTTCCTCTTTCCCCTCCCTGTATTGCCTCCACTGAGCCAAAGGCAAGGTGGTGCAAGTTGTGGCTGTACTTCTGATACAATTGCATCTTGGCTTCATCAAGGTGGTGCAAGCTGAAAATATGATGGATATAATCCACATTCTGCTTGATGTAACCTATTGTAAATACGAAAGGATGAGAGCCCTGTTTCAAAGGGGTTTAAGCAAGATTCTATTTTGTTGCTAGGCTGGTACTTAGTGAGTTAGCCATTCCTTTTGCTAACAATTTTTCTAATCCATTGAAACAGCCTTTGACATTGATATTTGTTTTTTTGTAAATTTCTCGTATTTCTTTCAATCTATAAATGCTATAAGCAGAGCAACTCGAAGCTACCAAGACCCTTTAAAATTTTTAAAGCAGACCCTTTAAAATTTTTTGTTGGTTCTCTATTCACTAAAATACTAAACATTGTGGTTATGGCATATTGATGAATCTAGTTAATGAATTTAGTAGAGAAACTAATATGACCATTTTGTACATGTTTGTAGGTGCTAAGATTGTTATGACTTAACACCTCTATAGCATTTTTTTTTATATATAATGATATGATAATCTCTTATGTTTGGTTCATTGTTGTGCAATTAATGATTTTGAGGAGTAATCACAGATTTGAGCATAATTTTAGTTATCTGATTAAGGTGATTCTAGAGGCATTGTAAAGATAACTCAAGAGACACAATTTTATACAATCTTAGCCTATAAATTACTTTCATTGTGGGTCTTTGTAGGGGACTTTAGAGGCTAATGATAATCTCCTTCATCAAAATAATTTTGTAGCTTTAAGGATTATTTGCGTCAAGGAGAGATTTAGAGAAAGATATGGAAGAGTCTATGACAAATTTTCTAGTTGTTTCTTTTATGTTAAGATTGTTTTGTTTTAATTTTATTTTTTATGTTTAATAATTGAATCTTTAGCTAGGGTTAGGGATATATTTTGTGATGAATCTTTTGATTATTAATAAATTATTTGATATCTATTTGATTGCATTTATTCTCTTTGTTCTTAATCTTGGATTTATACTTAATTACTATAGACTCAATCACAGGGATTGAATGAAGGATCAATAGGTGAAGTATAATTTATGCACTAGAAGAATAAAACTTTAGCACTAGAGAACATTAGTATCCTAAGCTTTAGTGGTAATCAAATATATTAACTATACTTTAGGAATTTGATTCGGTTGAATTGTACCATCAATAGGTGTTAGTTGCCTAATATACTTGTGTGCCTCGATTACAGGAATATATATTTTAGGTTTATTGTTATTTCAATGTTTGATAATTGAAATTCTACATAAGTGAATCTTGAAGCCCTAATGTTTGTCTTCTTCATTTTGTTACACTAGTTCAATTATCTTGTTTGCATTAGTTTATCCTTTTTTTTTATATTCTTAAATCTTGTTTATTTTAGTGTTTTCGTTTAGCTAGGATTAATATACATAGTAAGATAGCTTTGGGATCAACACTTTGGATTTACTTTGCTTTTAATAACTTGATATAATTGACTTTGTACACATGTAGATTTAATTAATTAAGTTTTTTGGCACCATTTTTGGAGAATTGTTCAATTTTGTTTTATTAATTCTAGTTTTATTTTTAGTTTCTTCTGTTTGTGTATAATTTAGTTCTCTTTCATGTTGCATCTTTAGGGTTGACATTACAATGATGCACTTTTAGATCTGGAAACACAAATTGATGATCTTTCAAACTAGATTAAGATGTTAATGAGGAGTTATATGGGTTATAATGAGGCATGCTATTATTGTGGCTTGTATGAGTATTGATAAATGCATATTTAACCATATTTTACTGCATATTTGATGTATTTTTGCTTGATATTTTATACTTTTATTGTATATTTGGTACTTAATTTGCTCCAAGTGTGTTTATAAATTATAATTGCCTTCACGAATTAAATGAAGAAGAATTCAAATGAAAACACGGTATAAAACAAAGATTTGAAGCCAATAAGGGATACACAGTTGTGCATCAACTTGTGTACTTCTCTCAGGCCATGCAGAATTGCAAATTATAGGCATTTTGGGTTATATATGGACTAATACACGACCATATTCAGACCGTGTATCACCCAGAACCTTAAAAATTACTATAAAAAGAAGTGTTCGAAAGCAAAATAGAAGAGCAAACATTCAGAGGCATTTAGAGACTTTAAGAGGCAACTCAAGGGGCAATTTTGATATAGAGAAGTGGAAAACATGAAGAAATCATCAAAGATCCAAGAGAATACAAGATCAAACCTCTACTTTACAAAGAATATTCGATGGGAGATAAAAGGGAGATCTAGAATTATGAACCCTTTATTTTTCTATTTTTTTCTGTTTATGTTTGATTTTGTTTCCTATCATGTGTAACTAAATTTCTTTAGTGTCTAGGTAAGATGAACCTTATGTTTATGCTATAACATGTTTTGATTCTTTTATTTAATGTAATTGTTTTGACTGATTTAATGTGATTCAATTGCGTGTTTAAAATATGTTCTAATTAGAAATATTGTGCATAATCTGATTTCATAACATAAGGATTGAGAAATCCTTGAATGAATAGATCTACTGTAATTGGAAGGAGTTGATTGTAACCTTAGAGATAGGATGACATAAATCCTTTTGATTAGGGTCAAACCTAATAGCGGAATTCACAATTCGGTAAAGCAATCTTATAAAATTTAACCTAAGTCATTCAGTTGATAACCTTAGGATTAGTTGTTATTAGATTCGAGAGAGCTATTAGTATACTATAGGAATTTTCATAGTCCAATATTCAATAAAATAATTGCATAATATAAGATCACTAGTTAAGGATTTTAGGGGGATTCGTAACCTATACACTAATTTTTGATATCGATAAGTTTCTAAGTGATTTCTTGTTTCTTTGTTCAATATTGTTGCCTATTTTACTTTATTTGCTTAAGTTTTATTTTCTTTAATTAAAAATCAAATCAAATTCGTAGACTAGATAAGAGGACAACAATAACTACTAGTATTAATCATCTTTGTGGGATCAACCCGTACTTGCGATACTAGCTATAGTTACATCGTGCTCTTGTGGATAATTCATAATTGACACGCTTAAAATAAGTCAATCAAGTCTTTGGCACCGTTATCGGAAACTTTGATATTAGAAACACCTAAATGCTATTACTCTAGTCATTATTTTTTGTATTTATTTTATTTTATTTTTATTGTATGTTATTGTATGTTATTATATTTCTGGCTTGTTCATATAATTATCTTTGAACTTGTTTACATTTACAGTGTGTTGGTGGTTTATTTTAGGAATTGAGAGTTAACTTTATAGTCATAACTCACAATGAATAAATGGAGTGGACAGTACTTTTATAGAAGCCAGATTATGTCTTCGCAAGCTGTAACATCACCATATGGGAGAGGGAGGTTTCTCCATATGTTTTCGGAGGCTCAACTGATGTCTATGTTGTGTTGCGATATTTGTGAGAGTACTTATTGTAGGAAAATCCCGGTGTGTTCATCACATACACACGGTGCGGAAAATTTTTTTTTTGTTCCGGGACCTTCCTGAAAGCCAGGATCCATGTGTCTATATAAAGAGTCAAACCATAACGACTAAAAGAGACCGTCTCTAACGGTATCCACGCAGAGGTCGGAGAACTTAACCGGGGCAAACCCTTTGACCCGGGAATAGTTAGAATAAGTACAGAGTGCTAGCTCTTACCTTATTCTAGGAGAGCACAAGAAGAAGGACGATGGAGAAGCTTGGAGAAGAAGAAGTCGTGGATGTCATGAGAGAAGGAAGCCTTGAAACCTTTTCAAGAAGCTTAACCATTAAGTTTCATAAACTCTCTAAAGACCACCATTATCTCATGAATTCGTCCACCCCTCATATATCCCACGACTACATCTCCAAGTTTTTGTCTTATATGCATTTGTCTTTAACATTTAAAGACATTAAATGGCTATTGAGACACCTCTCATCACCTTTCCACGTTGATGACTTAGTTTTGTCTTATTAGGCTTTGATTTTGTCTTATTCTCTTAGCCTACCAACGTGGATGACATTATATATATATATATATATATAACTACTGAAGAGGTCCAATCCAATCACACTGGGGTCGGTCCTACCGGCCTACCGGGTCCTACTATGGAAAAAACACCGGAGACCTGTTTCAGCATTATCGATGTCGAGATCTCATCGGGACATATCCCTATCTCATTGGGATTCATTTAGTTCTACTGCTCTCTGTATATTGGATCTCTGTCCAAAACTATTTTACGAATTCTTCGAATCACTCTTATGCGTGTGACCCATTAGGTTCCCGGTTATGTTGGCCACTTAGATTAACACTTAATCTGAGCAAG
>JAOSBP010000005.1:15758652-15780975 GCA_027563825.1 Erythroxylum mucronatum
CAGGAGAGACCGAAGTCTCGACACCGAAGTATCTCAGGAGAGACCGAAGTCTCGACACCGAAGTGTCTCAGGAGAGACCGAAGTCTCGACACCGAAGTGTCTCAGTAGAGACTGAAGTCTCGACACAAATGTGTCCATGAGCAGATGCAGACCCTTCTAGGCATGCCTATTTACCCACGACTCGAACAGAACAAATCATTTCAGACATTTCATGTGCAAGCAATTAGCACTTCCAATAATACAAACATGCAGCAAACGCCTCGGACCATCATTGTCTGGAATTCAGAACACAACACTTTAATATCTCAATCATCAATCAGTACCTCGGACCTTCATGTCCGAAACCAATTCGCAATTCAGTACACATCAAACTCAAGTTACTTCAGTAAACAAATCAAAGTGAGGCCATCCCAGGTCTCTTGCAAAATTTACTGTCTAAATTACTTACCGATATTGAAATTACTGATCTGTATTACTTACTGAAATTACTGAAATTCCTGATTACTGACAAACTTTACTGTCGGAATTACTGACATTACTGATTACTAACCTGAAATCGCCCTTATTATTTATTGCCTCGAAGTCCCGGCAATATCTGGCAGTGGTCGGTCTATGCGTTCTTCTAGCACAATTAACACATATACAAATTACTAAGGACCAGAAGTACATACGTATAATACATGTTCATGACAAATTTTCAGGATTCTTTTACTGTTCATAAATACGTATACTACTGTTCATAAATACGTATACTACTGTTCATACGTACGGATACTGTATCTCTGGCACTGTTAACTATTCACTATTCTGCACTGTTCACTATTCACTCTATTTACTATGCACTATGCACTATGCACTATGTACTATGCACTATGCACTATGCACTATACACTATGCACTATGCACTATGCACTATGCACTCTGCACTATGCACTATGCACTATGCACTATGCACTCTGCACTATGCACTATGCACTATGCACTATACACTATGCATCATTGTGCACTGTTCATCGTCTTCTCCGACTCTGCAAATTTCTTCTTCTTCTTCTTCTTCTTCTTTTTTCTACTTCCTTTCATTTTTTCTCAATTCTTTTAGCATCATCACTTAAAAACTAACCTATTTAGCAAGTCTAACCTATCAGAATCATCAAAAACTTCAAACATGATAGATCTAAAAATTTCCTTCCCCTTTTCTTATCCTCCCATAAAACCAGATCATATATACATATATGTCTCAACCAACACCAGAAAAGAGTCATGATCTAAAGGACTAACCTCGTTATTTGCTGCAGAAAAGCAGATCGAAAGCAGACTGACAGAGCTTCGGAACAACACCGATCAACGCTATCGATTCTGTCTCAAAATAATTAATCAACCCTTATATATTCGTCCACTTATTCAATTATTACTATTGGATTACTGTGGGATGAATAGTTAAAAACACACTTATGATTTCGAAATCAACTAAATCCCAGAAGTTCCAGACAACTTCCAAAAATTCACCAAAAATTCCGTCATAAAATATGACTGCCAAATAATTGTTCCAACAATACGACATACGTCACCAATAATTTCTAAAAATCATTGAAGTATCTAAAAATTACTCAAAATATATTAATAATGTCCGAACAAATCATAAATCTCATTAAACCAATTGACCCGGAAAATGCCATGAATGCATGCCAAAATGTTAAAGAGACAGAACATAAATCGGACTAAATTTGCTCAATATGCTAACCCCTAATTTGGGGCATTACAAGGATTTATATTGAAGATTTTGAGGTTAGGTTGTCTTTTTTTGATTTGTTAAAGCAGTGTAGTTAGATGAAGGATCTTGTTTGTACTGTTCTGGGGATTGAATTGATTGAGATTCAGAAAAGGAAGTTTTTGGTTTCCAATCCTTTTGAATTTGTTGGCCTAGTTGATCTAGTTTCTAAGGATAAGATATTGAGATTTGAAAGGTTAATGATTCTCTTTATTTTCCTACTCTTTGAACTATTAAAGAATCAGGGAGCTTCATATTCCTGTCTATTTCTACACACTTCTTAATAAAACCAATTCTTTTCATTCCTATTATTTGTTCATCTTATATAAGGGGCTATCCTATTGCACTTTCCAAGTAACTTGAACCTATAATGGTTTAATATTCTAATGTAATATTGTAAAAGCAAATTTATAAAGGTATAGTCCTTAGGATGGTTTGCTCTAGGGACATACCTAAGCTCCATTTTCTTACAAACATTGGTTTAACTCCTTAGTGCCACAAACCCATTTTTATTGCCATCCTTATACCTTCAACATCTCTAAACTTAACTAGAAAGTAGTCCTCCTCTGTATTGAGTACCTAATCCAACTCATTTTTAGTCCAAATTATTTCTACCTATGTCTTTATTGAGAGAAATGAGGGTCTTTTGTCAAGGAAAAAACCAACTAATGGTGTTTTCCATTTTATGGCTCCTACTTGAAGGACTTCCAAAGGAGGGGAGATAACATCCGAGTTCTTAGTTTCCTGAATATGTTTAAGCTTAACATGAGGATCACCATCACTCACCACCAACTTCTAGGCCTTGTGATAAGCTGAAGGAGGAGATCTAGAGTTTGAAGGGGAGGTCACTAGGGAAAAATTAGTTCTTGAGATAATCAAAGTAGGAGTATCAATTATTAGGGGAGGAGGACAATTGAGAGAAGATGATGAAGAAGAAGAACCCATGTTTGCTGAGGTGAGGAGAGACAAAATTAGCAGGCAATGTGAGACTAGGAGGTCTGAAAAGGGATGAAGAATGGAGTTTTTCTACTAAATTAAGAGTTGGAAGTGAAAGAAGGTCAACTAAAGGATTAGGAAAGGATGGAGTTAAAAGAAGAAAAGGAAGTTTGGTTAATAACTGGGAAAGGATAGGGAAGAAATCCTAGTAAGAAGGAAGACCTCTCACTACAATCTCCTTTTTTCAACTTGGGGTTAATTATCGGGTTTTAGGTCATAAAGAAGATTTTTAAAAAATAGCATTTATAATTATAATCTTAGCTTTAAATTTTTTTTCACCATGGTTAAGTATTCTCTAACTTTTCGATATCCTTTTTAGGTTCTTTTTGTTTAAATTCATAGGTAAGGACTTTTAGTTTTGGAAAGAGGTGCAAAACTTTTCTAAAAATCATCAAATTTTGCTTATGGACTGATGATAAATTGTTGAATCAGATAGTGGGTCAAAGGTAAGTAGATAATAGGTTATACAACAATCTAAAGGTTAAAGATGAGTACAAAATTATAGTTTCACCCACTATTTTTAAAAAAATTACAATTCCGCCACTGATTTATAACGATTTTGCCACTAGTTTAAAGAATAATATGATTCTATCATTATTTTAAAAAATTTGCAAGTCTACCATTGATTTTTAAAGAATAGCAATTATGTTATTGGTTTAAAGAATATTACGAGTCTACCACTGGTTTCCAATTTTTTCAATTTTATAATAATAATTCTACCACTATTCAATAATTACAACTTTATCCTTACTTATAAATTTGTAGTTTTGCCATTGTTAATAAATTAAGGTATTTGAAAACTAAATTATACTTTCCTCCTTTTAAATGTGGATTAAGTGGTGGGTAGAAAATTCTTAAATAATTTTTTTAATTTAGTAATTCATAATTTATACAATAAGAAGTTTGACCTTTAAGAAAAATATTTTAAATGTATTTTGTCACATTTCTATACTATTGTTTTATAAGTGCATAATATTAAAGTGAGACTTATAATTTATGCATAAATTTTGTATTTAATATTTTTTAAACATCAAAGTAACTAAATTATGATGAAGACATGCATAAATAAATAAAAGATTAATTATTCATATTATTTAATGATATGCCTATGAGTAAAGTAAATGTTGTTTATTATTTCATAGTCTTTTGATTCACTTAAGGATGCGTTAAATTCTTATATGATAGAGTAAATATAATGGGAGTAAATTAATATATTCATCAAATATATTTGTATATACAAAGACAACATATGTGTTTGTTTACGAATGTTTATATACTTATGGTATTTAAATTATAATAGTGTATTGTAGTATCCACCCAAACTTTTAATGGTTTATTTTAAATAAATGGATGATATTTTACATAATATAACCATTTATGTATAATTTTTTTAACTATTCTATCCATTTGTAAGCTTCATCTATTATTATTTTCAATGGTTTGAATTTCTCAAAATAGAGTGAACAAGTTAATTTTCACTTAGATGTTTTGAAACTTTAACTTAGCACTATTAGAGTATCAACCTCCTACTCTTACGTATACGAATAATAAAGGAGAGAAGTCATATTATAAGGTATGAGAATGTTCTAATATATTAGGCCTGATATTTATGCGGATGACTATTGTTAACAATATTAAGACAATTATTTCAAAAACTAGAACTATAAGAGAATACTTGAATTTTATGGAAGAATTTTTTTTCTAAAAACAAGTTACTTATTGGTACCCTTATGGCATAACTCATGACCATGGAGTATACTAAAATCATAGAGTATATAGGACCATATTATTAGGAAGATTAATATTGCAGTGGGAACAATAGTGGATGGCTTTTTTATGGCATGATTTATTTTGAACTTACTACCTTCTAAGTATGGCCTTTTCAAATTAACAACAATGTTATGAAGGGAAATGAGATATTAATGAATTTTCCAATAAGCTTACTTAAGAGTGTTAAACCAAGGTAGGCTCCAACAAATTTTTTAATAATAAAAAATATAATTGCTACTAATGAGTTTATTCTTTTGATGAAAAGCAATATAAAAATGAAATAAAGTCATAAAATCAAAAAGATAGTGTATGAAAGTGAAAAAGAGGAGAAAAGTTTGCAACTGACAAGATGAAGTCTAAACCAAAAACAAAAGAAGATCAAGGCTTATCAAGGTTATTTTATATTTTGTATTATTATTTGTAAGATAACTTTGTTAAGTTGATGATCCAAAAAACTCATCGTGTATAAACATATGATTTCACTTAATTTCATGAGTTATTTCATTCATAAAGAGGCATTGAAACTTTCGGTTTTAATATAAAAGCCTCTTAATCTTTCAATTAAAGTTTTGGAGAACATTTTGGGACGTTTAATTCATAATTAAGTATTTGAAAGTATTAAAATCAGGTTTTTTGGGTGATTGATTGACTTATATGGGCTAATGATCGACTAATATAGGTTAAAGTTGTTAAATTTGATGTACCATATATTTACTGTAATATTGGTTAATGTATTAGTCAGCCAATATGCCTATTAGTTGACTAGTGTTCCATCTGTTAATGAATTTGTACCGTATATGTATATTGGTCAACTAGTACACTATAGATAGATGTTGTAATGGCTAGTTCTTAGCTCCAACAACTATGAATGGTCTCGAAACACTATAAATATATTTTTTCTCATTGGTTTTAGTATTAAAAAGGTTTTAGGTAATGTATACATATATTTTCAAGTATTTTTTAATCATTTGAGTATCGTTGTCTCATATTTGTATGAGTAAGCCATTTTAGAGTTATCAAGTAATAAAGTGAGGAATTTTCAGCTATAAAATTTGGTTTAAGGAATATATTATTGTAATTGGGGGTGACCAAAATGAGATTGAGTTTCTTCTTCACCTCAGAAAAAGATTTTAAGAAGGATTCCTCTTTATTGAGAAAGATTATACAAATGTTATTTTTCACCTTAAAAGAAGAATTATAATGGAATTCTAAGAAAAGTATTAGGAGTGGACGTAGGAAATGGTTGTTTGTTGAATCACTACAAATTAGTTTGCATTCTCTCTTTTGTCTTCTTTAAATTATTGCCTAATTATTTTATATTAAGCAATTTCCTTCTTCTTATTTATATTGACTATTATTAATTGAGTGTATTAGTTAGAAAAGTTGTTAAATTTTTTTGTACACCTAATTTACCCCCTCCCCTCTTAGAAGCTATTAAGGACTAACAAAGAGGAAGCAAGATTGAAAAAACAAGAGAGTTATTATGTCAGCCTAGTGTATTAAAAGTTAGTAAAAGTTTGAAAATAAAAGCTAACAAGTTTAAGAAGAAGTTGCGTGCTGGTATTATATAGGTGAATCAAAAAGAACAAAAGGCAAATAAATGTAAGTTCTATAAAAAAAAGTTAGGCATTGGTAGAAAAATTGCCTAAAATTAAAACTTGATTTGAAAGAAAGATAAACATTAAGTTTCGATTTGAACTTATGTGAAGTTATTTTAATTTTTGTTGGCTTGATACTAATACTACTACTCACGTTTCTAATATGGACCAAGGATTTCTTATGATTTAAACCATAAGATCAAATGAGAATTTTCTCTTTATGAAAAATCATATGAAGGATCCAGTTGAAGGCATAGAAACTTATCATTTAATCTTGAGTTCTGGTTACCTACTAAATCTTTTGTAAACTCTTTATGCACCTTCAATTTATAGGAACCTAGTTACCATTTCAACTTAATGTTATTAGGTTTAAAGAAGATTTTGGACATAATTTTTCCAATTTATTTAAGAACAATTTATCTATTGATTACATTGTTCTTATTGATAATTTATATAAATCAAAACTTGATAATGAATTTTATAAATTTTTGCTTATTGTTCATGGTAATGTTGGAATTAAACATAGTACATCAAATGAAAATTTTGCTTATTTGTGACATAAACCCTTGGGTCCTATATTAAAGGAAAGGATTGAAAGATTAGTAAAGAATGAGATTCTCCTAAATCTAGATTTTACTAATCTAAGTAAGTATGAATTGCATTAGCAAAAAGCAAATCAAATATAATGAGAAAGGAACCATAAGAAGCACTAAACTTCTTGAGATTCACATATTTACATTTATAGATCTTTTGATGTTCCACCCTTTTATGGAAAACATATTTCATTAACTTTATCGATGACTTCTGATGATATGGTTATGTCTATTTGCTTAAGGAAAAATTTTGGGTGGTGGCATACATTACTGAGGTTGAAAGGCAATCTGACAAAAGGTGAAAGTTGTAAAGTTTGATATAGGAGGTGAATACTATGGAAATTTAATAAGTCAAGACAATATCCATCTCCATTCAAAAAATTCCTTAATGACATGGCTTATGTGCCTAATACACTATAGCAAGCACACCCTAACAAAATGGTATAGTGGAAAGGTGTAATAGGATATTGATAAATATGATTAAAATTATGATTAGTAAATCTTCACTACCGAGATTATTGTGTTGTATACCTTAAAAAATGCTACGTATCTATTAAACAAGGTCCCTAATAAGGTAGTTCCAGAACTGGACTGGAAAGAGACCAAGTTTGAGACTTTTGCATGTTTGGGATTACCTAACAGAGTCAAAGATCTATAATCTATATGAAAAGAAATTAGATTCTTAAATGATTAGTGGTTACTTATTAGGTTACCTGAGAAATCTAAAGGATTTAGGTTTTGTTTTTCAAATCATAGTCGTAGAATTATAGAATTATAAATGCTAGATTCATTATGAATGGTGAAGTTAACAGGAGTAATGAACTATAAAATATGGATATCAAGGAAGTAAGGTTAAATGTTCCTATATCCTTAAAGGCTTTTTTATCCATAATCGTTTCAAATATTGTTCTAGTAATTAATGAAAATTTAGATAACATTGAACAATATTTGGATGAAGAATACACCTGTAAAAAACTAACTCATAATCATCTATTATATATAAACCACAAGAAATAATACCTTTGAGAAGATCTCAAAAAGAAAGAAAGTTACTTATTTCAAATAATTATATGGTTTATTTATAAGATTCAGATGTTACGATTGGAATCAATAAAGATCTAATTTCATTTTTTTCACACGCTATATAATGTGCAAAGTTTAAAAAATAGATTGGTTCCACAAAAGATGAATTAAAATGTATAGAGGACAACAAGGTTTGAGATCTCGTTTAATTGCTAGAAGGTTCTACGCCAGTTATATGTAAATGGATTTTTAAAATCATATGCAACTTAAATATTAATTTTAAATAATATAAGGTTAAACTTGATGCTAAGAGCTATAATCAGAAAAGTTGTGTTGATTATAAAGAGACATTTTCAATTGTCTTAAAGAAAGACTCATTAAGGATTATAATTAAGGAAATTGGTGGCTCAATATGATTTAGAGTTACACCAAATGGATGTGAAGGCAACTTTTCTTAATGAGAATCTTGAAGAGGATGTATCGACAAACTTGAAGGTTTTTTAATAAAAGGTTACCTGGTGTGTAAAGAAGTTAATATATGGACTTAAACAAGTTTCCCAGTAAGTTCAATAATACTATAACATCTTTCTACTTTCAAGAAAACACTATGGATCGGTGTATGTAATAAAAGATTAGTGGGAGTAAGCTTTTTTTAGTTTTATATGAAGATAATATATTGGTTGTTGCTAATGATTTGGGCATGTTATATGAAACAAAAGATTTTCCCTTTAAGAATTTTAAGATGAAAGATATAGGAGACACATTCTATTTGATAATAAAATGTTTTGTGATAAATCATAAGAATTATTAGGATTATCTTGTAAAGCTTATATTAAAATAACTATAGAGAGATTCAATATAAACAAGTACTCAGTCGGTGTTGTTCCTCAGTAGCCGTATGCTGGGGATTACCCCTAAATGCAACATCAGCTTATTGGACACTTGACATTTCTAATTTTTATACCCCAATCATTTTATATATTCGACAAACCATCGAGAAGATTGAGGTTGTCTGTTATGTGGAACTGGCCGTTGACCTCCATCTGTAAAACCCCAAACTTTTCTTTTTACATGTCTATAAAATTTCATTTCGTGTGAATGATGTTTTCGGGCTAATGTAAATATTATTGTCCTAAAAGGTGAATTAGGATCCCAACCTTGAATGAAATGTATTAAAGTCAAATGATAGTCGAAAAATATTAGAGTTCACTGGTATAGAAATGGACCAAAAATAAATTCAATTAGCTGGAATTATGGTAGATCAAGATTGACCTTGTTTTAATTATTGTAGAGTAAATTTGAAGTATTCTTGGGCTGAAACATAAGGACCTAAGAATCGGTTATAGTTACGGATACTTAAAGTAAATCGATCCAACTTATATGTTGATATATTTAGGTGCAACATGTTATTAAGTGGACATGAAATTTCTATCGAAATTGAATAGATTTTTCTTAAGCCATTTAATTATTTTGGACAAGAAATAATACATGTAAATGTGAATGAACTTTAAGTGACAGTTGTCACATACATGAAGAAGTTCTCATTATTTTGGAACAAGAGTACATGAAAACCTTGTGTTGTCACATTTATGAAGGAGTAGATGTGAGGGACATAAAATTTGTTACAAGTGAGGCCAATATATGGTGTGGACATGTTTCATTTTGGTGAGATAAAAATGAAAACAACTTGTTATATGCGGGAGATAAGTATTGTCGTGGATGATACAACAAGTTAGTGGTTTAATTAAAAAAAGATGGAGAGAATTAAAATAAGGGATAGCTATTGGAAGTAAACATTGCAATGTGTGGACATCCCTCATCAACGTGTAGCATGTTCAAAGATGATGGAGGAGCTGCTCCACCTTCACTCCACTGAAGTTTCAGCTCTCCTTTAGATCAGAATTGTTGGAGAATAATTGCAGCTACTCCCTTCACACATAGGTCTTCCAAGTTATTGCCTTAGGAAATAAATTCAGCATAGTGTTTAAGCTAGAAACCATGGACAACTTCATCAACGCAGTTGTGTGTAGAAAAAGAATGGACAACACATTACCATATGGTTTTAGGTATGTTAAACCACTCTTGTCCATCCTCTTTAGCTGGTCATGTGAATGCTTAAGCTGGAAACATGAATTCCCTTATGAATGGCATGAATTTTTGAGCATGATTTGAAGAAAGTGGAAAGTTTTCCTAACTATGTTTAGTGAAATTCTGTATTAGGATTCTCGGTTTCCTTGAACAGTCCTAGTGTTTTGGTCATAACTTAGTCTACAGAAATCCAAATTGGGTGATTGCAACTGTAAATGAAACATAATACATAGTACTAAAAATATCTAGAAGAGACCTAGACTTAATTCTAGCTGAATGATATTGAAAATTGAGATTGATTATGGTAACCTGATATTGTCCCTATGTTGAAACAACTTGTGATATTTGGTACATGTTTCATAATTGAGAAGGTGAAATGGAATGATTGTTGATGATATGGAACCTAGAGACATAGATGAAAAAATGTCTAGAAGACTTCAGAACCTAATTTGAGCGTTTGATATGTGAAAATTAAGGGACAAGTGGAGGCATGGTTAAATGAAGAGAAAAACAGCATGGTAAATGGAGAGGAAAACAACAAGTATATCCATATCTTATGTATGTTATTCAATGGGTATTAATTGGCAGCATGTAGATGCTATATATATGGCTTAATAACTGTTTAATGGCAGCATGTGTGTTGTACATAGTCCAATGGTTCAATGTAAGGAAAACAATAGATATATACTATGTACGCTATTTAAATGGAAAGAAGATCATGGAAGTTGTTCAATGGTTGAATGAAAAGAAAACATAATTTTAATCTTACAAAATGCTAAAGATTTTGGCTAAGGCCTTTGTTATAAAATTTGTAAAAAAAAGTGGTAAGTTATGGATGTACTTGGCAGGTTTTAGGAACCCTTCAAGGGTCTCCCTCATAACTCAGTAAGACAATAAAGTTTTCTTGTCATCGTAGACTCTGGACTAATAAAGGAAAAGCATCGAACACGAGAGGGTGGTTAACGATAATGATAAATAGTTAGTGTGTATTTAAATTTATTTTTTAAAGATGGTTTTTACCTTACTATGAAAAGTATGTTTATGAATAATTCCATTGGTGCTACTACTTGAATTTAAAAGTTAATCTTCATAAGGTTTACATATGCTTTGATTTAGTATTGAATTGAGTTTTGGATGCACTTGGAAACTAATGAGATGTTCACATGCTTTGAATTGGCATTGAATTAAAATTTGCATATGCTTTAAATTAACATAGAAATGGATTTTGAATATGTTTTTAATTGGTATTAAAATGAGGTGCGCTAATGTATTAATTGTGATTTAGCCTATGATATGCCATTAGGTCTTTATGCATACGATTATATCGATCAGAGTATGTCCTAATGTGTATGGTGGTGTTTGGGGAGGGGGGGGTCTATCACTAACTTTGCACTGTTATGTGGAGTATATATTGTGCTAGCACTATTACGGGTAAGCGATGAAGAACCAGCTCAGTAACTACTAATTTATATGTAGTGCTAGCATCGTTATGGGTAATCAATGCAGAACTAACTCCATAACAATCGATATATAGAGATTAACTAGGCACGAGTAAGCGATGTAGAACCAGTTTCGTGACCTTACACCTAAAGGTATCGTATGAGAAAGAAAATTAGTGATATGCTATGTTTTAAAAATAAAGTTCATGAAAGTATCGTTTGCCATCACTGTCTAATTTACAAGAAAAGTGGAACTTGATATCATAAAAATATATATGTTTTATTTTACATATGCATTGATCTTTTGAAAAAAAAAGAATGTGTTTTGTAAGAACATTGATTATTCCTGGAAAAGAAAAGAAATTGTTTTCTTTTATGGAAGTTAATGTTTGTATAATTGTTTTTTATTGGAAACTAATAACACTTACAAAGTTCGTTTAACTCACACTTATGTTTTGTTTTTAAATAAAGCCTCCCAAGTGCACGCTTAAAGGCTTTAGTAGTATGGACTCCACCTCGTGAGTAGTCAACTTCGTCAAGTGCTACTGTGTAGACATTTTTATTTTGCCTTATACATATTTTTGAGAGCTGTTGCATATCTTTGAACATGTTTTGGAAAGTACATTTGTATAAAGAATAGATGTGTATAAAGGTTTTTTAATGGAATGCATGAATTTGTTTTAGCTTTTCAAAGTTTATTGATGTAACTATTTAAGACTACATGAGAGTGGATTTGAAGTCCACAATTTGGAGTTGAGAAATTGATGTGATAATAGAAGCGTTTTGAACTTTTAAAGGGACTTTTGAAATTTTTGGGATGTCAAAATACAGCCATTGTTATGTCAAAATTCTTAATAAACTGGAAAAAAAAACTCCACTGTTTACATTTCTTATTATTAATTGAAGCTTTTCCTTAACAATGGCAATAGGCTTAACTTCACAGGAACTTTCAGCCGACTCGGATATCGGCTAGAGAGCCACTGTGGAGTGTCAGGCAGGTCACCTAGTCATAACAGGATAGGGGCCTGTCAGTTAAGCTTGGTTGGAGTGTCATTATAGCCTTTTGATGCAAAGACAAACATTTTGTCATGAATGCTTTTGGTTACTCAGCTATATCAAAACTTACAACTAGCTACTAGCTTTATTCTTAATCATTGTTTTAACAGGTCAACAAAATAGGAAATGTATTTAACACACTTTGGTGTTTTTTATTTTTTTTCATTTTACCTTCATTTCTTCCTAGTCCATCACTCCTATAAAAGGCTACTAATGATGTATACCAATTTAAATGAATTTAATTACAAATGTATACAAAGAAGTGTCACAAAATTAAAGAATAAGTACAATATTCTAACCAACACACATATTCACCTAAAAAACACTTAAAACATGAACATCACAAGCTAGCGTTTCTTCACAAATTAAATGATCATATTCACAGATAAGCTAATTCTTTTCAATTTAATGTCATTGACACATTCACAGAATATGCACATCAAATGTTTACATAATGCTAACCTAATCAAAAACTAACACAATGTAAATGCAAATTCACACACAAATAATATACAAGTGCATATATGCCCCTGCGCTTGAATAACACATTGTCCTCAATGTGGAAAACAAAACTAAAATATAAATGAAAAAACTAGTAAAACAATGAAAATTAAAAGAACCAGAAAGGAAAGGCAAGAGTACTTATGGAGATTGTGGTTGTGACAGAGCAGGAGATGGAACATGGAGGCCTTACACTAAAAAGAACTTCAGTAACTTCTTAGTTAGGTAATGCTGATGTCACACTACATCCATGCGAGCCTCAAGGTGCTTGTTGTTTTTGTCATGTTTTCCGAGCACCATCTCCCAAACTTCTTCTTCTTCTTCTAACTCTTCACTAAAGGATTCTAGTTGATGTTGTCGTGGCAGTACGAAACTAGAGCATACCTATCCTATCCTGTGCTTACTTTTTTATTTGGAGTTGGGATCACGAAGTTCCATACCATAGGACTCCAACATCTTATCCCTCCCTGACTGAGTATTATTGAATCTCTCAGGCAAAATAAGGTTTAGTCCATCAAAATCAACACTATAGAATTAAGCTAAGGCAATAACTAAGTAACTCATGCCTAAATAGCTACCTTTCTTTATAAGTGAAGTAACTGTTGTGTAAAAATATGAGTTGCTGTGCAAACATTAATTTTATGATTCATACACTAAAGTAAAAATAAATCCTTCTTGTAACATTTATTACTTTCACTTTTTATAAATATCGCGTGAAATATAAATTTATGAAGTAACAATTGTTTTAGACTCCTTATAACATTATTTGGTGTATTATATGGTTTAAACACATTCAACCCAGCCAATTTAGTCCAATAAGAGGAAGCATGGAAATCATTATGTGTTTCAAAAATTTTTGATTTCGAAAAACCGAATATTTCTTCTATAATAAAATAATCCATATTACATGGTAGCCCTTTTAATCTAAACCATAAATTATCTAACTTATATTGCTTATAGCTCAATGTAGTGTAAAATTCAAGGGTTAATTCTTCATAAACAATATAATCATAATGAATAAATTTATCCCAATGAATTTAGCACTGAAGATTCAATTTTTTCTTTCGAATTCAAATCTTTCAAAATTTCAAAATCAAAATATTTACGTATAGCAATATTTTTAGATTGAAGATTGTGGAACTTCTCACCTTCCTCTTTGGAGAAGATCGAAAAAGAAGTGCTAAAATCAGCCGCTAAATCTCGTGCACTATTTTTGGATACCTTCTTTTTCCCTTTAGGTTCGGCCTTGTGAACAAGTTGATTAACTCTTATTGTCGTCTTGTTGAAAAACCTACAAAAGAAGACAAAAATATCAAAAATACAGGAGAGAGAGAGAGAGGGTATAAAATTTTTTTTGCAAAAACCCAAAAAAGATGTTTTTTAGTTTTAAAAAACACTAGATTTGAAGGTAAAGAAAGTTTAAATGGAAGAAAATTGTGAAATCCTTGTGAAAAATAAGTGAAAGTTGAGGTAAAACAAGAGAAGAGAGAGAGGCTACTAACTTAGAGAGAGAAAGAGGGGAGGAGGAGGAAGAAAAGTGAGTTAAATAGGTTAGAGTTTTGTAGTAGAGGGTTAAAAAAGGACATGCATGATCGTGAAACCCTCTAGCATGATCGTGCATCCTAATAGGTTGCTCCTCCAAAATGGCGCGATTATGCAACTACTCTATCATGCAACCTCCTATATATTTTTCCTAATCATTTGACACATTTCAAGTTATGAACATCCATTATTCAAACTCACTACAAAAATAAACATAAAACATAAAAAATAATCTCATTTGTTGGAAGATTACTCTTAATCAAAGTTCGTTTTCATATCTACAAGACCTCACATATTTTTCTTTCAAGAAGTGGTTAAAGTTATTGAGAGGATGTTCAAAATTTCCTTTAGGGTGGGACTAAAAGTTCTCATATATACTACAAAATCGGTTGGGATGAAGTCTATAAGCCTGAATTAAGTAAGGAGAGGGGGTCATGATTCAATCTTTGAAGATTGCTAATAAGGTGTTTTTGTTTAAAAGAATTTACAGAATTCTTTCCACTAATGAAGCATTGTAGACAAGGTAGATTCCCACATATTTTTTTAAAAGGTAAATATTTTTGGGAAGTAAAAGGCAACTCCAACACCTCATGGTTCATGAACCAACCGTTGGAGTTGAGGGAGCTCATTCATACTAGTATCCAGTGCAAGGTTGGGAATGGTAAGTTAGCTTCTTTGCAGTTTGATAATTGGTGCTCTTTTGATCTCCGATCACCCTCACTAACTCACCAATACTTACTTTAAAAAAAAACGAAGACCTACAATTGCTAAGGTGAACTCAATAACTATGACTTCTTGAGAAACTTTGGAAATCATGATTTTTTGATTCCTCCTGATCCAGATATAATGGACATTTATGTTTGGAAGAGGCACTAATAAGGGAACTTCACCCTTCTTTCTTGGAAAAAACTACTCGCTCAATTGAATAAGCACTTAATGGACAAGCATCATATGGGAGAAGAAGTTGCTTCCTAAGGTCTCCACATTTCTCTGGTTTGTTAAACAAAAGCTTTCTACTATAAATAAGTTGCACTTTCTCAACATTCCTAATAAATGCAGTAATGTTTCAGAATCCTTAAACCATATGTTTTTCTCCTGTCAATACACCTTAGCTATTTGAAATGCTATTCAATATATCCCTTGCTCTTGGAGGTAGCTCCAAATGCCAGGTAATTATCAATAAGGCTGCATTCTTAGATTATTTGAGAGTGAAAAAATCTTATATTATAATCTGGAGATATTCTACATACATCATAAAATGAGAGGAAACTCTAGAATTTTAAAAAATTTAGGAAAAAAAAACAAGTAATCAAATTGTGCCTGATAATTTGGTTTAATACACATCATAAAGCATCGGTATTACACAGAGCAGTGATAGATCTATGAATGGTGGCCTTGATCGAGGGCAATTCGACTTCATCATTGCTCAACACCTCAGCATCTGATACGCTTTGCTGATGTTTCTACAATGGTTTGTGTTTGCTTAAAGCTGCCTTCACCTTGATGATTGGAATTTTGGGCTGTATGTAACTATTGATTGCACTTCTCTCTTATCCTTATCCAATATATTTTATTTCATTTTCGAAAAAAAAACCTGTTCTGCAGAATCAGCAATTTCAAATAAGTATTTCACTAAGACCTCTTTCAACCTATGAAATCACCGTTGAGAGTCAACCAATAATTAAAAAATTGGATCAGATTTTTGTCAGCCAAAATTTAGGCGTGCCTAATGAATACAACTGGGACAGACCCCGCCAGTAACGCTTCTACAATATTTTTTACAAAACAAGTTTTAGGCATCAATCAACATTTTCTGGGAAGGAAATGAGAATATCCATCAACTTTCTGTAATCCCTTTTCATTTCGCAAACAACCTTTCCATGCTGGGATGAAGCAATAGATGTTTCTCTTAATGACAATATAGCTTGATCAACGAGTCAGCACCAGCTGTGAATAACCATGGTTGCCGTGGATGAAACTTGCAATCCGTCACCCCTACAGTACAGCCAGAATCAATAAATCTAGCTTCATTTTTTTGAAAACGTGTATGAATGCATACTTTACCATGTGTAAAGTACAGAAAACAAATATTTTAGCAGACAATACCACTTGATCTGTCCCAGAAGAGAGCTGTTATTGTCTTATTTAACAATCAGTAGGGGCCAAATTTACGGCCCCAACAATATGATTATTTGCAAATAGTTATTATGTGATAGCTTAAGCACTTAGACAAGTGTGCCAGAATGCTAAGATTGTTAAGCACTTGCATATTAAATATCTCATCTTAGCTGTCTGGTATTATCATATGTACTTGAGGAAAACAGACACTACTTCAAGTCAAACCTTAGCTGAAGGAAACTCCACATTTCATGCTCTATACCAATATTATACTGTGGTCCCTGACCAAGTCGTTGGTGTATATGCACACACAAACTGAGTGTAATCTACTCACCTCTTCCATTTGCACTTGTATGTCCGCGAAGGATTTCTAGTGGAACAATAAGAGGGTTTTGATTAAGATCTGAATAAACCATGCCATGGAAAATATAGGCAGTGCAGTCATCAGAGCTTGACGCAAACAAAGGATATGACCGATGGAAAGCCACACTGGTAATGTCTTTCGGATGGCACCTGAAATGTTTGAAATTACATCATAGAAGGCACATTCTAACATCAAATAAATCTTAATGAATTAATACAATGCAGATAAGAAGTATTAGCAGAAGTGAACTGCTTTTCTGTATGTCCTTTCAACTCCTGTAGGACTTTTCCTACTGTATTCAAATCTGTCAAGAGATTTCGCAATCTTATGATTATTTACAGATACTACATGCATGCCACTAGAAAAAATATAACCGTGTGATAAATACTGCAACATACTTGAGGACTCTGTAAGGTTTGGAAGAAAGATCCATGTCAAACCAACATAATTTTCCTTCTTTGCTTCCTACAATTATGTTATCACCTGCAAGGAAAACAACTTTAGTCAAGAAAGATACTGGAACCAAAAATCTGTACTGATGACATTAACAAGAATTAGAAACATACCACCAGGGTGAACTGCAACTGAAGAAACTTCACGTAGTCCAGTCTCAAGCTTCTTAATCATCTTTTTCTTCAACAAGTCATAAACGCGAACATTCTTCTTGGTTGATGCAAAGAAAATGGATCGAGTAGGATGAAAAGTTGACGCCACAGGAAGTCCATGCAGCTTAAAAGGAAGCTTTTGCGTAAGCTTGTCAGAGAGCCGATGTATAAGTATTGCTCTTGATTCACGTAATTAGGGGTTAAGACAACAAAACCAGCTGCTTCAAGTATTTCTATTAACTCAATGTTGCTTTTGTAAACATTATTGTTATATACAATGCATCAAATTTTTTATCATGCAATTATTTAAACATGTCCAAGTATAAAATATATTCTCAACATTGGAAGAAAATAGGGTAAAAGACATGAAACTATCCCATGATTTAAGAAACTTTCTAAAAAGCCTTTAATCTTTAAAATTCTCAAAAAACCTCCTTGGAATTTCAAAATTTTCAAAAAAATCTCCTCTCTTAAAATTCGTTTAAAAAGTAACGACGAAACACACATAACATGAGCATGACACGTGACCCAATCAAGTGATGCTTAATAAAAATTCAAAATAACTCTTAAACTCGAAACAAACTAACTAAACCTGTTCCAATTTAGTAATTCAAGATAATTATCTTAAATTATTAATTTAAGTCAAGTTTAATTAATTCGAGTCAAGCTTGAGACTGGAATTACCATGTTAGTAACATTTAAATAGTCCATGTATGATGTTCATACCGTATGTATTTTGTAGTTATCCAGGAGTTTGTTTTATTTGTTTTTTAAAGATTAAGGGTTTTTCCTAAAGTTTGTTAAATCTCAGGAAAGTCTATGTCATTTACCCAAGTGCCAGTCCATAGTCAAATACAGTAGTTTTCGATAACATTAGACATAACATAACAAGTTCTGGCAAGAAATGAACCAATATGAGAATTCAAACACTGTAACGAGCAAATATTCCATAAGAATCCCTTTTTCTACTAAAATGCAATAGACTATTGAATTAGCCCACAAAAAAACAAAATAACCACAATCAAGCACACATCAAAGAACTTTTGTGTGTTCCATCATGTTTAGACTAACTTTGTACTTGGTTAACAAAAGGCACAAAAATAGAACGGCTTTACACGTTCTATTAATGAAGCAATATCAAAACAAAATAAAGCAATTGGAATTTTATGAGGAACAAGGATATCAGCTGGCATCACAGTAGAGAAATAGTCACCCTTACGATGCCACTCTACTGATGTTACAGTCTGTAAACACCGAAAAAGGGACCAGTTAAATAACACAACTACAGCAAACTTCAAGTGAACAAGTTCCACAAGCATTGTGAGAGCTTTAATTATAATTAAAAGAAAAGAAAAGTTTACTCTAAAATGCCTCAATCTAATTCCTCCATGCTCATCATCTTGAAGCCAGCTCAAATCAGATGCCACATTGCCTACATGAAAAAACTTATGTTGAGAAAAAAGTTAAAGAGATTAACATAAGACGTTAAACTTAATAGCTTTTTCCTATAATTCACAAACCAGATTCATCTGGGGCAAATGATTTCTCAACTCGCATAAGATCTTTGACTTTTCTTTGTACTTCTTCATTTCCCAATCCAGAATTCATAAGAAAAACATCTTGTCCCCTGCAAAAATGTTTATGTTGTTTTACAGATATGATATAATGTTAGAACAAAGAAATGAAACAATCACTAACAGATTAGGACAAGCCTTACGCAGAGGCAGCCAATATTGGAAGCTCAGACAAAGGATTCCATGCGACATACTGGACAGCTTCCCCAACCTCCCAAACTTTAAGACATCTTCCAGTCTCAACCTCCCAAATACGAACAGTTCCATCAGTTGAACCTTTGTGGAGAACAAAAATCATGAGATTCTTTTCGAAGAAGGATTGGTTTTTAAACTTAAGAAGCACCAAATATATGCACCTGAAGCAATCCACTGTCCTGAAGCTTCAGTAGAAATGGAAACGACTGCTCCCTTATGACCTCTATACTCAAGGTAGCATGTCATTGGGTAGGGTTTAAGATCTTTGCGACTTGGTAGCTTAGGTTTCAAAGACTCGGGATTAATATTGATCTGAAACATCAAAGGAGAAATTAAACTGCCTTTATAAAATAGAAATAAAAATGTACCTTAGAAACCTCACGGAAAAAGACATATGGTCTCCAATTTTAGTCACTTACTCGTTTCTTACGAACCCTAGGACACAAATATAGATCCAAACAACGCTCAAATGAATCCTTAACAGCATTCTCAAAGGCTGGAATGCTTCTTAAAGATGCATACCTAATTACATGAAATGAAGTTAAGACGTTAGTAGTTCAAAATAGAGATCTAGAAAAGGCATTATTAACAAATTAAAGTAACCTTCTAGGTATAAAGTTAGGTCGATCTTCTTCATCCATCAACTGATAAGAATTAATCTCTTCCTGCGTGGGGATGTATTCTGGTGATGGGTTGTATGACTCCTCATGTCCTATAACAGCACTGTAATCAAAGGGTATCCTAAGCACATTTGTCAAAACTAACCAAAAAAAAGGAAATCATACCAGGTAATTTTGATTTTGGTGCAGGAATATAAGACAAGTGCCCTGTCTTCTCTACAGAGCTAGACTCATCACCCCACAACAGGTAGAAGCGTGGTTCTTCTTTTGGCTTGTCAAACTTTATTAATCCTTTGCGAATTGCTCTCACATACTTAACTACCTGTAAATTACCGAAAAGAAAGTTAAAAAAGAGGAAAGATGCATGGAACACAGCATGATTAGGTCTTACCCCATGAAAGCATCATATTAGTCCATAATAAGCCTTTAGAATACTTTAAATACATATAAGAAAAGAAGCTTAGGCTTCCTAGGAGCAATGAACAAAATAACTGACCTTTTTAGCTTCCCATTTTGAAGGAATGAATCTCCTCTTTGGTTCTGGTGCATTAGAAAGTGGATGTTTGGCATCTTCCCATTCAAACCAATCAACATAAGGCTGAATGTATAGACAAAAATACTTAAAATCTAAGGATTGAAGACACCATATGTCTGAGATATTAATTTGATCCATGAAGGAAAAAAAGAATATGTTGAAGAAAGGAAAGCGAGCAAACGAGAACTACAGACCGCATATGGATCAAAGTCAGCATGAGGGGCCTTTCCTTGGGCCAACCTACGAATAAGTTTGGTTTCTTCTTTTGTTAACTCTATCTCCTCATCATTGTACTCATCGTAGATCTTGCGCCTATAAAATATTAAAGTTGAAATCTCAAACTTTCAAATTTATAGCAGTAATGCTACTACAATGTATGTTAGAATTGTGAGAAATGAAATTTACACAATCACTAACTAAAAAAATATGACAATTTTTGTCAAATGCAGATATCTTAGCTCGTAAGTGCTTGCCTATATCACAAGACAAAGGCGACAGCAGATTTGGTTATTATTAATAGCTGCAGAACAGTAAGAACTCTGTATCAATAATTTGAGGACTCACCAATTTTTCGAATCATCAGCACTTTCAAGAAACGATACTAGTTTGTCTTGCCTGTCTTTTTTCGTAATCTTCTTGCCAGTGATGTCATATCCAATATGTTTTTCATCCCTATACCACTCCAATGGAACGTCTCCAACAGTATTTCGAGAAGCTACCTTTTAAGGAAACATAAAAAAAATTTAATAGACCTTGTAGAAATTCCACGTGGAGTAGATGGGCATTAAAGTTATAACTTTATCTAGAACAAAAAGTAGAAAATTGTTGCCAAAGGAAAAGTAAGTACCTCATCCTCAGACGAATCACTCTCTTCAGCCACTTGATCTGACTTAGAGTCTCCACTCTGAACTCCATCATCAACACCATTATCATTGTCAGTGCTGCCAAAGCCCTGCAATAATTACTCTCAATTTTACTGATACATACTTGACATTAGCATATGCCATTTTAGCAAAATCAATCAACCTTGGTTGATTTGATTTCTTCATTAGTATTTGTAACACAAACCTCATCATCTCCAGAAGACTCGGCCTCCCCATCATCGGACTCCTCATCCTGGGAGTCACCCTCCTTAAAATATCCGTAAAATCAAATTATTAAAAGTATCCGTGTCATACAGAATTCCCGCTAAGCTACAACGAGTAAAATAGGCTAAGATAAGCAGTTTCACATGTATGCATGCCAAACCTAAAGAGCAACATTCAGAGAAAGAATATACCGGTAAGGTATGAGCAGCAAAAGAAAATAAGTGGAGAGCAATACAAGTTGAACGAATCAACATAACCGCTTCAGTTTCACATTTAGTTTGACCAAAATCATACGTAAACATGTCTACACCGCCAAAAGAATACAAGAAGTTACCTCATAATCGGAGTCAGAATCCGTTCCTCCATGTTCTTCTTCTTCTTCTATAACAGATAGTTGATTCGTCTTCTTTTCCTTCTCAATAACATCATTTGTCTTTGTCTTCGTCTTCGTCCCCATGGTTGACGACAGCAAATTGGCGCAGGACTAGGGTTTAGTTTCTTGCTTACATGCAGGGTTTTAATTATTAATACCATACATTACAAAAACAAAAGATAGAAACACTTAGGACTGGACCGAAAACTCGTAGGCTTGAAGCTTGATTCGTTGCTACCATTGGACCAAAAGCTAAAAGGTCCAGCTAATAAATTAAAGCCTCGGCCAGAGCTCTTCTTCTTGAGAGTGAACACCTAGTCTATTAAAACAACTGATAAGTTACTATTACAAAGTCGAAGGAAGTATTTTGGTAAATAGCAATGTTCTGAATACCGTATCGGACTTGGTATCGGATTGGGCTCTGGAACGGAACTGTACCGGTACCGGTCGGTACCGATACCGTTTCGGGATATTATA
>JAOSBP010000005.1:15804370-15822529 GCA_027563825.1 Erythroxylum mucronatum
TTGCCTCCACCATGATGCACAGCTTGCGAGACCAAACCCATCAGCCCAATACTCCCCCCTCCATAAACAAGATCCAGTCTTCTCGCCACCTTTAACCATATAAAACACCAAAACCTTTGAAACATTATATATGAAGATGAGATAACGAAGGAGAAGCTTGAAAGGTGAAAGCTTTAGTTACCAACTCTTGAGCTAGTTCAATGGCAGCATCTCTGTAACAATCTCTCTTTCCAGTACTGCTGCCACAGAACACACAAACCCTCTTGAATCTTGATCTCACCACCTTACTCTCCATATCCATTTTGATTGCAAGAGGTGGGTTCAAAAACAGTGTATATCATCAAACACAATGAAAGCTGTAAAACGACACATAAGAGTTGCATGAAATCCAACAACATTGATAACGCAGTCACTCTCGTACTGATAACACTGCTATCAGAAAAGAATCTGTAAGGAAGATTGAGAACGTTAAAACGAAAACAAAAACAATAAATATTGTAAGCAGATCTTCTTTTTTAGAATGCTTTTGTCTTCCCACTAATTTTCCTATATACGATCTATCATCGTTAAGGTATAAAAACATTTTTTTGAAATAAATAATACCTAAATGATTTTTGCAGTGGCGATGGCTGACGGTGCTGGGAGAAGAGGGTGGCTGACGGTGCGTCGGCGATGGCGATTGCGGCGATGGGAGAAGAGGATGGCTGCTGACGGTGCGTCTGCTCTGATGGGAGAAGAGGAAGAACCGAAGAATTGAATTAGGGATTTGTTTGGGTGATTTCTGAGTTTACATGTATATATATATAATGGCAAACTCGTAATTACTATATAACGGGTAAATGGGTAAACGGGTATGGGGGTGGTATCCCCATACCCGCCCCATACCCGGCGGATATTTTTGTTAACCCCACATACCCACCCTATGGGTACAAATTTGCTCCCCATACCTGCCCCCGTTCGGATAATTTTATCGGGTACCCATCAGGTTCAGGTACAATTGCCATCCCTAAATGCAAGCATATAGTTAAGAATCTTTTTTATGCATTAAATTGAGAGTTCTTATAGTTTTCATCCTAAACACTTGAGTGTATTAAGTGAATTTGATTAACTGATTTTAATCATCAATGTTGAATTACTTGCAAGTGCACGACGTAGCTATAGCTAGTACTGACAACTATGCATCGATCCCACGAAGACAATGAGTATTAGTAATTACTGTTATCCTATTATCTAGTATACTAATTTAATTTTGATTTTTAATTGAAGAAAGTAAAACTTAAACAAGTTAAAATAAAGGAGGCAACAATATTGAACAAAGAAATAAGAAATCACTTAGAAAACGATCAACATCAAGAATTAGCGTCTAGATTATGAATCCCTCTAAAACCCTTAAATAATTGACCTTTTATTATGCAATTGTTTTATTAACAATTGGACTGTGGAAATTCCTATCATATGCTAATAACTCACTTAAGACTACTAACAACTAATCTTAGAATTATCAACCGATATTATTTAGGTTTAAGGTCCTAAGATTGCTTTACCGATTTGTGAATTACATTATTAAGTTTGAAACTAATCGAGACGATTTATGTCAACCTTTCTCTAAGTTTGCAATCAATTACTTTTAATTATGATAGATCATTTCATACACAGGATATCTCAATCTCTATGTTATGAAATCAGATTATGCACAAATATTCTGGATCTATTAGAACATATATTAAACACGTAATTGAATAATAATATATCAATTAGAATAATGGCATTAAATACAAGAATCAAAACACATTATAGTATAAAACTAGAGTTCCTCTTATCTAGATACTAAAATTGTTTAATTACACATGATAGAAAATGAAATCAAACATAACTAAAAAGAAAAACGAATAGAAAATAAAGAGTTCATAATTCTAAATCTCCCTTTTATCTCCTATCAAATGTTCTTATAAGGTAGATGTTTGATCTTGTATTCTAATGGATATTTCAATGACTCTTAATCAAAATCACCCTTTCTGAATGATCTCAGCTTCTAGAATCACCTCTTAATCTCTGTTCCTCATTTTTGCCTCTAATCACATTTTTTATAGCAATTTTTAAGATTTTGGTTGTTACACAATCTGATACATGGTTGTGTACTGGACCTTGTATGACCCAAAATACATAGAATTCACGATTCTGCACGGATTGAGGGACGTACACGGGCTCATACACCGTTGTGTATCCCATCTTTGCTTCTAATCTTCGTTTTATGCTGCATTTTCATCTAAATTTTTCTCCTTTTAGTCCGTGAAGGCAATTATAACCTATATATGCATTTAAAACAAATTAAGTACCAAATATACAATAACAGTATAAAATATCAAGAAAAAATACATAAAGTATGAGGTATAAATATGGTTAAATATGTATCTATCAAACATCCTCATCCTTAAGCATTTACGTCTTCTCAAGCAAACCATAATCAAATTATCAATTTTAAAATATCCATCCTTTATTAATCGTAACCTTTCCATTCATACCCTATGTCATAATGTCATATTTTACACCCTCACCAAGATTTCACTCAATACGCTTAAAGTGTTTAAGGTGAAAAGTATCAAAACTCTTAATCAATGCATAGTAGAATTCTTACCATATGCTTACATTATTATCACATCTCCAACACTTATGTATAAACTTGAAACAAAAATCAAAAGATCTTGATATAGGTTGTAACGGGGTTTAGGTATAGCATGATTAGGATAGTAAAAAGATTTGAATTGAAGGAAATTTACTAAAGAGAAATTTCAAGAAACTTGTATATAAATACTTAGGTCCTTTTATTACAACTAAATTGGTACTCTATACTTATTGACAATGTTTCTTACGCACATTTTTTTGAATAAAAAAAATTTCGAGTATTCGGTACCACAATTAAATAAATAATGGACATTTCAAGATTTTCATGTCTCAAACAAGTAAACAATATAAATAACCTTCACAATTCAAAACAATCAAAAGCTTTCAAAGAAAAATAATATAAAGGTTAATATGTGATTTTAATTAATAAAAAAAGTTAAGGTTCAACTTGGTTATTCCTAAGGGATAAATAAGGGTAAGGTAATTACCAAAGGAATAAGCTTAAACAAATTTTTAATCTACTAAAGGCATTTTTATCACTTCAATGCTTCCAATTTAACAATATGATCTCAATATATATAATAAAAGCAAGTTCTAGAATCATGATACAATGCATCATAACACATGTGAAAGAATAAAAGAGCTTAATTTTTTTTTGAAATTTTGCTCTTAGACTAAAAAACTTACAAAAAGATGTGTATTATATGTGTAAATCATATGCAATTTTCATTCAATTTGACAATTTTAATGAATACTAAAATATGACTTATAAAACAATTTTATTCTAAATGCACTAAGAATATGACTTATAAAAGCAATTTTATTCTAAATATACTAAAAATAGGACTTATAAAAGCAATTTCATTCTAACTATCATATATAATTAGTGAGAAGGATTAGCTAGTATTCCTGATAATTATAACGATTTTCTAATTTCTGATTCATCCAATATGAGATTACATCCTTGAAAAATATAAAGAAAAGGGATAAAAAAGAACAAAATAAATAAAAATAAAACAAACGAAAATAACTAAGAAACATGAAAATAAAATAACATAAAATAAAATATATCTGAATTCTTAGGTGGCCTCCCAAGTAACGCTTATTTAAAGTCATTAGCTCGATGTGCTCTGCACCTTACTCTCATCCTAGGTCTATAATCATTGGCTTACTTCCACCCGTTTCTTTAGATAAGGGTTTTTAGCCTGTAAATAAGCCACCTGTTGCAAGATAATCATCAAGACAGAATTTATAAAATCAATCAATTCAATCATGCACATTAATAGCCTTTTTAATGACAAGTTAATAAAATAAAGGATAACAAACTCCTTGCATTGTTGGTTGACTCAAACAATTTGTCTTTAAGGAAGTGAAAACCCTATGTACTTAAAGTGACTACCAATGCATCATCAGTAGTTTCCTTATTCGATTCCTCCACCAGTTCTTCCTCAACCACCTTTGTTCATTCTTCTTTTTCTTCTTCCTAGAAAAAGGTTTCTGGCTCATCTTCTTTAATTACCTCATGCCACTTCTCTATTTCCTCTTCTTGGATGAAGACTTCCTCTTCTATGTCTGCTACCTCTGTCATATCTTCGTCCTCCTTTACTAAAGCAATAGTTACCTTCTCATCTTCTTGGAATGTCACTTCATCCATGAAGCCAACCTTTATCTTTTCTTCACTCTGTTGTGATAATAGGTTCAAATAGTTTTCTATGTTATGCTCCAGATATTTAGGTGAAGAAACCTTTCCTTCAAATTTGCGTCAACTAGCTTTGAGTTTGGCAAGGTATTTTATTATTTTATTTGTAATGCTTTCTTCTTTGTCTTCTTCTTCTTCTTCTTTTAGGAGCTCTTTTTCACCAATAAGGGTAATTGCCATTCTACATTATATAGGATCTATTTAAGTAGGAATAGGCAAATTCCTTTGCATCTTGTCAGATATAATCTTCACCAACTGATTGATTATATTCACCATATTTTGTATACGAGCCTTTGTTTCTTGATGCCTCATAATTGATTCCTAAATAAAATCGACCATCAAATCTTCTAGAGTTGGCTCATTAACTTGAGGTACTTGGTACTGTACATAGTCAGCTGGAGCATAATCATCCACCCGTAAACGTAAAAGTTACCCCATTCTGAATTGTAACTATTCTTGTATGGTGCACCTTGAGGTTAATTATACATGCCTAGTTGCTCCCACATATAGGTTGGTGCTTGACATTTATGATTGTAATAATTACTTCCTCAAATGTCGCAATATGGCATATATATCAGTTGAGCCTCCGAAAGCATATCAGAAAACCTCTCATTCATGTATGGTGATGTTATATATTGTGAAGACACATCGTAACTTCCATAAGAGTACTGTCTGCTCCATTCTTCCATTGTGAATTGTGGTGATGACTTTAAATCTCAACCTCTAAAATAAACCACAAACACATTTTTAAAGTAGAGAAGTGTAAAAGATAATTAAATGAATAAGCCAAAAATACAAAGAGAAACAATAAAAATAAAATAAATACAAAAGATAATAGCTGGAGTAATAGAACTCAAGTTTTCCTAATATCAATATTCTCGAAAATTATTCCAAAAACTTAATTGATTAAATTTAATTGTTAATGCTGAATTAATCGTAAGTGCACAATATAACTGTAGCTAGTACAGGCAAGTACGGGTCGGTCCTATGAAGATAATGAGTATTAGTAATTACCATTATTCTATTATCTAGTCTATGGATTTGATTTTGATTTTTAATTAAAGAAAATAAAACTTAAACAATTTAAAATGAAATATGCAACAATATTGAACAGTGAAACAAGGAATCGCTTAGAAAATGATTGATATCAAGAATTAGTATGAGGTTATGAATCTCCCTAAAAACCTTTAAATAATATGGCCTTTTATTATGCAATTGTTTTATTGACTTTTAAACTATGTAAATTTCTATCGTATGCTAATAACTCACTTGAGACTACTAACAACTAATATTACTCAGGTTAAAGGTACCAAGATTGCTTTACCGATTTGTGAATTCTGCTATTAGGTTTGACTCTAATCTGGAGAATTTCTGTCAACCTATCTCTAAGTTTGCAATCAACTTATTTGAATTATGGTACATATATATTCATACACAGGATTCTCAATCTCTATGTTATGAAATCAGATTATACACTAATATTATGGATCTATTAGGACATATATTAAGGACATAATTAAATCACAATATATCAATTAAGACAATTGCATTAAATAAAAGAATCAAAACATGTTATAACGCAAAACTGGGGTTCATCTTACCTAGACACTAAAATTGTTTAGTTACACATGATAGAAAACAAAATCAAACATAAATATAAAGAATAAAGAATAAAAAATAAAGAGTGCATAATTCTAAATCTTTATTTTATCTCCAATCGAATGTTTACGCAAGGTAGATGTTTGATCTTGTATTATAATAGATTTTTCATTGATTTCGTTGTTCTTTCCACTTCTATGAATCAAAATCGCCCCTATTGAACGATCTCAGCCTGCAAAATTGGCTCTCAATCTCTACTCCTTTTTACCTATGATCATGTCTTTTTATAGTAATTTTTAAGATTTTAGGTGATACACGGTCTGATACACGACCATATACTGGATCGTGTATAACCCAAAGTACCCAAAATTCCTGATTCTGCACTACCTAAGAGAAGTACACGGGCTCAGACACAACCGTGTAGCCCTTCTTTGCTTCAAATCTTCGTTTTATGCCATATTTTCATTTGAATTATTCTCCTTTTAGTACGTGAAGACAATTATAACCTATAAATGTACTTGGAGCAAATGGAGTACCAAATATAAAATAAAAGAATAAAATATCAAGCAAAAATACATTAAATATGGGGTATAATTATGGTCAAATATGCATCTTTTAGAATCCTTGGTGAAGGTGTAAACATTTATGCTTTTAATTTCAAAATGGTTATCTATTTGATTGTTATTGATAATGATTTATGAAGGTTGGTTTTAGGATAACTTGAATCTAATTGTATGTTAATTTGATCGATATGATATGATATGATAATTTAGAATGTCGATGGACAGGATAAGGTTTATAAAGGAAGAATGTTTGTATGTTTGAAGATTTAGATTATGATTTGCTTAAGGACAAGCAAAAATTCAAGTGTGAGGGTGTTTAATAAACAATTAAGTGATTACATTTATATACCTATATTTAGTGTGTTTTGCTTGTCATTAAGAGTTTTATAGTATTTTTAGTAATTATTTTGATTCAAGTATGTTTTTAGGTGATAATTACCTTCATAGGCCAACAAGAGAAGTATTTAGTTGAAATTATGTTCTGAAATGAAAGAATTTGAGCAATTTTGGAGATAGTTTGTGTATATTGACCTTCTAAGTTATAGAGCTTTAAAGACACTTTTTCTACCCTCGTGAAATTACACATCTGTGTATATTGGGCACTTACACGATCATGCAGGTCACCTTATATCTCATCATGTATGTAGCCCATGTAAGCTTCTATGATCATGTAAAGTCTCAAATTGAGGTGTTTTTGGAGATATAATGTCACCTAAACGACTGTGTAAGTGTTTATATATATCCCATAAAACCTAGTTTGTTACTATATAAGGATATTATTGAAGGCTGCATCAATAAGGAGGCAATTGAATTTAGAGGGAAGCAAATAGAGGCATAAAAGATACCTGAAAAGGCAAAAGATACACAAAAAGTGGTAGCATATTTTCAAGAAAAAGGAAAAGAAGAGAAGAATTCCAAATTTCGTTCTCAACTCTTTTCTTATTTCCTTCTTTTTGTTAAATATTCATGATGATTAGATTTGGATATTTATTTACATCTATGGATTGCTAAATTCCTCATTTAGGAATTACTCTCGAATTATTTGTTGAAATTTATATTCTTAATATAATGAATATGCTTGTGATGTTTATTATTTTATAAACAATTTGGATAAAGAGATTGGATTAATTCACTTGTGTTATGTTGCATAGTGAGGGTTGGTACCGCAATAGACTTATAAACATCAAATTAATAGGTAATTGAAGAGTTATCTTACTTGTTTATTAGTTATCCTTAAATTTGCTTCAAATCTAATTAAGCAGTTATAAGTGGTTTTGAGAAATCGAGAGATTACAACTTAACTTTTATCTATTTCAATTAGAATACTTAACTAGATCTCAAGATAGGTTAATCACGACTATAGGCTATCTAGGATAAAGTGTGATTAAGTCAAGAAGGTAAAAGGAAAACAAATAGAGATAAAAGTAATTCCTAGCTTTCATTATTAATCAATCAACCAATTTCATTATTGCCTAGTAAACAATTGTACATAGTTTATTTATTAATCCTTTGTTTTTAGTTTAATTTTTAATTATTCATCTTACTTTTTACCTTAAAAAAAGTTTACAAGAATTTTAGGTGACTATATAATCCTTGTGTGAATGATATCTTTTATATTATAAGTTACAATCTATATAATTGCAATATTAAAAGTTTTTCAATTAAAACAATCAATAATAGTTCGTTTTGTAGTATTAAGTATGATACCAACAATGTTAAAGCTAGTATTCCTACCTAAGAACAAGAAATTGATGCAACTGATATGAGTAAAAAGAGAATAAAAGTGCCTAATTATTTTTCTCAGCAAACAATCTAAGAGCTCAACCTTCTATCCTTACTACATTATAATCCAAAGAAGTAGCTACTTAGGTATAAATGACAATAGGTAGCTAGTGATATAACGCAGGTGTGTCACGTCATATAACCTAATCTTACTATTGCTAACCTATGGATGATGTTATTGCTTCTTATGGTCTAAGATTTGAAACTCCTTCTTTTGATGACTAGTAAGGTAATCTTCTAAGCAACTATGTTAGTAAAGTAAAGTTATTTGAGTGAAGGAAGGTCTTGAATAACTTATAGGTTTTAAATCATGTATAATAATTGGACAAATACGAGATAAGAGAACATTACAATTGTTTTTGATTTATTTTACTTGCAGAAAATTATTACTAAAGTCAATTGATACATCGAGCCTTACAAGAAATGTTGGTCTTTTGTTGGAGATTTTTGATGAAGTTGTCAATGAAATTATGGTTGAAAATGTTATACAATTCAATATTGACAATGATGTTTCTTATAAAGCATCTAGGAAGAGATTGCAAAATAGATGCAATTATTTTTATTATACTCCCTGTATTGCACATTATCTTGACTTGATGTTGAAAAATATAGGAGATAATAAATACTTTCATACTAATGATTAAACCATGTAGAAAGAAAAAAAGAGTCATTAAGTTCATTAATAATTGTGTATGAATATTTGATTTGATGTAAAAAAATTTCAAATGGTAGAAATTTATGTCATTATGTGATTATAAGATCTACAACTAATTTCTTATCACTTAGTATTTTATTCAAATGAAGAAAGAGTTGAGAAAAATGTTTATAAGTGATAAATAGGTTAAATCTCAATATGTTAAGTCTAGTGTTGGAATATTGGTTTCTAAGGTTATACTTGAATATTATGAATTTTGGTCCCAATGTTAATTTGTCATCCAATTTTGTGAGTCTTAGGTAAGAGTACTTTATCTACCTAATAGTGATAAGAAGTCAACAATAAGTTACTTTTATGATGTTTTGTAAAGGTGAAGAAAACAATCAAGGCTAATATGAAAAATAATCTTCTTCATACACACCTTATCGTATAGTCAATAGTGAGAGGTAGGAAAATAACTTTACTCTTTTGAGATGCTTATTTTAATACTCCAAAGAGACAAAATTAATCTAAGTATTTATTTCTTCACTTATGTTACTTATTTTAAATTTATCATTACTTCATTGTGTTTATGAGATTACTTTTATTATCTTACAGTTACTTGGTGAGATCAATTTAGAAGCGATGTTTCATAATTATAGGTTAGTAATTTGAATTCTTATCCAATATGTGGATGCAATTAGGTAAAGGAATTAAAGCATATTTAAGTTCGTCTATTTAAGAAAAAATAAATATGTTAAAACACAATCAATTGAATGATCTAATATTTGTCCAATATAACTTAAAGCTTTGAGAAATGTATTTTATCATCATTATTAATTTGAAAATAATTTCTTATACTTATATAATAATTTTAAAATATAATTATATTTGTTTACTAGAAATCTTAACAAAACACATAATTCTATTGATCTAATTTACCTTGATCACATTAATCTTTTAACAAATTAGGTTTCAAAGGAATCAAAATTTATAAATAAGAGTGAATTAGAAGATGATCTTGGATATAAAAGTATTGACATATCATTTGATAAATTGAACTTTAATAATGATGATAATGAGGTTCCTTAATGATGAAGACTTTATACTAAATGAAAGTTAGAGCTAATATGATTTAAGTGGATATGTTGTCGAATTAAATTTCATGCTTTTTAATTTTTTATCTTGACCTTTTGTTTCACTTTGTATTTAAAGTATATGATAAAGTGCAATATAAATATAAGACTTATAAATGTAAGTATTTTTGTTTCATGTTTGACCATGAACTCTTGTTGTTATAAGCCTATGGTAATTCTATTATGTAATATTTTTTTGTAATTAATTGAAATATTTGAAGTAAATTTTTTTTATTCTTATTTTTGTAGTCAAAGCCAACATATCTCTGTGCATAAGAGTTCCTGCTTTGCGAGGATCGGGGGACGGTTATTAATGTACGTAATCTTCCCATTGTATTTTTTACAAATACACCGTTTCTCTAATTCAAACTTGTGATCTTCTGGTCACAATAATTACACGAAAGTTAAACAATTTTTTATTAATTATTGTTAGTGTTAAATATTATAATGGATAATATTTATTTATATGAGTAACATATGAAAAAATGGCTCACTTTTTTAATCAATATTTCTTTGATGAACATGAATGAAAAATAATTTTTTAACTAAAGAATTTCATTGAACAATCCCAAAGGATAAGCTTACAACCGAAATATTGTTTTCAAGCCTAACAATGCTAAATACAAAGCATTAGTACTTCATTATACATAACAAATCTTTCAATGCTCCTGTTTTCATATGTACCATCTAAACCTCATTAAGGAGCTAGCATCCAAATGAGCTTTGTGAACACATCAAATTTCTTTGATCCAGGAAATAGCATTATGGGCAACACGTTCTTCTCCATAACCTGACATCGCAATATTCTATGGTTCCTTTCCCTCCAAACTGAGAAAATATAACAATTGAAGGAAGTTCAAAGGAAGTAGTTGTGCTTCCCTATTCTCCAAGTCATGTCATTTGCCCACTTCAGAATTTTCATCCATGCATGCATTATGAACCAGATTATGCTAGAGAATTGGCATTGAAAGAAAAGAAGAGGAATTGTCTCTGATGTTGATTGACAAAGAACACCGAGTCCATCATTGATTGCAGCTTATAACGCTTAGCTGGTTTAAAAAGACCCCAAAGCAACAATTTGGACCAATCCCTGGATAACAAAATAAACTAAAGTTAATTGGAATGCTAATGACGAGTAGAGTCATCAGGTTGAGTTGGGTTTTGACGGGCCGTAATCATAAGCCAGGCTTTACTTCCTATTTTCATGCCGGGTCTCTGACTTCATCTTCTTTGCGGCTCAGATTTAACCGTTGAATTCGATACTTCCTGTGAATCTACATGTTGCATAAATCTGAATTTTCATACGTAATACTCCAACAATTAAAATTTTTCTAGACTCCTTGAGAAGCCAAGAACAAACCTCATCTGCCCATTAATGTTCTGTAATCTGCCGAGTAAGTTATTCTCCCATTATTGTGGATCCTTGTCCAGCAAAATTGATGGTGATTGGTGACCATTAGTATTACGTATGGTTGTTGAGAAGTAACACTTCTGGTTGTTAAGTTAGCTCAGACAACGAATAGGGGACTATTAACATGAAGAAATCATGGAGACCGAGCATCCTTGGCACAGCAGTGCTCATTATCACCAATAGTCGTTGCAAGAGCAAATCCTATTTTTGAAGTGATGGAATCGGTTTGAATCTCTCACAATAATCTCCTTTTGAAGATGAGCAGATGCTAATTTCATGAAGTTATGGCAGTCCACACAAATTCGAATGTTCTTCACTATTTTTATTGTCCTCCCTCTATATTGCAATTTGTCTTCGTTCATCATAGCAAAAATCAAAGCTAATTTCTCACTATGATGAAACAGTTGTTCCTCTTTGTGCTCCTCCTCTATATCATGCAAGGCAAAGCTCGTATCTGGCACATAGCCTATCTTCTTCAACTGCTTAATCAATGCTACAAGCTTGGTGCTTATGGCCTCTCTTTGAGGATGGTTATTACCTCCAGATGCAAACTCGTGAACTGCAGTCCCAATTTCAATCAAACTCAAAGCAGGATCCTTTCTCACTCTTGATCCCTTCATTTCTCTTCTAACAAGCCCTGCTTCATTGTAATTACCTATGGAGCAATAAATGTTTGACATTTGAACATAACTTAAGGAACTTCTAGGTTCCAACTCCTTCAATTTCTCCGCCGCTAATTTGGCCAAGTTCATCTCACCATGCTTCCTACATGAGCCAAGTAATGCACTCCAGACAACTGAATCAGGTTCCATTGGCATTTTAGTAATAAGAATCATTGCCTCAATAACCCGACCAGCTCGTCCAAGAATATCCACCATGCACGCATAATGATCTATTTGTGGAAAAATACCATAATAAGCAAACATGGAGTCAAATAGCTTGATCCCTTCTTCGACAAATCCAACATGGCTACAAGCTGAAAGTAGAGCAACCATAGTAGCAGAATCAGGACGAAGGTTCATATATGAAAAGAGATCCAATGCCTCCTTAGCTTGGCCATGAAGGGCATAAGCCTTGAGCATCGAGTTCCAAGAAACCACATCAAGGTTAGGCATCTCACTAAAAACTTGTTTCGCCAAAGAAATAGAACCACACCTGGCATAAGCATGGATCAAAGCATTTTCGATCACCACGTCTTCCTCAAAACCAGCTTTAACAACTTGTCCATGAATTGCCAAGGCATGTCTGTCGTCCAGAAGGCTTGAACAAGCCTTTAAAATAATTGAGAAAGTATACCGGTCTGGTTTGAGGCTCATATGGTACAACTTTCTAAAGAGAAAAAGTGCTCCTTCTGGTTCACGGTCTGCAAATACTGTAATAATGCTAGTCCATGAAACAATATCTTGATCACTATTCATCTCCAGGAAGAGCTTATAACAATGGGAAGTTTCTCCACTGACATCAGAATAAGCTTTTATCAAAGCGGTGGCTACATGTAAATTCGATGAAAACCCACTTTTAAGAGTAAGAGAGTGCAACTGAAACAAGGGCCAAAGACCCAGATCATTAGTATCGCAATAAGTTCCATTAAAGGAAGAAAAGACACTAAGAAGTGTGGCACGATCGAACCTGATTCCCTCATTTTGCATTATACTGAAGAGATTGACAGCTTGTGCCCCAAGATTTCGTTGCTGAAACCCCGCAATCATTGAATTCCAAGAGACAATATTTCGGAACTCTAATGTCTGAAACACACTCCAGGCCTCATCTCTGCAACTGCCATTAATTACCAAATTCCTACTTTTACTGTACATGGTAATAAGTGCATTTCCTACGTATATACTTGTGTCCAAAGCCATTTTCAGTGCACATGCATGCACCTGCTTGCCATGCTCATAGTCACAACATGCAAGCACGCTTGCAAGTGCGAATTCATTAGGACGGCAGTGCACCAACATACAAGAAAACAAATGAAAACACTCATAAGCTTTACCGTACTGTGCATACCCAGAAATTAGCGTTGTCCATGAGACAACGTTTCTATGCCCCATTTCATCGAACAACAGGTGGGCATAGCTTAAATCACCGCACTTAGAATACATATTAATGAGATGGTTGGCAACAAAGAGATCCCGAGAGTTGTTGGGTTGATGCGAAAGCATGTAATTGTGCAATGATCGGCCTTGTTGAAGGCATCCATGGCGGGCACAAGCATGAAAAAGGGTGGCGTATACTTGCTGCGACTGCGAGAGAGGTGGTTTTGGTGGTGATGCATGGAAGTCGTAGAAGTGAGATAGCGCTTTACTAACGTGCCCGCGCATGGTGAGCTCACGTATCTCGTCGAGAATGCCGCCATTTTTCTCGAGGATTATTCCTTTTCGCGACTGAGAAACAGTACAAGTGCTAAATTTTCTGAAAAAATGATACATTAAGAGGACAGCCAACTGGCTATAAACTGGCTTTGTTTTTGTTTTATCTAGAGAGAAAGGAAGCCATGTGTGGATTGAAAAAAAAAAGATCACCAAGAAGTGTTCTTAAACTATGCATAACCTATGAGGTTACCAAGAACAACTTCTTCTTCAACATATGGAGGAATTAGAGGAACATGATTGACGTTGCCAAAAGTTTCACTAACCTTGCCATGGCTTATCCCTTAAGTCCACACTTTCATTGTCCCTCAACCCCACTTCAACTCAAACACTAGCAGCGACGTTCAGGACCCATTTTAATCCCTCCTGTTCAAACCTCATATGGAGGTTAGTTTAACAGAAGAGCTCTTGCTTTGTAGTTTGCATATGATGCTCCATCGAGTGACCATATTTGACACTTTTGAATAAAGAAAAAACAAAGAGATAAGGGGAGGGACGTGAGTATCGAGCGAAAAAATTAAGATCTAATTAAATTTAGGTACTATCAACTTCGATGAATGCAAAAACTGTGTCGTACCTTATATTCAAGCCTTCAGAATATAAATCAAATGAGGCACTAGGAAAAAGAAGAAATCACCCACAAGAATGAAGATGAACAATCTAATATAACCAATCATAATCAAGTCATCTATTCCATAAAACTTTAGGAGGAAAGAGCAACATGGATTACTTTGCAAAATAAATTATTTTCCTCCTCGATAACTTCTTTTTTTTTATTATCTTTTCTTCTTTTTTATAAAGAAAAAAGAAAAAAATAAAGAGAAATTACATCAAAGATGGAACTCATTGATGGGAAATAAAAATCACATTCCATCACTTATAACCAACTCGTATGTATGAGCACCCCCCACACTTATTCTATTATGTATTCACAATCATCAACAATCATAAATGGCACAAGATTTAAAGCTTAGGTAAGACATTTTTTGAAGTTAAAAGCTTGTAATGCGGTTAACACAAAAAGACAAGGCCAACAAAGCTCAAGGGGCTTAACAATAGGATAAATCATGTCTATTTGACTAATGTAGCTGGTAAAATAAAAAATGCCTATATCAGTTTCATATTAATGCATGTGAAAAAATGTGGTCTCTAATAGAAAATCGAGGCAAAATCAGACTGTACATGTTATGAAGGTCACGCATAGAAAGACAATGAGACTGATATAAATGTGTTAGTCTAAAAAGCACAAAATCTCACTAGCTTACTATTCACCATTCTTCTATAGGAAATGTACATTGACCAATCATAAGAGTAAGAAGACATGCCCAAGTTTCCAAGAAGTTTTTAATTAATTTTACTCTATAATTATAACTATATAATCCTAGAGGAATAAAAAAAAGTGTTTTTTAATATAAAAATATGTAAAAAGAACTTAGTTAGGGATAAGGTTGTATACTATTGGATTTCTTTAGATCCCGCGTATTATCGAGATTCATACTGGATGTTGTTGTTTGTTGCTTATTTGTAAAAAGAACTTAAACAACCATAAAAATAACTATATATATATATATAGGGGCCTTTCATGGGATAAAAAATGCTAAAATGGATCACTTTCTCATAAAATTCCTTTGTGAGGGTGCCCTCATGAACATATCTTATTTTGGTTATGTTAAGAAATGGTCTCCCTAGTAAAATAGGTAAGAGATTATAAGAAGTTTCTTCATCCATATCTACTATATACAAATATGTTAGAAATATTAGTTCGTTCATCTATACAAGCACATCCTTAATAACCCCATCTGGATAAACATTAGTGCAATCAACCAATTATATGATAACACTTATTTTTTCAATGGGCTTAAATTTAAAGAAGCATAAATGGAATGAGGCATAACATTAACCAATGCTTCTAAATCTAATATAACCTATTTAATTATATTGTTATAAATTTTACAAGGAATGATAAACATGCCTGAGTCCTTACACATAAGAGGTAGTTTCTTTTTGAAGACTGAAGAAAAGGTTTAACCTATCTTAATCATTTCATCACCTCTCAAGTTCTGCTTGTTGGTACACAATTCCTTTAGAAATTTCATATACATTGATACCTGCTTGGTCACATCTAGATATGGTATATTCACTTCAACCTTATGAAAAGTCTTCTAGATCACCTTATCTTTGTCCTCCTTATTTTACTTTTCTCACCTATTAGGGAAAGATGGAGTGTTAGTCTTAACCTATTAAGAGGTTTATAATTTACCTTTAAATCGAATGAGGTATCCCCTTCTTCTTATAGTTCCCTCTCAATGTCCTTTTTATTAGCCATCCTTTATATAGTCCTCTTTGGGCCCTCAAGCTTCCTACCATTTCTCAAGATGATTACATTAACAATTTATTTAACAAAGGAGGTTAATTAATCTAAATGATGCTTTATGGATGAATTGTTTACTTTATTTACCCTGAGAACATTGTTACAAATGAAAATTATTAAGTGTTTGTTGCCATATGCTTGACTAAGGTCCTTGCCTCCTAGGGAGTGTTTTCACCCAGTGCTCCACCACTCACTACATCTACTAAGCTCATATCTATTGACAATAATCCTTCATAAAAGTATTGGATAAGAAGATTCATTGTGATATTATAATGGGGCTAGTTGGCAGATAACTTCTTGTAGTGCTCTTAATAACCCACAAATTTCTTTCCATATACTTACTCTCTTTGATGACAAAAAATGTTTCTCCAAAAACAACCTTTTCATTTCAGTCCATGTGATAACATTCCCCGTAGGTAAATTAAAAGGCCAATCTTTTGTCACATCTTTTAGTGAAAATGGAAAAGCTCTCAACATGATTTGCTCTTCCGTTAACCCTAGAGGTTTCATACAAAGACAAACCACATCGAGCTTCTTGAGATGCTTATGAGCATCCTCACCTGTAAGACTATGAAAATTAGGCAAAAGATGGACTTAAGCTTAAAAGTAATTTGCTCAACAAATTTTGGGAAAGTAATGCATAAAGGTCTTTGAGTCAAATTTGGGGCAACCAACTATCTTAAATTTCTTAGATTATCTATAACATCCTCTAAATTAATTCCTTGCTCTATTTCTAAATTTTTTCTATTTTCTCTGTGTAATCTTTACATTTTTCTTTCGATCTTGGGATCAAATTGTATAGTATCTTAGTAAGGAGATCTAGTTACCACCATACATAAACACTAACAAGCCTAATAAGATTATAAAACAATTATAAAAGCCATTTATAATCAAATGTATTAAAAAACACCAATTAATATCAAAAACAAAAACTAAATCACTTCACTCCTTGAAAAAAGCTTTAAAAATTCTCGATTGCATGCCAAACACACCAAAAAATAATATCAAACTCTGCTTAACTAAATTTGTAGCAGTGGTGAGAAAGGATCATATTACAGACAGTGTGTGATTAGCTTTTGAAATGAATGAATCAGTGTATAAGATTGGGGATCATTTTGGTTGAATTCAATGGATGCAATAAAATAAAACTAAACTATGGACCAAAAATTAAATCAAACAATACAAAATTGCAAGTATTAATCAATAGTTTTAGTCCAGTTCTTGGTTCAATCTCGAACTTCACGCAAATGTGTATAATCAATAGTCATGTTTTTCTCATACCTCTCTTTAAAACTATTAACCATAAATTAACAATAATTTTTGTTGATCCTAGTTTTCTTTTAAGTTGTAACTAATTAAAACAAGCTTTTTAATTAGGTCTAGCTGTTAGACAACCCAAAATATGGTTTCTAGATTTAGTGTACAGTCGGATTATGAGTTAGGAAAATAGGTTAATCTAACGAATAACCATATAAGCTTAAGTCATTTAACTTATACTATGTTATCCCTGATATGTGCTTAATTGATTATACATTTATTCCATAATACTTAGTGATTATTGCTATGACATGTTTAAGACATTTAGTTTAGTTCAAATTTGGTTTTAGGTACAATTTGAAAGCATAAGAGCTAAAGTGAGTTGAAAGTACATTCTTTGAGGCGTCTTCTTGAGATTCACTGTAGCACCCCACTTCCGCAGGACCCGAACCCGGATATCACCCACGATGTCGGGTTCGGTGGAAGGAGGAGGAGCTAAGCACTTACTAGGAAACTTGAAGAAAATTAAATGGAGAAGAAGGAAGGGATGAAATCTGGAAAATTGAACTTGTGTGGGTTTCAGATTTTTGATCATAACTCTTTATGTGGTTATGCTATTAAGGTGAGGTTTGGACCAACTTAAACTTTAGTTGTTTGGCTACAATTTCTTGTGAAATAAGTGGTGTCTAATTGTAGCTTGAAGAGGTTGAATTTTT
>JAOSBP010000005.1:15875200-15890910 GCA_027563825.1 Erythroxylum mucronatum
CCGAACCATTTGTGATGTGTTGTGTGTTTACATGTATTGACAAGATTGATAAATGATTGATTTATGAAAATTGTGTTATGATTTGATGAAGTTATGAAATGCTTGTTTTATAAGTGTTTTGAGAAATTGTTAAAATCTTGAATATTGCAAGGTTTTTGCTTATTACCATATGTATAAACGTGTTACCCATGAGCAAAAGATCAACCCCTATCCCGTCCCATCTCCAGGTAAAGAGCACGAGATCAAGGATTGAGCGTAAAGGCATTACTCCGGAAGTGTTTTATCTTTGTATTTTCACAAGAACTTTGTAAAACCAATGCTTTAGATGCTTTTTGAGAAGAATTGTTACTTGGGTAAGATGTATTTTGAACTATATTGTAAAGGGCTTGAAATGCCCACTAAAGCATTGTAAGATGATTGATTTTGATGTAAATGAAATGCACTTGAATTATAGTTTATTATGGTATTCCAAAACCATGCATTGTTAAGTTTAATTATGGCATTCGTGCCAAGAGAGGTTTAAATTGATTTTGGGAATGAACATGGTCCAGTGTTTAGGGCACAACTTTCTTATCCGACCTCCAAATGGGGTAATTCTTAAACCAATAGTTTCTTAAGACATATATCTTCTTCCCTTTAAAATTTGGTGACCTTTGGAGTTAAATTAAGGAAGTTTGCCCTAAAGTAAGCAAGGGGTCGGTGAAGAGAGCAAAGTTAGGGAATGACCTCAATTAAGTGTTCTAAGGATATCTTGAGTTGTGGACCTCCGATTAAGGTGATTTTTGTGCCAAAGCAAATTAGAGATTTAAGGTTACAATTTCTATAAAGAAGTCAACTTATGATGATGATGTTTGATTAGGGTGCGCTCACTACCAATATGAAATGAGAGCAAATGACCCCTCAGGGTTTCAGCTCAAGGCTTATGTCTCAGGACGTTGGCCTCTGGAAGCGGGGTCCAACAAAATATGTCTTTAAGAGTCTGGAAATTTGGCTTAAATTTAAAATTAGTATTTTGTCAAGGTATGAAAACAGTCTCTGGAATTTTGATTATACCTTGCAGGATACTGAACTAAAATGCATGATATTGGTGTCATTATACTTTCAAGACATTAAGGAACATTTTATTAGGAGAAGATGTTGCCTAAATACCCCAATATAGAGGTCAAAATGGTCATGCAAATCAGACCCAAAATCTGCTTAAGAAAAATCTGAAAAATTGATAGGTTTATGATTGATTTTATGAACATGAAAAGGTTTAAGAAAATTGATTAAAGTTTGATGATTTTATTAAAAACAAATTGGTTTATGAATGAGTATATATTGGTGATGTGTTTGTGCTAAAGTGATCTAAAACAAACATTGAAATGAATTTGGCATAAAAATGGAAGTGAGTTTCGGATGAAAGCCGAGAGGCTATTAAAAGGTTATTATTTTTATTGAACATGCTTTGGTATTTTGCTTATATTTTGATATGTAGATTTCTAAATGAGGTGATTCTTAATTCAGAATAAACCAGAGACATAGCTGTATAACTTTCTTGAAGAAGTCAAATTTTGATTCTATCTTTCAGACTTTCAAAAATGACATGGAATTGAGTCTTGTCTTAGGTTGTAGCACTACAAGGGACAGAAATCATGTCCTATTTTTATTGAATAAACTGTATTGATTTAGGCAGAATAAGGCGAAGGTGTCTTCACCAAAGTTGTAGCTTATTCTCTTAGATTTAAATTAGTATAAAGTTTGTAATTTGTGGATATTGTAATTGAGAGTTATGAGGTGTACAGCTTGGAGGCATGATCGTGTATTCGCCAAATTTTCAAATGTACATAGTCTATGGTGTTTAGAGCATAACTCATTGAATGATAAGCCAAATTGTATGATCTTAGTATCATTAGAAACTTAAGACATAGAGGAACAATTATCTAGAAGAGAGTGTTACAAAAATACATCATTTTCTTGATCTTATTGATTATGCAAAGTTGACCCGAATGCGGTGCTTCTAGCCAAAGCTGGAATAGTAATTGAATGTATGAATTTTGGAACTTTCAAAGTACAATTGATGTTTACATCAGATTAGTAAGAAAATATACCCGAGAATTTGTCATGAACATGCATCATACATATTCAGTATACATAAATGAATTTTTAATCATGAACAATAGTGATTTGTATATGTATTAAAAGTTATAGAGGAACGCATAGAGCGGTCACTTCTAGATATTGCCGGGACTTTGAGGCAATAAGCAATAAGGGAGCTTTTTTAAGTAATCTTAGAAGGTCACACCTTACTTTGTTCTGCTTATCGAATTTTATTTATGCTGATTGTGTTCTGAATTCCAGACAATGATTGTCCGAGGTGTTTAATGCATGTTTATATCATTGGAAGTGCTACTTGCTTGTGAATATGATTGACTACTTGCTTTGCACATGAAATGTCTAAAATGGCTTTGTTTTGTTTTAATACTGTTGAGTCCTAGTTATGGGTAAATAGACATGCCTAGAAGGGTCTGCAGCTGCTCCTGTGATACTTCGGTGTTGAGACTTCGGTCTCTCTTGGACACTTCGGTGTCAAGACTTTAATCTCTCTTATATAAATCCTGTTACCTGCTTTTGTAAATGGATTTGCAGTCATCTGATTTTGTAATTTGATATATGTTTGATTCTTACATAAGAAAAAATTATGTTCTAATTCTGAAGGGTTTATACCCTCTTGTGATATTCAGTTCTGATAATTATAAAAATATGTTCTGAAATGAATTATGTTTGAATAAATGTTGGGCAATCTTTTAATGCATACTTATGCTGTTATATGATTCCGTATGATGAGTTGTCACTTCTTGTATAGATTAATTATAACTCACTAAGCTATATGCTTAGCACTTTGCCCCATGTAGGTTCAGAGCGAGGATTATAAAGACTATGACAAGTCAACCGCAATGGCCAATGGAGTCTAAGTCTTGTTTTGACAAAATGTATTTTGAGTTTATTTTGGCTTGTATATACAGTGTATGATTTTGAATTATTGTAAGTTTTTGCTATAACTATGTTTCAGGCTGGTTTCGGTTTTTTGAACAAATTTGTATTAAGTTCATGTATTATAATATATGTAATGTATGTTTATTTCAGATTTTGAAAATGCATGTATGAAATGTTTCATACGTTTGGATCTGTTTCGATTCTATGTATGTTCTATGTGTGTGGCAATCGTAATATCCTCTCAGGGGATACTAGGGCATCACAATTGGAGGGTATAGAATATAGAGGGAGAGGGCATTCTTTTCATCTTCAAATATAGATACTATATTGGTCTGGAAATAATTTCCAGGAGGTAGTCTACTACTGTATCCTCCTATTTACGTAAATAATACAATCTCTATTGCTCTTCCTGTCATATTCCCTATTAGAATTGGCCGAAGATAAGGTTGACAGTGTACTGGCCTGAGCCTAGCTTGAATAGTGGGATAACCTTTTTATTTTAAAAATATTTTTTTAAAATAGACTATAAAATTTTGAAATAAATAAGACCAAAATAAATTTATTTTGAATGAAAGTGAACCAAAATGATATATGAAAAATGTCACATTCATTTAAAGAACATAATTCATATTTTTTTTAATAAAAATGTGTTTTTAAAAAATTTGTATAGGTTAAATATACATAAAATTTGGACATTAATAAGTTCAAAATAAATTTATTTTAAAAGAAAGTAAACCAAAAAAAAGGATTTTGAGAAATGTCACATTCATTTAATTAACATAATTCATAATGCTTAATAAAAATGTGTTTTTAAAAAATTGTACGTCCATAAAGTTTTGAAATAAATGAGTTCAAAATAATTTTATTTTAAAAGAAGTGAACTAAAAGATTTTATATGAGAAATGTCACGTTCATTTAATTAACATAATAAAGTAAATATCCATCTATATAAATGCTCAATTACATATGTATCTTAGGTTTTGCTATTAGTTTGAACTTTAAATGTTATTGTTGCTAGTTATACAATCTAAGCATACATATGATGAATACTTTAAATTCACAATTCTGCTTTTGCAACAAATAAAACAATAATACAATGAAGATTATTTTATTATCAAAACATAAGAATATCATCATGCTATTATTATCGAAATTCTTTAATGATATAATTTACCAAAAGTCAAAATGAAATTATGAATTACAACTGGAGAGTGGAGATTCGAAAGTATATATAAGTTGAGTAAACAGATAGAGACAATTGTTTAGAAACTATATAAAAAATAAAAGCAATCTTATGAAAAAATAAGTAAATCTAGAAACAAATATTAAAGATAATAAACTTGCAATAGAAGAAAAGGGATAACTAATCGTTATGATTAGGATTGTTAATAGTTTGCATTTTTTCATTTGCATGTATAAACATTATTATGTAAATTATACCTAGTAATGTAATGATTGCATTAAATGAATGTTAAATACATAATACAATAACAACAACAACAATAACAATATCTAATGAGATTTCACTAAAATGTAGGATCTAGAGAGATCCAATAGTATACAGCATTGCTCTTATATGGTAGATAGGCTATTTCCAATAGAATATTAAACACATTATAACAATTAAATATGCCTTTTTCATCGAATATTTGTTTAAATTTTTTTAGTTGAATGATCGATCTCTTCTATATTAGTACCTATATTAATACAAAAAGATAAGATAAGATAAGATAATATCATAAAGAAAAATAAACAAAATTGATATATCATAAAGAATATACTTTACCCTCAATATCTTCATTATCTAACCATCTTATGACATACATAAAGGCTTCCACATTACAAGGATGAAGTTGAGCATGATAAGGAATAATAACCTAACCATTAACAGTAAAAGCAAACTTTGAAGCAATAGTAGATTTTAGAATTGCTAAGAGATCTCATGCAATTACTTGCATAATTATAATTTTACTTTCATAGTTCTTTCACTATAGCAAGACATCGAACTTTGTACCTTAAACTTCAGTTATACAAATTATCATCAAATATTTTTCCAACTCTATAATTATGTAAGAAGTCCTAACCCTTTTTTTCATGAATTTTATAAATAAAGGTTTTAGACTTGTTTTAGAACAAGCTGATCGTAAATCTAAACCTGAACTTGAAGTTGAAGCTGAACTATTTCGATCATTATTTTTGTCCAAGATAAAAATAGGCTCCCTCCATCTTACATTTTGGGCCTAACATAAAAATGAATATAATAATATATCCTGCCATATACTAACAAGAATTAAGCTTCTTCGTTATCTGCTCTACTATAACTCAGATCACCTGCTTAAAATCAAATATCCAATCAGATATAGCTTTTGTTATCTTGCACGTATTGCTAAAGTACTTGTGCAAAGTTGGATATTTTATTTCTAAAAGCAAGTAGTAGTAGAAATTGTTTTAACTTTGCATAAAGTTATTTAGCTAACTCTTGTTGCTCTTTTGTAGGTAAGCAAGTATACTGACAATCTCTTTGTCTTAGCCTAGTGAACACCTCAACATATTGGTTTACCAACTTCAACATCTTGAAGGTTGAATTCCATCTAGTAGGAAAATCCAATTCCAACTTCTTTGTGCATGGAATGTGATACAAAGGTCACCTTGGGACTCGAACTTTTACCAAAGTTGACCCACAACCTTTTGCATGGCAATCTCACTAAGGTCCACTTAAGCAAGACTTCAGCCTTCAACGACCCTCGAAGTATTTACCTCACACACTCGAAGAAACAAAGCTACAAAAGAAATAAGAAAACAAAGGCAACACTGAAATAAGAGAGATACGGTTAAACCATCTTTATAGTACTTTCCCTCAAAAGAATACAAGGAATGTTCTCTCTGACTGAATGAGAAGAGCAAAGCTTGAATGAGCTATATATAGGCACTCTAACATAGAAGTCAAGTTACATTCAGAATCCCATTAAAATTGGACTGCCTAAGATCGTGATAAGATCATGTTTATCCTTATTATATTACATCACATGGACCAATTAGATGATACCCCCATCTAAATAGGACTCTAACTGATAAGATAAAATCTATAAGATAATAGAAAGGTAGAGTTTACATTCAAATAGGAAACTAACATCTTTATCCTTGAAGATCTATCTTTAGATGTTAAGTTCCACTACAACTCTAACTCCTATTTGTCGCCACATCATTTAAGATCTCCTTACGATCTCTATCCGCTGATGATGCAGTGTGATCTTGTCGAAGCCCATATAGCATACTGGCCTAATCTAATGCTTACCACAACAAGTCTGCTAGTCGTGGTCCATTCATCTGAGCACGGGCCAAGTCCTTAGTCCGTCAAGTCCTTAGCCTGGGTCGAGTCAATCTCCACGAGGTCCGAGACTCTACCAAATTCACACCAAGTCTGATCCCACTCGCCCATGTTTGCCTTAGTGTTTTCGCATGCCTCCCTCATGCCTAAATCTAACTAACCTTCCTCCTAAGGTGCATCGTGAAGGTCATTGAGAAGTGTTCCGAAGTTTAAAGGTCTAATAAACCACCCCGATCAAATGGATTCGATGCCCTCGTCGAATTAGTCTGAAGGTATGCATTCACCTGGTCCTCAAATTGCCACAGGGTCGTATCTTTCTCCCACGTAACTTTCGCGACAGGTTTATCTTTCCACTAAATCAAGAACTTGATCCGTCTGTTCTTCTTGTGTTGACCCATTGTTCAGTGATCTAGGATCTTCTCTACTTGATCTTCAAACTGTTTCCTCACAACCGGTGGAGCTCGCTTCACCTGACTCCTATTTGGATCTGATGCATCCTCATAGTAAGGCTTGAGAAAACTAACATGAAAAGTAGGGTGTGCCTTTAACCGCTCGGGCAACTTCAATCTATATGCCACATTCCCTACTTTGTGTAGCACTTCAAACTGTCGATCGTACTTCAGCACCAAACCCCTATGAACTTGCTCACTTGAGATCTTCTTCCAAATCTGTAGGGTTAGTTTCAACAAAACTTTATCTTCCACATCAAATTCTAACGATCTCCTCCGAAGATTCGCTTGCTTCTTCATTTGTCAAGAAGCTTTTTGAAGACTTTCCCTCTCCTCATTCAACAATTCTTGCTTCTCCATCGCAAACTTATATATTGCAGGACATTTTCCACTTGTGCTTTGTTAAGCAATCTCTAGTGGTGTGAGAGGCTGTTGTCCCAACACAATCTCAAAGGGACATTTCTCTGTAGTCGAAGATCTATGCAAGTTATAGCAAAACTGTGCAGTATCAAGTAAACTTAACTAATTACATTGACTTGCACTTACATAATGTCGTAGATACTCCTTTTTGTTTGGCAATCTGTTTATGGGCAACTCACCGTTGAAAACTTCAAATCGCAACCCATCATATTAAAAAGGGGCATCCATAATCGGCCTATAAATCTGGCATCTTAGTCTCTCATAATATTTGCTGGAACTCTGAAATACTTGACCACATTCTTGTAGAATAACTCTGCTGCAACATCCAAGGGATAAGTTACAGGAGTTGGCACGAAGATCGCATACTTGGAGAATCTGTCAACCACCACCATGATTGACACCAAGTTGTCCACCTTTGAAAACCCACTAATGAAATCCATTAAAACTGACATCCACGGTCTCTCGGGGATGGATAAGGGCTGTAGCAAACCGACTTCCTTATTTCTCTATGACTTATCCAACTGACAAACGAGGCACGTTTTGGCGTAACATTCCACATCATTCTCCATCTTCATCCAAAAATAGGAACGAGATAGGAGCGCTAGCATCCGTTGGACTTTTAGGTAACCAGCCTACTGCGAGTCATGCGTCTCCTTCAATAACTGTTTCCGCAATCCACCAAAGCTCAGCACATATACTTGACTACTTTTGGTCATCAAACGCCCATCATCGTCAAGCCAAAACTTGTGTACAACACCTTCCTTGACTTGAGAAATCAACTTACAGTACATGGTGTCTAATGGAGCTGCCGCCTTAATTTGCTCCAATAGGTTGGACTCCACCCTCATGACTGAATAAAGGGCCGCAAATATGTAACATCCCATTACCTACAAGGAGGCTAGAATAGTAAATATGAGTGATCAATGAGAGCTTAGAAATTCATTCTTTTCATGCTCATGCATAATGTGACATATGCATACAAGTAAATAGTGAAATGTTGCACATTAAAATGACTGTATACGCATTCATTGACATTCCGGGTATAATTGTTTATAAATGAGGGTTCTATTGAGAATTGTGGTTTTATGCGTTGAAAATTGATTTGGAGAGCGTATTTCTTGATTTAAAATTTTTGTTGAATTTTAGGAAAATTCCTAAAAATCTAGGTAATTTTTGAACTAGGAAAACTGTCAATTGGCAAAACAATTGTTAAATGGTAGTAGAAATTACTGTCCAATGGCAATGAAAATTTTTATAAATAATTTTATGATTTATTGACAAGTGCCATTGAACATTTGGGAGACAATTAGAATATAAATTGGATTTAAGCTATAAGAATTAGACATGTGGCAAGTGACAAATGTCACTTGCCAAACAATGTCTTAAGTCCGCTAAGCATTTAATACCCTTTTTTTGTTGTTCTTCCACGATGCTTCTCACTTAAAGGCCATTGGTGTTTTTTTTGGCTTTCTCCATCATTTTTGTAGCTTCTCTTCTTCTCTTCTTCATGAGTTTTAGTTCTTCAAATCTCCACCCACACTAAACTCAACCCTCTCATCTTTCATGCTACTCTTTCACCTTGCTTTCTCTTTCATTCTCACCAAAAACCCAAGCCTTTCAACCTCAAGATGATGATGAAAGTGGGATGCTTGGGAGCTAGGGTTGAGTGAGATTTTGAAGAGTTTGGAGCTAAACCAAGTAAGTTATGCCTTAAATGTCATAGGTATGGTTAAATTAAGCTAGAATGATGAGTAAATTGAGATTTGATGACTTGGTTATGCAATGTTCATGTATGTGTCATGGGTGATGAAAAATTATGTACATGTATTGTTTTTGGATATGTAGGATGAGTAATAATTCATGTAATGGTATAGAGATGTTTTGAGGTTGAATGATCATCAAAGTGGGTTTTAGATAAGTGTAGAAAATTGGTTATGAATGGGTAAATATATATGCTCTGTTTTTGGTTATGATCAAATATAGATCATGATTTGTTTGTGATTGATATATTGAGTGAATTGGGTAGAGAATGAAGAGGAAACGAAATGAAATAGAAAATCTAGGTATAAGATGAATTAGATGTAAAATGTTGAAAGTTTGAAAATCTGGAAAATGTTAGCAGAAACATTTCCACTGATATACTTCTGTGTTTTAGCCATAACTTGCTCTGTAGTTATCCAAATGAGTTGATTCTTAATTTGGATTAAACTAGAGACATGTGACTACCTTTCTTGTGAAGAAATCAAATTTAAATACTGCTTTTAAGAGTCTCAAATTTTGATATGAAAATGAGAACTGGATGCAGCAAAATTGTGGATGAATGTATATGTTTGTGTTCTATTTGGGGGGGGGGGGTTATGAACAAATAGGGAATATGAATTGTGTATAGATGATCTTGAACTAAACTTGAGGTATACATGAAGTAGTCATCAACTAGAAATGATGAATTTTGAATATGAAGTGCTTGATACTTAGGAATAAGATGCGTTATGGAAAAAGGATAGAAATTTTGAATGGTAAGATGTAGTTGAATGTGATGAATCATTTGAGTGGATATTAGAAGATTTAATGAAACAAAGTTGGTGTTTGAATTGATATGAAGTGGTATTGCACTAGAAGAGGTGAATTTGAGAAGATTATGGGTGTATATGATGTTAGAATGGATGTAGGAATCATTAGAGAGGCTTTGGAGGGAGTTTTATGTCACAAATGTCTGTTAGACGAACATTAGGTCCGTTAAAAGGATCTTCTCTGGCCTAAAAAGGCCCCAATCCAGTCCATGTCCGTTAAACGGACATGAATGTCCATTAAACGAACCTTCTCGGGTCTGGAAAGCACCCCAATCCCGACAATGTCCGTTAAACGGACATGAATGACAGACATTCTCTGAATTGCTACAGTAAATCATGATTTTGATCCTTTTAAAGGCAAAATCTCATTTCATGTTCTTATCAATGTTGTAGATCTCGATGTCTTCTTTCAAACCGTCTAAAAACGACATCAATCCAACATCTTTTGTGAAAGTTATGGCAATCGCGCCAAAATAGGTTCAATATGATTGAGAACATAAACATGGTTGATTCTTTTGGCCATAACTTCTTCATCCGACCTACAAATGAGGTAATTCTTAAAGAAATAGATTCCTAACACATTTCTCTATCTCTCCATGAAAATTTATAGTAATTGGTATTGAATTGAAAAAGATTGATCAAATGAAATTGTGGGAATCTGTTGGAATAGTGTAAATAGGATTATTTTTACTGAGTATACTTTAGTGTTTTGATTATATCTAGATTTATAGGATTCCAAATGAGATGATTTTTATTTTGGAGCAAACTAGAGAAATAGGAATACATAACATATGAAAGAGTCAAATTATGATTCAGTCTTTAAGATGTTCAATTTCGGGATGGAATTTGTACATAGTGAACTGTTTTTGAATAAGAACAGTCCAAAAATGTTTGAGGTATATCTTCCAAAGTACTGAACCAAATTGAGTGATTTTGGTGTCAATAGAAACCTAAGACATAGAGGAACACTTTTCTATAAGAGAGTATGACCCAATCACATCGGTTTCACTTTATAATTGAATGTGAACAGTAGACTCAGAGTGTGTCTTGGATAAAAAAGTGAGTCAATGAGAAAGGAATATAGATTTTAATTGTTTTAGTGAGGCATAAACCTAAGTATAAATTATACTTAGATGAGTTTTGATATGAAAATGATTTTATGATGAAATTGATTGTAAAATACCCGGGATTGTCATGAACCTGCATTGTACATATTTCATTTCATTCATGTGCATTATTAAACACTTAGATTGTACAAATTGTGATATATGTGTATGTTGTTTAATATAAAGGTGCAACTGGAACGTCAACCTCCAGACGTTGCCGAAACTTCTAGGCATTTGCTTCGGGAGCAATTGGTGAGTAACCTAGACAGTCTCACTTAATTACTTGTTTGCTTAATTTCTGTTTGAAATGATTGAATGAATGCGACTTGATTGTTGATTCCGGACAAAAGGTCTGATGACTGTGAAATGTGGAATTTATATTGAAGTGCTGCTTGAATATGAATGTGAAGAACTATGTGCTTCAAAATATGATTAATTGTGATAGATGCATTCCATACATGAATGCATGATCAGGTAATGGTAGTTATGACTAAAGTAGCCACCGATCAGAGCTTAAAGCTTAATGAGTAAAAAGAGCCTCGAGCTCAAACAGTGATTAAGAGCCTAAGGCTCACTATATATAATGAGCCTTGTATCCTCATCAGATAAGGAACAATTATTAATGAACTTGGTATCCAAATGAATATGGGACAATTCAGACACTCGGTCACAACAACTTAATAATTGGAAAAGTGTCTCATGAGCCTTTCATATGCATCTTGTTAAGTACGTTTGATTGATTGAAATGCAGAATTGCTTAAGCTTAAGTGAAAATGTGATACTTATGTAAAGTGAAAAGTTGTGAAATAATTGTCATGTGAATTAATGTGTTGCATGAATTGAGTGAACCATTAATGATGGTTACCTCATTGGGTTCGCAAAACTCACCAAAATTGCAACGTTGTCTTTTCAGGACCGAGAAACGACTCTAGCTACTGAGAGGCTCTACTGCCGTGTAGATTGTGATTTGGCAAGAGAAGTTATGGCTCAAAGGTTGGTCAGCTGGGATTTTTGGATGGCTTAGATAGACGTTGTATATTTTCCTCTTTCATGTAGTACTTTTGTATTAGGTTTTGATGATGTACCTGTAGCAAATGTTGAAAGATACAATGTAGACTTTTAGTTTTTGTGGAATGAAATGAGGAAAAAGTTGGTTTTAAAATATTGTGATTTTCTATTGATGCTTTATAAGGGAATAATGATATGATCCCATGTGAAGTTAATGTAGTGATTGATCATAGCTCACCCTTATTGTAAGATATGTATTGGAATGACCTTCGGGCATCCCGGTGCGTACCTTGCGGTAAGGGGGCGCTACACCTTTTCTAATAAAGTATCCTACGATGGTGGAAGTCCATGCTTAGGCTCTAGTTTGCAACATCTTTATTAGTGGAGAAACTACCTCGTTCACTAAAGAAGATTGGAAATAACTTGGTTTTTCAGTGGTAGGTGATAGATGGTTAATTGACTATATTTTTACCCTATATTTAATGTATTCTTGCTTGATATTTTATACTTTTGGTATATATTTGGTACTTAATTCGTTTCAAGTGTGTTTACAGAGTATAATTTCCTTCACAAACTTAAAGGAGAAGAATTTAGGCGAAAACATGACATAAAATAGAGAATCAACAATATAGAAGGAGTGCATAACTGTGCACTTTCATACGGTCGTAAATTTTTGCAATACTCGTCAAATTTTGATTATACAAGGTTCGATGCATGGTCATGTAAAAGACCGTGCATAGCCTAAAAACCTAGATTTTTATATAAAATTGACGTTTTGGGGGCAAATAGGAGGAGTTATTGGGAGGCGATTTCTAGAAGTGGGATTCATTCTCTAAGTGCGATTTTGGTCTAAAAAAATGGAAAACAAAAAAGATTTCATCAAAAGATCCATCGGAATACAAGATCAAGTCTCTACATTGCAAGAACATTCGATAGAAGACAATCAAGGAGATTTAGAATTATGATTCCATTGTTTTTAATTAGTTTTTCTTTCATTATATGTTTGATTTCATGCTGGATAATGTGTAACTAAACGTCCAGTTAGTTTTTAGTTTAGATGAACCTTATGTTAATAGTTTGATATGATTTGATTCTTTTATTAATGCAATTGGTTGTTTGATATATTGTGATCTGATTTTGCATTTTATTTATGTTCTAATAACCTGATAATATTATATTATAATCTGATTTAATACGTAGAGATTAAGAAATCTTAGTGTTCATAGATCTACCGTAATTAGAAGGAGTTTATTGCAATCCTAGAGATAGGATAACATAAATCTTCCATAATAGGGTTAAACTTAATAGAGGGACTTATAAATTGTTAAAGAAATCCTATAAGATTTAACCTAAGTAATTTAATTAGAGACCTTAGGATTAGTTGTTTGTAGACTCAAGATTAACTACTAGCATACCATAGGAGTCTCCATGGTCTAATACATCAACAAAACAATTGCATGATAAAAGATCAATCGATTAAGGTTTAAGGGATTAGAACCTAGATACTAATTTATGATAAAGATAGTTTTCTATGTGAATTCCACTATCTTTGCATTCATTATCATTTCCTATTTGTTTTAGAGTGAAGAAGAGACAACAGTCGATTTTACGAATGAATATACATTTCAAGAAGGAAAGGAGGTAACAAGTGCTTTGAAAGATGTGATGATCGAGTTTATTCAAGAATCACTCATGACGCATCAGAAAAGAGAGGCTAATATACAAAATATGGTGAATTAAATTGATCAACTGGTGGGTACATTATCTGACGAGACGCAAGGGAGTTTGTTCAGTTCAATTAAAACTGATACTATCAATCGAGAGGCAATCACCCTTAGTAGTGAAAAAGAGCCTCCTGAAAAAGAAGACAATAAACCTCTATCCAAGAAGAGAAAGTAAAAGAGTGGCAGAAGATAATTGAAGAAGATGAGTCAGAAGCCTTTGTCCAAGACAAAGAAGAAGAAGAGTGGATAGAGGTGGTTGAGGAAAAACTAGCGGACGAACCAAGTTAGGAAAATACTGACGAGGTGTTGGTAGTGACCTTAAGTATGAAGGGTTCCCACTTCCTCAAAGATAAGCTGCTTGAGCCAATCGACGATTTAGGGAGTTTCATTATCCCTCATTTTATTAACAATTTGTCATTAAAAAGGGTATTATTGCTTGAAATTGGATTTATTAATTTGATAAATTATGTCCTTGTTATTATCTTGCAACAGTTGGCTTGTTTATAGGCTATGAAACCATTTTGTGGAGAAAATGGTTGATGGAAGCCACTAATTATTGATCCAAGATGAAGTTGAGCATGTAGGTTACTTCGAGCTAAAGACGTTAAAGAAGCACTGCATAGGAGGCAACCCATGAATCATGATAGATTTCATTTTATGTTTTTTTTCATGTTTCTTAGTTATTTTCATTATTGTTATTATTATTATTATTTTATTTTATCTTTTTATCCCTTTTTTGTTTATGTTTTGCAAGGATGTTAATGTCATATTGGATGGATCCAAATCAGAAAATCATCATAATCAGGAAAGTATCAACAACCTTTCACTTTTTCATAAGTGTTTGTATTATATACATTGAGGAAAATGTACAATTTAAGTGTGGGGATGGGTTTTATGAAGATTCAACTGATTTCTTCAAGGTTAATATAATACTGATTATAATTTTTATTATATGATATCTTGAATTGGTTGAATCCATCCTTTAATACTCTACTTTATTATTGAATATTGATTTGAATTGGTGTGAAAAAGGATGTTGGTTAGAATGGAATTAGTTTTCGAAGTCATATTTTTCGTAATCATTGAAATTTTCAAGTTGAATGAAAATTTCATATTATTTAAACACATATATACCCATTTTTTTAATGAGCTTGTGAGCTTCAAGTGCAATTTTTCAAAATTTTTAAAGCTCTAGTTATTCTTTCATGTCTGTGTTATTGTGTATAGTTGGATAATTCTAGAACTTGCTTTTATTATGCATATCGAGATCATATTTGTTAAATTAAAAGCATTAATATGATAAAGGCATTTAGATTTACCAACTTGCTTAGCTTATTTCTTTGAAATCACCATACCCTAAAATTTACCTTTAGGAATAACCAAGTTAAGCCTTAACTTTTTTTATTGATTAAACCTAAAATATAAACCTTTATCTTTTTTGTTCTTTTAAGACCTTTTTATTGTTTTGAACCTTGAAAGTTATCTACATGATTTACTTATTGAGACTTGAAATTTCTGAAAGGTCCAATATTTGTTAAATTGTGGTATTTATTGGAATATTATAAAAAAGGACAAAAGAAAGAAAAAAGAAAAAAGAGAAAAAAAGTTTTTGGTACCAATAGAGTTGCTTTGAAAGGACTTACGTATACTTGTAAACAAGTTTTGTCCTATTTCTTTGAGTAAATTTCCTTCACTTAACCCCTTTTATTATCCCATTCTTACTATATCGAAACCCTGTTACAACTTTATAAAGACCTTCTAAATTTTGTTTCTAGTTTGTACATAAGTAGTGGAGATGTGTTTTTACAAGAGTTCTACTATGCATTTATTAAGAGTTTTGACACTTTTCACCTTAAATGCTTGAGCGCATTATGTGAAATCTTGGTGAGGTGTAAAGATTTAAGCTTTTGATTTCAATGTGATTGTTGATGTAATTACTATTAATATTGCTTAGGAAGTTAATTATAAGACAACTTGTGTTGGCCACCATTTTTTCCCTCTAGTTAAGCATGATTTAAATGAATTATGAGGTTTTGATGGATTTAATTTTTTTTGGAGTTATTATTATGTTAATGTTAGTAAGATCATATGACATGGGTTAATGGAATTAAAGTACTAAGGTAATAAGG
>JAOSBP010000005.1:15900686-15916714 GCA_027563825.1 Erythroxylum mucronatum
AATTAAATAACTTTATTCAATTAATCCATTGGTCCTACCTAGACTTCATTATGTTAGTCTTGTGCACTGAGATAATCAGCAATCTCTCGATCTCCTAAAAAGATAAAATAACAACGGGTGAGTTACCTACTCGATAAGGACAACCGATCGTACCCTTAAAATCAAATAACTTAAATTTTCTGTTTCTAATCATAGTCTACAGGTTTTCTATACCATTTTTATTTTCTTTTCTTGGATGTTTTAAATAGTAAAAGTTATAAAGAGGTGATGTTTTGAAATCAGTCCAATGTTACATCCAGGAAATAAGAGCTTCTGAAGAAGAAAGTTGTGAACAAATACACTATCTGATCAGTGAGACATGGAAGAAGATGAACACGGGAGGGCTCTCAAACCTAAGCACTTTGTCCCAACTCCCTCTCTCTGTAATTTTTCATTTTTCATTTAATGGTAAATGCCAGGGATTGCATGTGAGTTTTGTGTTAGACCTCCAAAATAATAATTATGCGTGTATGGCACTGTCAGGTTTCCATCCGAAATAGCATAATATTTAACATACTCGACAAAATTTAGACCTTAATTGAACAGGTTAAAATATTTGACCCTAAATTGATCGAATTAAAAAACGTTCGGCTCAAAATTGGGCATTTAGCCTAATAAATAAGTTAGTATACTAGAAAATGAACTTCAACTTGATTAATATGGAGAAAGAAAGTAGTAGTAATAATAATAATATTTATTATTATTATTATTATTATAAGTATATGTTCTATGTTTTTATTAAAGTTATAAACTTAATTTTGGAGGAATTAAATATCTAAATTCTAAATTCTTATGAGAATATAAAAAAATACTAAGATATAATACTATATCTTTATAAATCTTTTTTTAAGTCATATCATCATAAATTATTTTACACATAAACAGTTAACATTAAACAACTAATTTTACTTAATGTCTTTAAATAAACAACTGACGTTACTCGTTTAGTCAAATCAACTGATATAATCCGCGATCAACTAACCGTGATAGAATTAACTAACAGCTAATGCAATTCGCTAATTACCAAACAAAGACTAAGACAATAAAACATTTTATAAAAACAATACAATATTTTTAAATAGTAACTAAATTATTTTATTATTGGTTACAAAAGAAATTGTTCCATTAGATGCATCATATCTCGAGTGAAACTAAATCCCCGTGATCTTCAACAAGTCTGAACAGTTATTTTGATGTAGCTAATAATGTATATATGTTCATGGACTATATTTTATCACTGTAAAAAACAGAAGAAAAAGGAAGTAGGCCCTCCGGTCCCTCCCTCTTTAACCTTCTGCATTCTATCAAGTAATCGTTCAAATGATAACTAGCTCTAAGTTCATGCGATCTAGACATTAAAAGCAAAACACTAAATCTGAAATACAAAACAAAATGGGTAACTGCAGTGATGAATTGAGAGTGAGCAGTTGAACAAGGGAAAAAATAGTCACATATTGATGAATTTGCAGCAGTATTTGCATCCGTTTCTAGTATCCTTACGAAAGATTAACATGGATTCTCATAACCATACAAATAAAGCAGGATATAAGAAAATGGATTTCATTTGACAAATTATACACGAAAGCATTCCTCAAAATGAGGCTTACAATAACAATTACCTAACAAAGCCCTCAAGATCCTTCATTAAATTGAACTCCACAAGGCAGATATTCTAACTCGTGAGTACAAATGCAACATCTCCTACACTAGATCCACTGGCATTGAATTCCACATGGACACTTGTTACAGTGGTTTTGCCCTATCTGGGCTGAAATGACAAGTGCAGTCAGTTTGGTAAATCAGCCAAGGCCAAAAATAGTTGCACAACAATCCTCTGGCTTAATAATTTTACTTATAAGCGGAGTGGCCCAGAGACAGGTTCGCTTCCAGAATTAGCATCCTTGTGTTTCAAAGAAAGGTTTGCAAATTGGGAATCAAGATCCCTGCTATAAGTACAATGATGACCATAAGACAGTTGCTGTTTTTGATGCTGCTGTTGATACACTGCTTGTAACCTTCCAATCTCCCTCTCCAAAACTTCATGCTCCACTGATGCCATTCTCACAAGTTAATCAACACAAAAAGGGACAAATTAACTATCTCAAAAGGAAAAGAAAATTAAAAAAAGCATAAGTTTCCTTATGATGAGACATTTTTGCATTTGTATTCATTAGCTAACTTAAATTCAACTTCATCATTTAACTCATTAAGTGGAGAACTGACAAAATTCCCACATGTTTCAGGTGCTAGAAAGAGGCACTTTGGGCCACTTTGGGCTTGGGAGCAAAGGTGAACAGTTATATAAATACCAAGCACAAGAACAAATGAAGGGATAAATTAGCCAAAAAGAAAAACTCTGAAACAGACCCTGGAAAAGAGAAGTACTTTAAGCTGTTTACCAATGTGACCAACCAAATCAAGTAAAGGATAGGAAGATGATATTGATAGCTCAACTGTCCGAAGTTGAGTAATATAACTTACAGCGCTTAATAAGCTGCTCCTGTGTCAAGCTTTCCAAACGCTGCTTCAGGGTTTTATTTTCCATGCTCAGAATAAGATTTTGATGGTTGAGAAATTCAAGCTCGGCTGAAACCTCAGATTCTTCTGCCTATGATGAGTACAAGGAAATTTGACGAAATCAGAATTAGGCTTTTGTCATTTTGTTGCAAGGTAAATTGCATATACTCTTCAGTTTCTGTTGCTGCTCTAACATTACTTGCCTGTAAAGCTTGTACATTTCTCTCCAACTCTGATATGTACTGAAGCTTTCGAACCCGAGAACGTTGAGCAAATTGCCTACATACATTGAATTATAGGTTACATTAACATATAAGTAATATTAGATTTCAGTTGATTCAAGTGTATTCATAATCATCAACATAAAGTCCATGATAAAGATTGTAATTTTGTCAACAGGTAGCACATCTCAAGGTATAAGAACGAAATCTTATTATCCCAAGATAATAAGTTCATGGTTCAACCATAGATTATATACAAACAGTTAAAAGATGGCCCAATTTGTTCTCTAGGATGTAGACAGCCCCATAATCTGACTTTTCGCTGAAAAGGTCAAGACAAAAATGAGAAATCATGCACACCAAGTCCAATCAACAAAGAAGGCAGTAATTTTCCAGTATGCATCTTCCTTCGAGTGAAAGCCATTCTGTGGAAGCCTCTTATGTCACCATTATCTAGAAACCATTCAACCAAAAGAAGAATAAATTTTATATTAATCTATTACGGCTCCTTACATGAAATGTCGACGAACACAACAAATCACAGATCCACCAAATATAAGAGCTGGGCAACTTGAACTTGAAAACTCTTTGTTATACAAGGATTTGTTACTATGTCGAGAAATCATTTAACCCAACAGCCAAAAGCTACAGCGAGAGGGCCAATAATGGATCGTATATAACCATAAAATTTTCTATGATAGTCTTAAGGTTGAAAAGGATAGATCATTGTCTTCTTACAGCTTATTCTATAATCCTTTCCAGTCTGTTCATAATAGAGCAGACCTGCACTATACATGCTAATATTAACCAAAAAAAACATGATGATTTGCCTAAAAAGTTATAGAGGATGTGCAACTGCTCAACTATTGATCAAAAAGTAAACAAAAAACAACCAAATTTGTGCAATAAAATGGGCCCTGAATGTGCATCTCTGAGAGTTGAGTATATCTGGTGAGTTTCTGTTGCACTATTTGCTTTCTATCTTTTTTATTTACAAGAGACCCACCAAGTCAAATTTGGGTTCTCATGTAACTCAATTCATGAGTTGGCTTATCTATTTTGGTTCTGTTATTAATCATATTACATGCAAAAGTGGAGTAGCTAACCGTTTTATGTAGCATAAATTGTGAAAAAGAATATATACCACCTATATAAAGAAACCATTACCATAGATTGAATTCTTAAAAAGTTAATTTATATTAAATCTTCAAGAACATACTTAAATCACGTGATATAAATACCTCAAGTAGTTGGTCTACAAAAAATTCATATTAATTCCAAAAATTGCAGGTCGTCCAAACAAAATAATTGAACAATCAATGATTATTTCAGAACTACTACGTCTGACCTACATTTCAAATTAGCAACAAGAAAGTTTATCTCAACCCACGTAGCGTTTTAAATGTTATTATGCTCCTCCACTATGTGAGTCTTTATTGAAAATTAGGTATAACAAAAACCATTAGACCAATTATGAGAAAGAAAAAAAATGATATGGTGAATTATTTTCAGAAAAGCCAAAGAATAAAATCGTTCAACAATAAGCACAACTGTGAAGTGCAATAGTATTGTCCATCCAAACAGCTCTACATTTGTACCTAATTTCACTCAACTGTCCTTGCGCTCCTTTAAGATATTACACAGTTTTTAACCAATATCTTCTGCGTGTTTCGAGGAGTATAAAAGTTCACACTTCTAATGAAAATCATAATATAAAGAATGAGAATCCATCTTATGGATATTTTGAAACATAAATTAGAGAATTATGTGCAAACTAATCCAACAATAAAGCCTACCTAACTATATGATCCAAGGGTTGTCAAGTTGTGTTCTTAAAAACTTGTTTAGTTTTGAACCCTCACTTACAGGGAAAGCTAGAAGTTAATACGCCAAAAACCAGAAGAAAGTAAGAAGCTTGTAAATTAACAACACATATATGAACTCCAACAATAAGGATTTTATCAAATAATTCATCTTCCCATAGAATCAAACCTTATTTGAGCTCTCAAGGCATTAAATATCAGAATTCTTAGAACAATAAGCAAAAGAAGATGCAAGATTTTGGGCAGATGGAAATAAAGCCTTTAAGCCACATGCACAGAAAATATGCTTCTATTTGTATTAAACTTAACACATGGCAAAAGACAATACAAGAGAAAAGGTTAGAAAGGCATCTCCAACGCTTGTTGAAAATTTATTAGAGCCAAAGTAAAAGTCCAATAGATTAATTCTTGGATGTCAGAAATATCAGTTCTAAAATAAAATATCAGCATTTCAATAATAGAACTTCAATATGGGACTCAAATTATCCTTAAAAGGTTTCATTTTGAACTCATAAGAAAGCTTAATAACTAATATGTTAAATACTGAATTAAGTGCCTCAATGGCAGGCAAGAAGGTGGAGACTGAAAACCCATGAATTTGCTACAGTGAAGTGACACTGAAAGTAAGAGTGTACTTTTTCTCTCTTTACAGAATTAACCTCAAAGGAAGAATACATCACTACCTAATTGGATGTTCTAATGACACTAGAAAAATAGTAATTGGTACCTATCTTCCATACAGATTGTTTAAGATAAAAATCAACATCAGGGAGTAGGAGAAGATTCACCCCTGTTGTACAAAGAATTTGAGCTTGTCACAAAACTATGTCTAGGATGCATAATTTTTGGGTCAAAACAATGATATCGGAACAAAAGAACTTAGAAGTACAGAACATAATTTGACTTCAATTTTTAGTGGTTATTCTTTGTTAAAATTATGTCTAGTATGCACATCCATTTCCACTGAACTGTTTAAGACCATTTTGATCTGTATGTTACAAGGACTCATTTGCTTCACTTTTAATATGACTAAATACTGCGTAGCTTTGTATGCCACTAATAAGACTATAAGCATGTCCAAATTTTCACTATCTTCAACAAGTATAATATTATTTCAGGTTTTATAGTCACAGGTAGTTTGAATAAATTTGTGTTTCATCCATGCAAGGAAACAAAAAAAGTGCCAAAAATCCATTAACCAAAAGATAACAAGAAATAAACCATGAGAAGCAAAACATTTTTCTCAATCCAAGCAAATCTAAATGCAATATCAAGAAGCATGCACAGTATCAACAAAAATAAAAAATCTATATAATGATTAAAAGGCAACATAAATGACTTCGGCTACTATCTTAGATTTTGCAAATTGTCTTGGACTCTCAAAGTGATCCAACCCACTCCTTGACCATCCTCTTTTATATTAAAACATGTAATTGATTGTCCATGTCAATAAAGAAAAGAAAAAGGGAAAAAGTTACTGAACCCAAGAAGTCATTCAGGGAACAAACTACAACAGTTCTCGGAATTAAACGTAATTTAAGATAACTTAACCATTTCATTAAAATTAGATTATCAAAGTAAAATTTTTTTGGTTCTTCCAACTAAAACCTTTTCATGGCAAGCCTTTGAAGCAAAGCAATATTTCCTTCAGACATTAAATTTTTGCATACAAATCTTTTAGATCAGGTATATACAATAAATGCTTTTTGGAAAATTAATATCTTATTACAGAATTATGACCTAGTGAGCGGAACTACAACATAATATATTAAGAATCAAGGCAGTTCATGAAAAACAAAACATAAATTCTGAATCAAACATTTAGCAATCTTAAACTACTAGTATAATCCATACTAAAATTTTATACTAATTCCAATTTATGAATGCTTGCGTTTAATTTTTCAACTCTTAATGTTCACTTGATCATTTCTAATTAATTTCATTATTCCACTACTACCCTATACTTCATACTGCACTTCTGTCTTTCTAGCAAGCTAATATATGGAAACTAACTTATAGGTCCAAAATAACAATTACTAAACCAAGACCAATCAAATATAGTTTTAGATTCTTACTACTAGTGAAACAAAAGTGATAATTATTGAAGAACATTCTTGTTGATCCAAAAAAGAATGTCATTTAAACATATTGAATCACATTAGAAACAAGACAACTCCATACATACTGTTTAGCACGTTTTGTATCAGTCTCTGATGCAGAGGACTTAGTATGAGAACCATCCTTCTTTTCAGTGGCAGTTTCCAAATCATAGGCACCAGATTCAGATTGATCTTTCTTTTCACTGGCTGAAGATGGAACTCCATCTGACTCCTGTGAGACACATGCTGATCCTAAATTCGGCGAAACAGAATTGTCCCTGGTCGGAAGGAGCCTACTTGCATGGTGTGTTGTGTTTAAAGGCGAATCCCAAGACCTGTTCTTCTGTTTTACCATATTTGTTTCAGTATAGATAGCATTTTGTCGGAAATCTTTATGATGATCAAATTCTTGAGATCCCCAGAAGGGTGTCGACATCACATGTTTATGTCTATACCTATCTGATCCTACATAAACCATGTTAGAAGTATTAGCTACATCAACATATGCACAGGAATCACTTGATGAACGGCGATGAACCCTCAGAACAGGTGTCTCTGGCTCATTAAGGAGATCATCAAGCCAAGAAGGATGTTCATCTATGAGGAGAGTCTCAGAAGAAGTTCGCTGGTGATGCATGTTATGCTCTCTTGGTTTTTGTACAGATTTTGATCCTATCACACTGTTTGAAGCATATTCAGCATAGGATGGTGAAACAATTGGAAATGGACTTTTTGGAGGTAGTAAAGCATGCTTTCCAGAGTACATCAAACTTCGGATATTGGATGAACCTTTGGAATTTTCCATAGTGAAGGAGTTGCAAGTCCCTGCAATTGATATCATCTTAAGCCATAAAACTTTAGGCACCAAATGAAAAATGACATGACATAAAAATGATTGTTTTGTCACTTTGTCTTTCGGCGCCAACTCTTTTTCCCGGGTATTAAAATGTACTAACCTAATATCTAAAATATTACGCACATGATGAAACCTCAAAACAAATCCATGAAGCATATGGCTTTGGAGTTTGGTTATCATCGGAAAGGATCAGCTCAATCCATCTAAGGATAAAATTTACCATTTTGACCTAGAAAAACCTTAACAACATCACCATTTCAAATATCAGAAGAAGTCAGTGTGCTGTCTTCCAAGTTTCAGCACAAAAACAATATTTGAATCCGGTAATAGCAAGTGGACACGCTACAAAATAACCCACTTGTAACTACAATTGTGCATCACTAGTGAAGTTAAAAAACAAATCAAGCTACCAATGCAGCAGAAATCTTAAACAGAAAAAAAAAGAAAAGAAAAGAAAGTAGACCACCCAGTTACATGCAATTTCATAGTACGAAGCACAGTAGAATTCAAGAAAACCAAATGGTAATAAACATTTATTCGAGCGTAAACTACTATTCTTAATGCCACAAACAAATACATTATCATATACATAGAAAAAAAAAGAAAAAATCCACAAACAAGAACAATAAGCCCACGATAGAAACCAAGATATCAACTTTGATTATGCTCCCACATTTTGTCGTCAAATCAAAACAGCATAGACAAGTCCAGAGTGGGGTACAACCGGATGCAAAAGCACGCAACCCCAAGAATAAGGGATTCGCAATTATATTTAAAGAGAGGGTTAACATGCAAGAAGAAGCTGAGGAAGAAAAAATGAGCTGGTCCATTGACAACAATAAAAAGAATTTTTTAAAAAAAGTTCACCTTGAAATTGAGATCTCTCCCAAATGAAGAAGCAGTCGAGTGAGTAATTGGATCCTTTTCGTTTTTTGGTTAGGGTTTGGTCTCTGGTTCTGGTTCCTAGATTCTAACAAAAGTACTGACCTGTCTCTCTCTAACAATCTGTGTATGTCTGTCTCTGTGTTCGTTGTACTTTTTTTCGCCCTTTGATGGTCGTTGAATATTTCAAATATAGTTCTAACTAAAAATAATTAGATATAATCTTATTAAAATTGTTAATAAAAGGTATACAATTTAAAAAGAAAAAGGATAATGTGTGAAAATTAGTATGAAGATATTTCAATACATATATATTCTAGAACATATTATTTTCTTAGAAATTAAATATACTTATTTTCGAGAATTTAGTGGAATCACAAAAAATGGTAGAAAGACCAATTTAAGGTGTTAAAACGTCAAAATTTGATGGCTTTAAGCCCAAGCCTAAAGAGTAATGTTTGGGCCCAACAAAAGCATTGTCAAATAAGAGTTCAACCTAACTAGTTTATAAAAGAATTTTGTGTTATGAGGGGATTGATGTCGCCCTCTGGCCTCTTCCATTGCACAATTCAACAACCGATTATTCGTCTATTAGAAAGATTCATATATATGCATTTCACGTATCACTTACAATTCCTCACGTGTCATGTACAAATCATGTATGTATATACGTATATATTATAAACAAGCGGAAGCATAACCGAAACAATGAACGTCATACCTCCAGCCATTACAACCCGAATACTTTATCCACTGATTCAATCCCACTACGGAATGAAGTGTTTTTGAATCTTCTAATCTCTCAAACTCTCAAGTTAATAGTGTAAACTTTCTCTAAAATGAAAGCAGAAGGTTAGGGAGTAGGGACCCAAAAACAACCCACAACTGTCCATATATTGCTTTACCTAGTACAGAGCCAACAGACAATAACAAACCATCACAACTTTTTTGAAACGTTGTGAATCATATGGACCATACATACATGAGAGAGTATTCCAACATTACCACCAATCTTCATTTTCCAATCCCCAATCTTTCGAAAGAGCTATCCTTGGATGCAAGGGCGGATTCAGAAATGTTTTTAAATGGGGGCAAAATTTTAATAGGGACAAAATTTTATTTTTAATAGAGACAAAATTTTAATAGGAGTAAAATTTTATTTTTTTTATAGAAACAAAACTTAAAATAATAACTTTTTTATAGGGAATTTGTTGAAGGCACTTGCCCACATTGTAGATCCGCTTGGATGTTAATTAATCCAAATTTTGGTGGATGTTGGGTCCTTCGACCTATCTTCCTATTTCCATTAGCACCTTTTTGACAATGGTTGATTGGTCGTACTCTTTATATCCGGATCCCTAACTTCCCTGGTGTTTAGATTTCTTGTTCAGGTAATATTCCGGTCATCGTGCATTCCTTTAACAATTTAAAGTTTATTTGTTATTGGGCATTTTCCTTCTCAGAATTGGTGTTGGGTGTGGCATCTTTGGCAGAGCTGGTGATGCATGACCCTAACATGTTTTCTTCGTATGATTTTATTTCTCATCCTTCTACTCTCTGCGTAACTTATAGATTCTGATTTTGCTATTCTATGTAGAATGGATATCTGTAACCCCGCGTACTATTCTGTTATTAGAGGCACCAGTTTTCCTTTATAGTTATGTTGCTATCTTGATGGGCCCCAAATCTTCTGTCCCCCTTATCCTGGCTCTATTTTGTCCCCCTCTCATCTGAGTCATCCATTTATGTGAGACTCACATAAATAAATGGCTCAGATAGGAGGGAGACAGAATAGGATCAGGGTAAGAGCCAGAGGATCTCCCCCACATGAATGGATGGCTCAGATGAGAGGGGGATAGAATAGGACCAGGGTAAGGGCCAGAGGATCTCCCCCCATCTTGATGGATGTTTCTAGCAATAATTACGAATAACAATAAAAACTCCACTCACATCTAGAATTTGGAAGTTCTAATAATAATTCGTCTTATCTCTAACTATTAGGGAGACAATTTTCAAGTGGCCCACATAAAAAATAACAATAAATTAAATTAAATTAAATCAATAATCAATAATCAAATAATTAAAAATAATAAAAATTAAATAAAATATAAAATAAGTAATAAACTAAATAATACGAAAAGGAATAAAAATAATAGAAATACAAATAATAGTAGGAATAATCACCATCATTATCATTATCATAATAATCATAATCATAATCATAATCATAATTGTAATCATGATCGTGATCATAATCATAATCAAGTTAACTAGGAAAAAAAGTTTAGGCTAAGATTCTAAAAGGTAAGTACTATTTAAAAGTTTAGGTTAATAACAAGAGCAAAATGTTAAAAGAACTATGAGTACAAGAGATCCTTTATTTGTTTCTAGTACGTAAAAGTTTTCAATTACGGGTCATGTTTTCTGTAAGTTCTAACAACGTCATATCATTTTTAATCACCTCCCTTCAATTCTTCTTAAGCCTCTCTTTTTATTCTTGCAATCACTCAATACAATATTCTCGCATCTTCTCACTGAAACGTTTGGGTGTCTTCTCTTAACATGTCCAAATTACTTAAGCTTTGTCTATCTTAATTTGTCAATAATATTGGTTACCTTTAATCTGTCTCTTATCATTACATCCCTGACCTTATCTTTTCTAGTAAGGTTATATATCCAACGGAACATCCTTATCTCCATCGCTATTAACCTATGACTATGCATAATGTTAGCCACTTTTTATGTGTCTCTTACCATTACATTTGCTAGAAGACAATCACGGAGATTTTGAATAATGAATCCATTGTTTTCAATTCGTTTTCTTTGTATATATGTTTGATTTCATCTTCGATAATGTGTAACTAAACGTCTTGTTAGTGTTTATGTTAGATGAAACCTAAGTTGATACTTTAATACTTTAATATGTTTTGAATATTTTATTAACGCAATTGGTATGATTGTTTTATTGTGATCCGATTACGTGTTTTATTTATGTTCTAATAAACCTAGGAATATTATATCATAATATGATTTCATACATAGAGATTGAAATTCCTATTAATGAATAGATACGCTATAATTAGAAGGGGTCAATTGCAACCCTAGAGATAGGATAATATAAATGTTCCAGATTATGGTCAAACCTAATTGGTAAAGCAATCTTATAAACTTTAACCTAAGTAATTTCTGTTAAAGGTTTTAGAGGGATTCAAAAACTAGATACTAGTTTTTGATATTGATAGTTTTCAAAGTAATTTTCATTATCTTTGGGTTCATTATTGTTTGCTATTATTTTTTAATTGTTAAAGTTTTTTTTCTTTTAATTAAAAATCTAAAATCAATCCTTAAGCTAGATAATAAGGGAATGGTAATTACTAGTACTCATTATCTTCGTGGGATCGACCCGTACTTGTCAGTACTAACTATAGTTACGTTGTGTACTTGCGGTTATTAAAATATTGACTAATTTAGAAAAAGTTAATCATTGTGCAACGAGAGTTGGTCCTTAATAAACTTATAAATATCAAGTTAATAAGCTATTGAAGAGAGATCTTCATTGTGAGTTAATTATCCTTAAGATTGCTTTAAATCCAATTAATTAGTTAGAAGTAGTTTTGAGAGATCAAGAGATTGCAACTCAACTTTTATCTATTTTAATTGAGATTACTTGATTAGATCTTAAGAGAAGTAATCGAAACATTTGGATAACTAGCATCAAACATATTTGAATTAACAAGGCAAACAGAAGACAAAACAAGGATAGGATAATCCCTAGTTTCCTGTAACACCCACATACCTCCTAGAAGGATTATAGATGCCACACAAAACAGTACAAACAAACCAAAGCATACGAAATCTTCCCTAAAATATTTCAGGCAAACATACATGATATTACATTGAACTTAATGCAAACTTGTTTTAAATCCTAATCCAAACTGAGATATAGTTATTACAAACTTACAAACACAATCACATTTATACATATAAGATACAAGCGAAAATCAAACTCAAAATTACATTATGATCAAAACAAATCTCAGACTCCTCTGGCCATTGCGGTTGACTTGTCCCAGTCTTTACAAACGTCTCTCAGAATCTACATGAGACAAATCCACCGTGCTAAGTATATAGCTTAGTGAGTAATAACTAAACTATGTATAAACTAACAATTAAACATACTGAATCAAGTTATACCATAAGCATTCGTTAAAAGTTTGTCTTAACGAACAATTCAGACATTATGAATTTTCAAAACAGTTTGCATAGATAACAGAACTAAGTATCAGAAGAAGGCATAATCCCTTCAGATCAGCACATAATTTTGTTCATATCAAAATCAAACATATTTTAGAATACAAAACCAGATGACTGCTAATCCATCATCAGAAGTGGGTAACGGGACTTATACAAGAGATCCCATGATTGGTATCATAAAACAGGAGAGACTTATGTCCCAATAACAGGAGACACCAAAATGTCAATAACAAATGACACCAAAATGTCAATGACAAGAGACACCGAAGTGTCATAGGAGCAGCTGTAGACCCTTCTAGGCATACCTATTTACCCACAACTAAGATTTAATAGATTCAAAAACAGAGCAGGTTCATACATTCAGCAACACAAACATTCCCAATTCAATATACACATATAGCATAAGTCAAATAGTTTAGTATCAGACATAACAAATGAAGATGAAACTATCTTAAATTACTCACAATTGTTCTCTTAAGCCTATTGCCTTGACGTTCTAGCAATATCCGGAAGTGGTCGCGCTACTTACTCTCTTATATACATTAAAACAATTTCACATTACTATACTGCTTACGTAATTAAGTAAACACATGTATAAATGTATCATCTATCATGCATGTACAATGACAAATTCTTGGGTATATTTTTGTAACAAATTGATGTACATATCAATTGTACTCCAATTGTGTCAAAATTCACACACTCAAATACTATTCCAGCTTTTGCTGGAAGCACCTTATTCGGGTTAACTTGGCATAATCAATAAGATCAAGAAAATGATGTATTTCTGTAACACTTTCTTCTGGACAATTTTTCCTCTGTGTCTTAAGTTTCTAATGATACCAAGATCATACAATTTGGTTTATTATTCAATGAGTTATGCTCAAAATACCATAGATTGTGTACATCTGAAATTTTGGCTAATGCATGATCATGCATTCAAGTTGTACACCTCATAACTCTCAATTCCAATATCCAAAAATTACAAACTTTATACCAATCAAAATTTGGGAGAATAAGCTATAACTTTTGTGAAGACATCTTTGTCTAATTTGGCCTACATTAATACAGTTTATTCAATAACCACAGGACATAATTTCTGTCCCTGGTAGTGCTATAGCCTAAGCCAAGACTCAATTTCATGCCAATTTTGAAAGTCTTAGAGATATAATTAAAATTCTACTTCTTCAAGAAAGTTGTAGACATATATCTCAAGTTTAATCTAAATTAAGAATCAACTCATTTGGAAATCTACAGATCAAGATATAATCAAAATATCGAAGCATGTTCAATGAAAATTATCCAGTTCATAACATTCCAACACATTTCCTCACTTTCATCCAATCAATCTTTTTCAAATCAATTCAGATGGCTCTAAATTTTCATATAGAGGAAAAGCAATGTCTTAGGAGTGTATTGGTTCAATTTTCAAGTCATTTGGAGGTCGAATGAAAAGGTTATAGCCAAAAGACTCAAAGCTATTTAGTAAAAATACTCTAATTCATATTTACACTTCAAAAACCAAACTCATACATGCAAACCATCACCTTCTTCTTCTTCTCTCTATTGCAAATTTTGTTTTATAAATAGTAACAATTCTCAATAGAAACTATAACCTATTTTTCACACCTTTTTGAAGTTAACAACTTCATAAACTTTCATCTCATCTCATCTCAACACAAACAATTCAAAAATTTAAGATTTAAATATAAACATCAAAACTGACATCTCTCACGCATGTTCCCTATTTTTTGCATTTTTCTCCATGTTTCTGTACATCTTCATTCTCACTACTGAATTTATTTCTTCCCATATCACTTATGCATGAACCCATATACAAAATATTAAAACATCATCAAATGTATTCACAAAAAACTTACTTGATTCAATGAAATTCCAGCTCAAAAATTCTAGATTTTCTCATCCTCTCAAGCAAACAATCATCAACTCAAACTTATACTCATCTTCAGCTAGTTCTCCAGTAGTTGAGAGTTAGAAGCCAAATACACAAACATGCATAACAGGTAGTTTTGGTGATAGATGAAAAGAACAAAGAAAAGAGTTTTAGTTGGTGTTTTCGGTAGTGAAGAAGAGATGGGAGCTGCAGAAGTTTTTTACAAGATGATTGTGTGGATGGATAACTCAATGACACATGGCACCCATGCATGTGGGCCATGTGTCACCCTCTCATTTGTCTCTTATTCTATTTTTTTGTCTAAAATATCTCAAATTTTTGGAAATTTCTTAAAATTCACCAAAAATTCTGAAATAAAACTAATAGTCTCAAAATAAATTTTTTTAACACAAATAATTCACATTTCACATTTTAATTGCATTTATAAATTAAGTATACTGGGAAAATGTCAATGAATGCATGTACAATTACTTTAATGTATCAAAAATAAATATTCACATATAAGTCAATACTCAAATATGTAAAGCATACAATACACTACTAATTCCTCAATATTCTGACCCCTAACATGGGATATTACATTTCCACTCTTGAGTACTTTAATTTCATTATTTTATTATCATTTATTTGTTCAATCATCAAGTTTCATTAGTTTACTTTAATTTTCAGTTAACTCAATCTTTTGTTATCTTAGACAAAGTGTAATTCAAATTTTTAGGTGACTATATTCAATCCTCGTAGGATCCACATCTTTTATACTACAAGTTACAATCTACATACTTGTTGTATTGAAAGTTTTTCAATTAAAACTATCAACCAATTTTAAGGTGAGACTCAAGAGATATATGATTCATCTTTTGAATTTGAAAAGGTTTATTTGGTTATTAGATACATATCAACATCGTTTATATTATCCTTTATAAGAGAAAATGTGATTTCTTTATACTCTATTTCACTAAAAAGAAGAGTTGCTTTTGCAAACAAAAAAACAATAAGGCAACTTTATATCCTTTTGTTTTAACTTTTAACTTGCTGGTGTTCAAGTTTTGCTTGTTGAACACATCTTCTTCATTTAATTTCTTCTCAACATAACCAAACCTTGTAATATTTAACAGAAGAGTAGATATTGATGAATTTGTGTATTAGTGTAATGATTAAAGGTTGATCTAGCATGAAATTATTTTCTTCTTCTCAAACCTATAATGAAAATATTCAGGGAATGCTTATTTGGGGGGTATCGGAAAAAATGTATGAGTATGGAATAAAAACTAATGTTTGGTATGAACTTATAATTGAAGAGCTAAGAGTTTCATTTCCTAGTTTTGGTATTTTTATTTTTTTTATGTATAGAGGACAGATAAAAGGTAGAAATTAGAAAAGTACCAAAGTATAATTATGAACCAAACAACTTCATAAGTAAAG
>JAOSBP010000005.1:15946131-15965794 GCA_027563825.1 Erythroxylum mucronatum
ACAATACATATACTTCATCTTTTTATCAAACATGAGCAAATTTCAAGGAAAACCCAATGTCTTTCATTTCATCAAATGCTCATAGATTCCTTTATACTTTTCATTTATTTCTAAAAATCATACTATATTTCCTCATTTTATATCATTTTATATTTTCTAGTTTCCAAAGAAAGTTTGGGGTCCAACACTTAGTGTGAATCAAATTCTATTTATGATATATGTCTTTCCTGCTCACTGAGTACCTAGTATACTTACCCCCTCCGCTTTCTAACCATGCAGGTTAATTTAGTGAGCTTGAAGCTCTGTGAGGATCGTGCGACTGTTTGACATTTTCGGGGTATTTCCACACGTGGGTAGTTTATGTTTTGTACTTCGGATTGTTTAGTGGCTTATGAACTGTGTTATGTAGTTATGCTTTATGACTTTGTAAGTTAACTTTTGACTGTTTGGTGTTTTATAAACTAAGAAGCACGGATACGGACACGGACATGGACATGGGACACGCGACATGACACGACACAGACACAGGGACATACCAACTTCTAAAATTTGGTGGACACGGACACGGCATATATATATATTATAAAATTTAGAATTAAGAAAAAAATTTAGAATTTATAATATGATATATATTGATTGATGTGTTTCAAGACTTCTAATATCTTGATAATTCATACATATTTTATACTTTATAAGCCCTTCTCAAAAAACATGGAGCATATATATGCACTCTTCGTGGGTGTCCGTGTCAGACACGTGTCCGACACAGATACGTGTGTATCTGACACGGACACTTGTCCGACACGCAGATACGGCTCCATTTTTCCATTTCCGTGCTTCTTAGTTTATAAATGATTTTATGTATGAATTTTCAATACTGCTGTTGAGATTGCCTTGAGTGGATTTTAAAATCTTGAAGTTGTGGTTGGATGTGTATATAGAAGTGTGTTTGAAATCGTTTGCAGGTTTTGGGATTTTTAAAATACAGCCGTTGTGCTGCCCAAATTAAAAAAAAGAGATATCAAGTTAGCCTTGCATAGTTGAATTAAGGATACTGTGACTGTCTTTAGCCCGAGTATGCGGCAGTTGTCATAGGCCCGATGTGGTACCGGGTCGTGACATATGTCATCCTATCTTTAGGGCAACAATCAGCTCATTCCAATTACTGTGGATCCATTTAACCTAGGATTTGTCAATCGCTATGTATGAAATCAGATTATGGTCTAATATTCTGGATTACTAGAACATAAATAAAATAAGTAATTGGATAGTAACAATCAATCAAACCAATTGCATTAATAAAGAATCAAATCATGTCAAAGTATTAACATAAGGTTCATCTAACCTAATACTAACTGGACATTTAATTACACATGATTGAATAAGAAATCAAACATATATAAATATAAATACGAATTGAAAACAATGAGTTAATAATTCTAAATCTCCCTAATTGTCTTCTATCGAATGTTCTTACGATATAGAGGTTTGATCTTGTATTTTGATGGATTTTTCGATGACTTCTTCATATTTTCTACTTCTTTAGATCAAAATCACACCTAGAGAATGAGTTCCATGTCTGAAATCACCTCCCACTGTCTCATCTGATTGCTCCTACCTTTTTAGCTTTAAATGCATCCTTTATATTGAAGTTTAGGGTCATGGAGAGATGTGCATCAAACAGTGCTTAACCAAAAATTACAAGTATCGTAAAGATGCACAAGTTTAGGGAAGTGCACGGCTGTGCATCCTTTTTGCACTTCAAATCTTCAATTTTTGTCGTGATCTCATCCAAATTCTTCTCCTTTTAGTCCATGAAGCAGTTATACTCTATAAACACACTTAGAGAAGATTAAGTACCAAATATACGATAAAAGTATAAAATATCAAGAAAAATACATCAAATATGGGTGTGAAAATATAGTTAAATATCCATTTATCAATGGCCAAGCAAAGAACGCACTTTCCACACATTTGAGGGTTAAGGTTGTAATATTCCTTGAAACTATACCTTGATCTACCATAAAATGAAAATTTTCCTAATTAAGCACAAGCTTAGTTTCAATGCATCGTTCCAAGATAAAAGCAAGATTCTTTAGGCATTCATCAAAGGAAGAACCATAAATACTAAAATCATCCATGAATTCTTCGATGATTTGCCAACTTACTCAGAGAAAATGCTCACCATATATCTTTGAAAAGTGGTAAGTGCATTGACAATTCGAATGGCATCATTCGATAAGCAAATGTACCAAATGGGCATGTAAAGGTGATCTTTTCTTGATCCTCTGGTGCAATAGGTATCTGAAGATAACTTGGAAATCCATCTAGAAAATAATAATACTCATATCCAACTAATCTTTTAAGGAATTAATCAATAAAGGGAAAGGGAAAATGCTCTTTACGAGTTGCCAAATTCAACTTTCTATAGTCAATACAAACTTGCCATATGATTTGCAAGTAGGTGGGAACCAACTCACCATCCTAATTAGTCACTATTGTGATTAGAGACTTTTTTGGAACCACCCGAACTTGGCTTACCAACTTACTGCCAGAGACAAGATAAATGATCCTATCATCGAGAAGTTTTAACACTTCCTTCTTCACTATTTCCATCATTGGAGGATTTAATCTACGTTGTGCTTGCTTGTGAACTTGGCATCCTCCTTTAACAAAATACAATGCATGCATAGAAAAGGGCTTATTCCTTGAATATCGGCAATCATCCATCCAATGACCTTCTTATGCTCTCTTAACATTTGAACTAGTTTGTTTTATTGTTCAGAAGTTAACTCTACTGAACTGATGATTGGAAGGGTCTGCTTACCTCCTAAATAAGCATATTTTAGGTGGGTGGGTAGTCGTTTTAGTTCCACATTTAGTACCTACATATCAGAAGGTATCAACCTCTGTAAGATTTTGGTAACTGTACGGAATCCAAATCATACCTTTCAAAAGAGTTCTCCAATGATTCTAAGGTAGCTACCATTTCAATAAACTCTTCTCCCACTTCAACATCATTAATGTTTTTTGATTCCATATGCTTAGTCAAGGTTGTTTCTAATTTTGATCCTTGTAACTCAATTTAAACATTTACTGCACTAAGGGATCAATCACATCAATAAAGAAAACATAAATCATCATGAAGATGTTTCATTGCATAAAAAATGATAACACTTTTCTCTTTTAAAGGGCTTAGATTTAAGGAAGTATAAATTGAATGAGACATAACATTGATTGAAGCTCCCAAATCTAACATAGCTTTATTGACCTCGATGTTACCAATTTTACAGGGGATAGTGAAAATACCTGGATCTACATTTCGGAGGTATTTTCTTTTTAAAGACAGCATAAATGTTCTCACCCATCTTCACCTTCTCGTCACCCCTCAACTTCTTTTATTTATACATAATTCCTCAAAGAGTTTTGCATACTTAGGTACTTGCTTGATTGCGTCTAGCAAGGGTATGTTCACTTCTACCTTCCATAAAATCTCTAATATCTCCTTATCTTTTTTCTCCTTCTTCAATTTCGCTAATCTGGTAAAACCAAAACATATTCATCCACTCCATCAGGGCAAGCATTAGTACAGTAAGCTAATTATATGATAAAACTAGTCTCTTTTAAAAGGCCCAAGTTTAAAAAATCATAGGTAGAGTGAGGCATAATATTAATTGATGCTCGTAAATCCAACTCTCTTAATTACAGTGATACTAATCTTGTAGAGAATGGTAAACATATTTAAATCCCTACTTTTTGGAGGTATTTTCTTTCTAAAGATCGCCAATACATTCTCACCCATCATGGCCTTCTTATCACCTCTTAACTTTCTCTCACGAGTACAATATTCCTTAAGGAGTTTTGCATACATAGACACTTGTTTTATTGCGTAAAAAAAGGCGTATTAACTTCTATCCTTTAAAAAATCTCCAATAAATCCTTATCCTTTTTTTCCTTATTTGAATTTTCCAATATGTTAGGAAATGGTGGAGGGTTTGTCTTAACCATATTAGGACATTCAAAATTTACCGTTGAACTAAATGACAGATTTCCTTCTTCTCCTAACTCCTTCTCAATCTCATCTTCATTGGCCATCCTTGGTGGGATCCTCAAGAACCTTACCACTGCTTAAGGTCACTGTAGTAAAATTCTCTAAATTTACCTCAAGTTAAGATGGAAACTTCCCTCTATTTTATGTTTCTAAGTGGTTGATAGCTACCACCATTTAACTCATCTGGCTCTCTAAATTCTAGATGCTAGACCTTGTGCCTTGAAATTGAGATCTTATCTCTTGTTGAAATTGTTTTACATACTACTGAAATTGTAAAGTATTGGTGGCAAGCGACTTAAATATATCTTCCAAAGATGTACCTAAGTTGGAAAAAAAGGTCTTGTAGCCTAGGCTGTAATTGTTGTGCTCCTTATGACATATATGGGAAGTTGTTTTAATGCCTATTCCCTCTATAATCAGGTTACGTAATCACTCTAACCTAAGTTATAGGTCTAAGAATATGGGTTGTATTAATAGGAAAAATTTCTGCTGTAACATTGACATACTCTATGTTTCCATCTTTTAAAATTGGACATCCATTTGTCAAATGTTTCACATTTTGACATATACCGCAAGCTTTGACCTGTGCCTACTTGGCAACAATTTGTCTAACAAAAGATGTTAGTTCATCTAACAGATGTTCTATGGATGAACTGTTAACCTCATTTACCCTACGAACATTATTACAGATGCCAAATTGTTGAGTGTTTACTACCATATGCTCAATTAAAGTTCTGGCCTCCATAGGAGTCTTTTCACACAGTGCTCCACCACTTGTTGCATCTACAAAGCTCCTATCTATGGGCAATAATCCTTCATAGAAGTATTGGATAAGGATTTGTTTTGTGATATAGTGGTGAGGGTAGCTGGTACATAACTTTTTAAAGCACTCCTATTACTAATATGGGGATTCTCCATGATGTTGATTTATTATGCAAATCTCTTTCCATATGTTAGTTGTCTTTAATGTTAAAAAGTACTTCTCTAGAAATAACCTTTTCATTTTGATCCATTTACTCACACTTCTTGTGGACAAATAAAAAAGCCAATCTTTTGTTACATCTTTCAGTGAAAATGGGAAAGCTGTCAACATAATCTACTTATTTGTCAAACCTGGAGGCTTCATACTAAGATATAGCACATTCAGCTCCTTAAAATGCTTATGAACATCCTCTCCTACAGGACCATGAAATTTAAGCAAAAGATGGATTATGCTAGAATTATGCTCAAAAGTAATATGTTCAACAAAATTAAGAAAAGTAATGTATAAGGATCTTTGAGTCAAGTTTAGTGCAGCCAACTTCTCAGAGTTCTCAAAATGGCTATAACTTCTTCAAATTCAATTCCTTGTTGTATTCCTGGAGTTCTTCTAGTTTCCCTTTGTAACCTTCATAGTGTCCTTTCGATCTTAGGATCAAATTATGCAAGGTCTTGATGAGGAGAGCTCGTCACTACCATACACAAACACTAACAAACATGAAAAGATTGAGAAATAATTGTAAAAAATAATTATAAACTAATATATATACAAAACAAAAATTAAAATTAAAAAAATAAAAACAAAAAAAAAACAAAAAAATTAAATCACTTCACTCCTTACAACGGTGTCAAAATTCTTGGTGCGCATCGAACACATAAGAAAATAAAACCTAACTATGACAATTAAATTTGTAGTAGTGGTAAGCATGGATCATATCCACATAGAGTATGTGTTTAACTTTTATAATGAATAAATCAATGTTTAAGATTTTGGGAGGTGTTTGGCTAAATTCAATGAAAACATAAAGTAAGAATAAACTATTAAAGGTAAATCAAATTAAAAAAAATACAAAAGTGAAAATTAATTAATGGGTTCAATCTCATCCTTCACATAAAAATTTGTACAATCAATCGTTATGTTATTCTCATACCTCTATTTGAAACTATTAATTATAGAGTAACAATAAGCTCTATTAACCCTAATTTTTTCTTAGGTTATATCTAATTACAACAAGCTCTTTAATTAGGTATACTTATCAAACAACCTAGAATAAGCTCCCCTATGTTTAGTGAGATAACCATATTACATAATAGGAAAACAGGTTAATATAGTCAACAACCATATAAGGTCGAGTCATTTAACTTATGCCATGTTTTCTGTAACGATGCTTGAAGTGAATCATATGTGTAACAATTGCATATTGCAATCTAGATCCTAGCAATATGTTCATACATAAATAATCTATTTAGAGTGTTTAAATCATTCATACATAAATCCCAAAACATTAATAATAGAATAACACAATCAATTCCAAATGAAAGTGAGAACAACACTACTAGATTAGGAAGCATCCGCATATGTTTGTCAGCCTCAATATCCACTTTAAACTAGAAGGATGAAGGTTAGCTCCTTGTAGCTCTATAAAGGTTAAGAAATATGTCCGCTTTCATATCTCTAAAATCTTCATGTCTCATTTTTCCTTTTAAATTCTCTTTTATAGTAGAAATTAGGGTTATGTTACAAACACAGCCAACTATATAGGAGTGTAAGTGATCGTGTGTGTAAAAATTGCAAGAATCATGAACTTACACGTTCACAGTGACCTACATGGTTATACAGCTCACTTACACAACCATATAATTCCATACACAGACGTGTAGGTTGCAGAGGTGGTTAAAATGTTGTCTTCAAGCTCTTACATGCTTCCAATTAGTTACATGATCCATACATGACTATGTAAGTTGCAATAAATTCATTTATTTCATTCTTTGTCTCATATTCACCCTAATTCATCTCCTTCTTTTTTTTTTCCATAAAGGCAAATAAGATTGAACATCAATAGGATAGCTCCAAGGATATGCTTTTAGCTCAATTTGGTTTTTGTTCCTCCAACTTGTACCTAAAACAAAAATATGAACCAAAATAAGTACCTTAAGCACATCATAACATTAATAACTAAACATTATAGAGTAAATTATAGTCAAGCACTTATCAACTAGCTTTGCATGAGCTTACATAGCTCCATTTTGTATCTCCTTTAGGACCTTCCATTTAATTAATCCAGTTTATTTTCTAAAATGAAAAGCTTTCTCACTCAAATATAAGACAATAAATGCTCAAATACTTGATAAACACTTTGAAATATGTGTATAAGACACCCCAATTCTTCTTTATGTAAGAACTGATGACAAAATATGTAATTATAGAATTTTGATACCCCTAGTATACGCTAAACGCAAAAATTAGCCGTTATAATGGCTAGTTCTATCACATTAGTCAACCATTAGATCACACTAGTTTACCAATATGCATAATATTCACTAGTCATTACATATTAGTCGACTAATGCAATACACTAATCGACTAATATATCAACCAATATAGCTACAAACTCTCAATACATCAAATTTGATAATTTATATATATATATTAGTTAATCACTAACCTATATAGCTCGACCAATCCCTCTAAAATCATGATTTTAACAATTGTAACTACTCATGCTTAATTTGTTTAATACAATTTAACTCTTTGCAAATGTTCTAAAAAAATGTTTAGGCTTTCCCTTAAAAACAAAAGCCTCTTGATGACGGAAAAGAGTCATGTAATAAATTAAGATGAAATTCTTATACATTGTGAGCTTTTAAGATTAAAAAAGTAACTAAATGAGATTACAATTAATATTTCAAACTATAAAATGACCTTGATATTCTTTTCTTCTTCACTCGATCTTCACTTTGATGGTTGGAAGTTTCAACTTTTTCTATATCACCTTCACTAGCTACATCTTATTCTTATGTACCTTCATCAATGAAATAATAAACTTATTATTAGTACTTATGATTTATTATAATCAAAACATCAATTGGAACCTCCGTTATTTAAACAATCTTCCCTTTTTGATGATGACAAAATATTTATGATATTAGAGAGCAATAATAAGATTAAGCATACAATCCAAGTAATGATTAGCTCTTCCTTAATTCATGTAAAAATCCTTAATTTGGTATTATGCCTAAGTTGAATTTCCAATCCAATAAAAAAGGATAAATTATGATAAAACTAGAGGTTGGAATTTTAAAAAAATATGCACAATTGCAATATCCAACCATTAAGTTAATAAAAAGGAGTAAAAGTTTGTAAGTTTCAAACGTTAAAAAAAATATATGACAAAGTGCACAAGAAAACTAAAGTTTAACAAAATAAAAAAGATGTATCAATGTAATTTAAATGAAAACACCTTTGACTAATTTTTCAACATGAATATGGAAGCATCAACTTGAAAGGATTAGTCAAAATTTTAAAAAGTTTAAAGGACCCCTAACTTAAAAGTGACATAATTTCAATTTGATGCAATATAACTAGGTTTTTATAAAATAAAGGATTTTGTTTTCCAAAAAAAAAGAATGAGTTGCCGAAGGCCCTAGAAGACATAACAAACAAGATGAAAAATATAAGAGAGGAGAACGAGGAATCCCTTAAAACATGAAGACTGGTTGAATATACAACTTCACTGATTGGCCCATGTTTGTGTGTGGTCAATCACACTTTTCAGGCCACAAACTCACTAAAATGATAAAATTTCTTAGATAAGGGGACATTGGTTAAATAACTCGAAGACATTGATTAACTATGGCACATAACTGGTCAATCAAAGGTGCAACTAATCTATCTACGAGAAAACTCATTGAAAAGGAAAAAAGTTGGTGATTTTTTAGAAAATTGGTTGACCAAACTGAGAATTTGGACAACTCGTATGACCAGATGACTAAAACAAAAATGGTAAAAGGGTTAGTTTTAACTTTAACTTTTAGAACAATCAACAAGTTTAACTTTAACATTCTAGAGTGAATAATTATAATCTTAACATTTATAAAATGTTAAAATTGAACCCACTTTAATATAAAATTTAACTTCATCTGTTAAGTGTTATATCAATGACAAATTTTTAATATCTTTTGTGAGCCCCCAGTTGCTGACGAGGCAAGGTGGGATAGACTCTCTAAAAATATAAAAAATTTATTTATTTATTTAGTCATTTTTTGTTTTTGATGACTAAAACAAAAATAACAAAAGGGTCACTTTTGACCTTAATATTTTTACCAATCGACAATTTTAACTCTAACATTTTAGAGTGAACAAATATAATTTTAACATTTAAAAAAATGTTAAAATTGGACCTCATCTTAATATAAAATTTAACTTATCAACGTTGACTTGGCAATTTTTTAATATCTTTTGTGAGCTCCAGTGACGTGGCAAGGTGGGATGCAGTTTTTAAATATATAAAAACATTATTTATTTATATGTGTGGGACCCACCATTTAAATTAAAAATTTCTTAAAACAAAAATTAACTTAAAGAGGTTAACAAAATGATCTCATTTTGCTGCGTTTTGTTTAGCCTTTATCTAAAATCCCTCCCTCCCTCTCTCCTCGTCTTATGTTTCTGCGTTTGGAATTAGTGACTGTCTGGTATCCGCCACCATCTATAATCCCTCACCTTCTCATATCCCTCCCTCTCTTATGAACATCGAAATGTTGAGTATTAAGTTTTATATTAAGAACCTTGATTTCTTCTGCCTACTCAGAAATGTCAACATACTTGCCATGAAGCTTTTGTAGTGCAGTTTCAAAATGCTTTCCTCTCCCTGTTTTTGCTTGAATATGTAAAGTTACGTTTAAAACTCGTATACAGAGACCATGTTTAACATAAAATTTAAAATGGCCCCCTTTCTTACCAGCCATCTTGGTGACTCTGGAATAAGGAACAAACCAAAAAGCATAATTGCACAAGGGATAAGACCTGCAGTTATGACTGATGACAGCCATTACATAATAATTCAAGTGTTGCTTATATTGTCTGTTGACAACAAATTTTGGTGAAGGTAATTACCAGTTAAGGCTAAAGCCTTACATGACAATACTGTTCCAATTATGAAGGCAACTGACACTCCAGTGCAGATCATACTGAAAGAGTTGATAGAATCATTATGTATATGTTCTTCCATTTGCACGCAAGCTGCATTATATATATAATATTCTATGCTCGAATTAACTCTTGAGATCATTTTCTCAAATCAAACTTTTCGAATAAATAACATTACCTGGTTGGCAACTGTTAGTGCTTCTTGAAGTTCTGTTGGTGCAAATTCAGCAATAAAAATAGGTACCTTGCATCAATTGTAACCATGGAATCAAATTTAAAATCAAGATAGGAAAATGAAAAAATTGACCTTAAATAAAAATCTGAAAGCTACAATCAAATGAAAAAAACCTTTGCGAAGTAAATGGCTAGCCAGCCTGCAACACATAAGGTGTTGGACACTTTCATTGTTTGCGTGCATTCTCAACGTTAAAAAGGAATATTGATAAGCCAAGAAGAACTTAAAGAGTTCCTCGTTGGAGGTAATAAACATTCTTTCTTCGTCAAATACTCTTACGCTCACAGATATTTCTTTGGTGGCAGGTATTTGCAGGTTACTTCGACAAGTGTGGGAGGTCCAGCTACAGCATATCTACCAAGAAGGTAACCAGTGCGCTGATCGTTTGGCTGCTCAAAACTACTATACTAGCCTAGGACTGCATCTTCTTTAGGAGCCTCCGCTGACTATTATGGATCTTTTACATTACGAGATGGGCTCCTGTCAAACTCTACGGTCGGGGAGTGTGATGACCAATGTGGCAAGTGATTAGTTTCTTTTGTCGTTTTTTTCCATATAAGAAAAAAATTGAAATGCAAGTATACATTACTATCAAAATGCATGGACCATACGTGGGCCATGCAAATGCACCAAACGTCAATATGGAACCAAAGACAAAGTACTGCAAATGAACACCAACTATTACAAATCCATTAATGTAAAGATTCACATTGCTATTTTAAAGAATGGTTCATCGTATCTAATCCTAGATCTTGAATGTATGACTATTCTCTCTGTCATTATCTTTAATTGTTGCTTTTCAGAATTGGTAACTTCCATTGGATTGGAAGCTTTATCATTATGCAGACGGTGCAATCTATGTCATTGTATAAAATTCACTACCCACGAAGGGAAAACTATGCTCTGTTTCTGAAAATGCTAATTAACTTAGTTCATGCCTTCATACGCAGGGATGGATCCAGAAATTATTTTGAGTGGAGGTAAAATATTTAAAATACTCTTATATCACTGTAAAATTTTTAATTTAAATTATTAATTTCATTAAAAAATTAAAAATTTCCCCCTTTAATTTAATTGGTGAAAATAATAATAATAATAAATATATTAAGATATCAAATAAAAAATAAAATCTGAATCCATCTATTTTTATTCATAAGAGCATCTAGGGTACTTCTTTTATCCCTATTATCACTAGTGCTAGATGGTTTGTACTGTTTTTGTTCATTTTACAACTTTATATGCTACAATTTTTCGTCTATAATGAGAAATCTTATCTTGCGTCTTCACTAAAAGTCTAAAAGAATGTAAAGATTAAAACTATACCAACTCTATTACAACTTACAAGAACCCATCTCTAAATTATATGTACTACACATTCTTTCAAAGAAAAAAAGTGAAAATTTACCTATCAGTACTAGAACGGGGTGGAGCCTGTGGAGGAATCCTTTCCACAATTGCGTTCAATATAGATTATTGTTTTTTTACTTTGGGTTTGGTAGTCCGTCTGGAGTTAGGGGAAGAAAAGCTAAAAAGCTAAAAAGTAGTGTGATGAAGCCAAAAGGGTAGAAAGATCTGAATAAAAAAAAGTCAATTAAGCATGTAGTTTTTATCTCTCTATTTGTAAGCTTTTATTTAAAAATGTCATTGGCTCAAATAATAGTAATTTTAATAGAAATAGATGGACTCAGATTTTATTTTTATTTGATATCTTAATATATCTATAATTTTTATTATTATTTTTGTCACCAATTAAATTAATGGGCCAAAATTTTAATTTTTTATAAAATTAAAATTTTAAATAATAATTTAAAATTAAAATTTTTTAGATACAGTGGGGGAAAATGCCCCCACTTGCCCTCACTATGGCTCCGTCTATGCTCATGTGAACATTCAATCACTTCTTGAGAGGATGACAACTCCCTGCCTTACCTCGGCTAAAGTTAGAGAAAGATCCTTTGTTATAACATCTTGTATAGGTGATGAATACCCTGCCTAAAATGAATTAGAAACAAACTTGTGCTTGTAAGCAACAATGATAAACAAGATAGTCTATAATTGTACACCTTCCAACTCTAATAAATTATCCAAAGTACTTACTTATGATCCAAGTGCAAAAGAACCACACACTGCTGCGAAAGTGCTGAGATAAACCATCCCTTTACTCTTCTGCAATTATGGGGATTAGATCCGTATCCTTCATCTGGCAGATCCTTTCCCATCAATGGTTGACTTAATGGTTCATTTGCACCAACAGTAGTATTCTAAATGTCCACTTTGATGGCCTAGGAAGACTCTTAAGGTACAAGTATGGAAAAGAGAAGGGCTTGGCAGAATTGCTTTAAAGATGAAGAAGATGTGTAGAAATGGCAGAAAATTAAATTCTCAAGCAATAAGTGGCATCATAGACTATAGTCTTGACATGTTTAAGGCTTCATATGGATTTCATTCACTTGCCTTTTTAAGCTAACACAGGAACAAGAAAATCCAAAAAGCATGGAAACTAATAAGAAAATCCAAAAAGCATGTAAACTAATATTCAATTGGAATTCCTTTATTTACAATCAGGTTAGGATATTTTTACTCGACATACATGAAATAATCTCAACTTATAGATGGTCTTGGCTCTTTCATGAGAATTGAATAAGACAATTGCTCTATACTTCTATATGTACATGACAGTTGTTACAGAAATTCTCAGCTAAGCACTTGAATTTCACAGACAAAAAGGACAAGGAAAGAAACATTATCATGTAAGTAAAATTGTTATTTTTCTTCTTCTGAATTTTCACACATAATGCAGCATCTTCATAGCTTCAAAAGTTACTGTGTATTACAACGTATAAGTTGACGGAATCCAGATGGTCACTAATTCCAAACGCAGAAACATAAGATAATGAGGGAGTGAGTATTAAAAACATAGCACTCTATTCAACAAACAACAAACTCGCAAATTTAGCTGAACTAGTAATACTGCCACAATTTTATTGAAGCTAAACAACCTTTTATATATGATTTTACAATGATTAACAAAAAGAGAAATTCACTCCAGCTAATCTAGTAGTGAAGCCTAATGTGCAGAAAAAAAACAAGAGAAGTGAAAGCAGAAAATGCAGAAGTGTGGTTGACCCATTCTTCACGTGAACAGTTTCAAGCTCCTGAAATTTTGTCATAATATCAACAATTTGTTCCTCGGTATTACAATACTGCAACATGATTTTTCCTTTAGTGAACAAGTCTCTAATAAAATGTGCCCTTATGTCGATATGTTTAGTCCTTCCATGGTGCACAAGATTCTTTGATATTGCTATTGTTACCTTGTTATCGTAATATATCTTTGTGGCCTCTCTTTGCTTTTATACAAGTTCATCTAACATTCTCCATAGCCATATTGATTGGCATGCCTCTACAGTTGCAGCCATATACTCAGCTTCTGAGGACGATAATGTGATGGTAGCCTGTTTCTTTGAGCTCTATGATACCACTTCTAATCCCAGATCAAATGTGTAGTCTAATATGCTTCTCTTGTTGTCCATACATCCAGCTCAATCACTATCTATATACCCATTCAACTCACAAGAATGTTTATACCATATTCCCAAATCAAGAGTTGCTGTGACATAACGTAAAATCTGTTTTGTAGCCCCATAATGATGCTTTGTAGGAGAATGCATAAACCTAGAAACCACAACTATTGAATAAGAGATGTTAGGCCTTGTATGAGTTAAATAAATAAGTGCTCCCACTAAACTCCTAAAAAATTGTCCATTTGCTGGTTCGATGCCATTTTCCAACTGTAATTTTTTGTTCACATTTGTAGGTGTGCCTGCCACCTTGCAATTCACCATGTGGAAAATTTTAAGCAAATCATCTGCATACTTCTTCTGAGAAATGAAAATTCCATCCTTGAATTACTTCACTTCTATGCCAAGAAAATAATGCAATAATCCCAAATTTGACATTTCGAACTCTTTCTTCATGCTTGTTCAAAACTGATTCATAAGTAAAGAGGATAAGCTTATGTAGATCATGTCATCTACGTAGAGGCTAACAAACATAACATCTTTTCCTTTCTTCTTTATGTAGAGTGTAGGCTCAATTTTGCTTCTCTCGAAGCCATTCTCAATGAAGTAGGAGTCTATTCTTTTGTACCATACTCTAGGAGCTTGTTTTAACCCATATAGTGCCTTTACCAACTTATACACTTTCCCTTCTCCTTCAACTTCAAAACCTGTAGGTTGTTTAATGTAGACTTCTTGTAATTCCCCATTTAAGAAAGCAAACTTTACATCGGATTGGTATACTGGCCAACCTAATTGTACTGTAAGAGCTAACAATGTTCTCACTGTTTCAAAGCGTGCAACAGGTGAGAATGTGTCTTCATAATCGATACCATATTTTTTAGAGTATCCCTTTGCTACTAGTCATACTTTGTGCTTCTGTATGCTTCCATCTGCATTGTACTTAGTTCGAAACACCCATTTGACCCTAATTTCCTGCTTATCTTTTGGTAATTTTGTCAACTCCCATGTGCCCTTTCTCTCAATTGCCTTAAATTCTTCCTTCATTGCTTGCTTCCACTCTTCTTTCTCCATAACTTCTTCGAAGGAACTTGGATCAGTCATGTAAAGAGCCTACGTTGTCTCATATATATCTCTCAAGGATTTGTATCCTCGCGACCCCTCTTCTTTAGTTGAACTTGATGAGTTTAAAGATGCTCCACTTCTTAATGGAGTAGTTACTTCATATGTCGCAGGTGTTGATAGACTGGACCTGCAGAGAGTGCTAGGTAAGGTTCGTATCTGATTATAATTAGTGGAACTCAGTGGCAAATTCTTTAAGTAGAATAACCCCATCACTGCGTTCTTGCCATATCCATCTTCCTTGCTCATTGAATATCACATTCCTGCTAATAATAATTTTTCCATTTGCAAGATTGTATAACATATATGCTTTTTAGTTAGTGGAATAGCCAACAAAGACACATTTAATGGCCTTTTATCCATTTTGCTGTGGCAAATTTGTAAGTTGATCAAGATATCAGCAACACACCCAAAGATCTTTAAATGACTTAGCCCTGGCCTTTTTCCTGTCCAAACTTCATATGGTGTTTGATCTTGAACAACGTTTTTCTGTGAAATGTTTAGCAGGTAAACAACTCTAGCGACAACTTCTCCCCAGAGTTATATTGGCAATCCTTTCTCTTGGAGCATACTTCGTGCCATTTCTACTACATTATGATTCTTATGCTCAGTCACTCTATTTTGCTCTAGTTTATATGGAGCAGTGAGCTCTCTATAAATGCCATGCTCTACACAAAATGAGTTGAATTTTTATGAAATAAACTCTTATCCTCAATCTGTTCTTAGTGCTTTAACATACTGTCCACTTTGTTTCTCAATAAGAGCTTTAGATTTCTTGAAAGCTTCAAATGCTTCTGCTTTGTTTTGCAAAAAATATACCCAACTCATATGACTATGATCATCAGTTAAAAGCATGAAATATCTGCTACCTCTAAATGTTTCTGTCTTCATTAGACCACACAAATCTACGTGGATTAAATCCAAGTTGCTCGGTGCTCTCCAAACTTTTCCTATAGGAAAGGGCCTTTTGCTTTGCTTCCTAAAAATATAAGCTTCACAAACTCCCAAAGTATTAAACTTGGCATCCCTTGCACCATATCTATTTGTTGCAACAACTTCATTGCATTGAGATTAAGATGCCCATACTTCTTATGCCATAGTCTAGTTTCTTCTTCTTCTTTAATTATCATGGTACAATTTTCCAAATTTGAAAGCTCTACTATAAATAGCTTGTTCTTTGGCATACCTATTTCTGTTATAACTTGACCTGTGTGCTTATTCTTAATCAAGCATGATGAGTTATCAAACAACACATAATACCTATTTGACAACAATTGACTCACACTCAACAAACTTTGAGATAAGCTACGAATGAAAAAAAACATTAGAAAGGTAATTAGTTTTACCATTACTGTTCCTTAGCTCAACTGTTCCTTTTCCTTTGACTTGAATTTGTTTGTTATCCCCAATACTAACATTCATCTTTTAGCTTTAATACAATTCTTTAAACATTGCCTTAGTCCCTATCATATGGTTCGAACACCCATTTTTTAAGAACTAAACGTCCTGCTTATTTAGCTTTTGTTCCTCTTTTGCCATGAACAAAATGCATTCCTCTTCTTCATCATTTTCAGTCTTCTCTTCTATATAGCTTGCTTCATTTTGTCTTCATCGACAGTTTGCCTTGATGTGAGCGTAGCGTTTACAATCATGACACCAAATAGTTTAGTCTTAACCCATTCCTTGTCCTCGACGCATACTTCCTTATCCTCTGCTTGTACTTCTTCCACAACCTCTTCCAGTAGCTTGATCGTTGTCACCATGCATGCTTCCTTTGGTTACTAAAGTCTCCCCCTTTATGTGAAAGGCCTTTTCCTCTATTTGCTCATCTGACCTGTTAATTCTTGCTTCATGGGTTTGTAAGGATCCCATCAATTCGTCAAAAGAAAAAACTGATAGACCTTTTGATTCTTCAATGGTAGTTACTACTTGGTTAAATCGGGGTGTCAAAATTCTCAACACCTTAGCCACAACAACTTGATCATCACATTTTTCATCGTAAACTTACATTTGGCTCATAAGCATTGAAACTCAAGAGAGATACTCTTGCACTATTTCATTACTCTTCATCATTGCCGTTTTAAACTCCCGATGAAGTTTCTACAATTTGATAGTGATAACCTTTGCCCCCCTGAAATTTCTTTTCTAAGATCAGACATGCTTCCTTAGATGAACTAGCACTCATGATTCTTGGAAAAATGCTTTCATGAATAGCTTGTTAGAAAAAGAACATTGCTTTTGCATCCTTTTTCTTGTTTTCCTTCAATTTAGCTACTTCATCAAGATCTAGAAATCCTTCTTCAACAAGCTCCCATAAATCTTTGGACTTAAATAATGTCCTCATTTTCACGCTCTAGAATTGGTATTTGCCCCATCAAACATTAGGATGAGTGACCACAAAGGTGTGGATCCATTTGCTGCCATCTTAAAGAAGCGCTCGTCTCTCATGTTTCTCTCCCTCACGTGTTTCACTCTTTCTATTGCTCAGTCAAAGACCAACCTTGCTCTAATGCCACAATATTAAAAATAGAGCACTCTATTCAATAAACAACAAATTCTAGCAATGACAAATTTAGGTGAACTGAAACTAATAATATTGCTACACTTTTATTGAAGCTAAACAACCTTTATATAGGCTTTTACAATGTTTAACAGAAAGAGAAAACTACTCCAGCTAACCTGGTATTAGAGCCTAACATGCAAAAACAAACAAGAGAAGTGAAAGCAAAACATGCAGAAGTGTGGCTAACCCATTCTTCACATTAACAGTTTCAAGCTCCTGAAATTTTGGATCACGTCTCAACAGGGAGGGATTTTAGACAAAGGCTAAACCAAAAGAAGTAAGTGGATCGTTTTCTTAACATGTTTACGTTAAATTTTGTTTAATTTAAGAAATGTTTAATTAAAAAGGGTGGGTCCTATACTTATAAATAAATTAAAGTTTTATATTTTTAAAAAAGTGGGTCTCACCTTGCCACATCATTAATAACATGGCACTAGGGGCCCATTACAATTTTAAAATTGTCAGTTTATCGTTGACCTAGCACTTAACAGATGGAGTTAAATTTTCTGTTAGGGTAGGTTCTACTTTTAACATTTTCTAAATGTTAGGGTTATAATTGTTCACTCTAGAATGTTACGGTTAAACTTGTCGATTGGTGAAAAAGTTAGGGTTAAAGGTGACCCTTTTGTTGAACAAAAATATTTAAAACACAAAATAAAATATTAAAACATGTTAATAATTCGTGGAAATGTTAAACAAGGATAGTTATAAGCATCAAAATGGACATTATTCACATAAAATTTCCATCAATCTTGTAACTCTCCTAACTGTCCAAATTCTACCTCACTTATAAGTTTAGTGAAAATATTGGCTAATAGATGCATTAAATAAACAAATTTTAACCTAATATTCTTATTTTACACATAATCTCTATGTCTTGGCACTAAAGACTATAAACTAAACATTATTTAATCCCTTATTCATATTGCAATCCTAATAGTCATCATTAAGGATTTACAGTCAAATTGACAAACAAATGCAAGATGTGCAAAATTTTTAAAATTTGAAATAATTATTACCCATTATTGAATATTATCTATGATATAATTTAGTTAATGATTCTTCTTGAATTTTCAATGCATTAGAAGCATCTCATCTTTGCATCTACCTCACTTGGTTTAATAATTGGCTCTTTTGAAAAGTCTTAGTGATTACCCTTATTCTCTTCAAGGGTTACTTTTTCCATATTTTACATCAATATCTTTAAGACTTTCTAGGAGGCAATGTAGTTAGATTGAAAACAATATATATAAACTCTTAAATAACAAGAATCATCTTATTAAACACTCTATATGCTTTGCAAGAATAACATAAAAAAAATATGTCTCCAATACTCATTATTCATGTGCCTTTTATTCTTTTCTTATAAGACAAGGCCATCACTGTATTTTAGATATCTAAATGAAATTAGGTCTTTAATTATTAGTCTTTTTCTTCTCAACCCACACTTTCATGATATACTTGTCAACTTTTTTTAGGGAATAGTATCTATCAATATGTATATATTTACCATAAAAATGGCATACCATGAAATGTAATAAATGATGATGCATAAAAGCATTAGTTGGACTTTAATGTGAGTATATATAATGTTCCTTTGGATATTATTGATCATGTGTATGATACCTATTATAAATGAAGGTTTGATGCATGCTTTTTTATAGGTTTACACGATATCATAGAAGCTATGTATTTTCTTCCATGGAGAGTATTAAACTTTATTCTTATGCATAAATCTATATATGAAAGTATGAGTTTTTTTAGGGAGGTGTTTTTATGTATATCTTATATGAAAAATGTTTGTTTAGAAATGGGTATATCATTCTCATTTACTATTTTAGGTAAAGGCTCTTGTCTTTGTGTTTGGAGCACTTCCTCACGTATAACCAATCTCATACCTATTATGGAATTATTTTAAACACCTAGCATGCTTTCTAGTTTTTCACTCCTTTTAATAAATTTGGAAATAAATCCTTTAGAATATTGATACCCTCTCTCAATGTCTCATTTTCATGCTTCAATGCATTTAATGTATAATTGTCATCAACGGTCACATTTTTTCATGCTTTAATGCTATATAGTTCACTTTTCATCCTTCATTCTCATTCATGCATGCATCCAACTATTAGCCCCGAAATTTTTTTTATGATTATGACTAATTAAGCATGATTAACTTAATTAAGTAAGGCTAAGTTAGCATTAATTACAATGACATTGAGTAATTAAAATAGCATTAATGAATTAGTTGGCATGATTAAATGTTAGT
>JAOSBP010000005.1:16006368-16021767 GCA_027563825.1 Erythroxylum mucronatum
CTTCCATACACTTTTCCCTAGTTGAGGTTTCTAGTTGTATGAGAGCCTAATCTCACCTCTAACTAATTCCATAACTTTATAAAATTTCAACACAAGAAGCACCTTAGGCAAATCATTCTTAATTCTTACTTCCACACAAACTCTAGCGTAACAAATTCTCTCAAACTTAGCAGTGAAAGAGTCAAAAGCTAGAGGTTTACCTACTGAGCTCACCAAGAAGCTCAACCCACCCACAGTCCATTACTCGAGTGGCACATTGCGAAAGTTTATCAAAATGGGGAAGAATCCAATCCCATTCATGTCCAGTTCTGTGCCTGGAACCCATATTTGTCCCAACAATGGTTACCCGCCTATGTGTCATGGACCGATTTCTATAATCGCAAACAAACAATCCTCATCTCTAAATCTAAAGATGAAGGAGTCCTCCTCGGTAAGGAGTACTCCTGGTAAGGAGTACCTTCTCCAAACCCTTGTTCTCCCATTTGGAATGAGCCCAAGCATGGACCTGAGGGAACGAGGGTCTTTTGTTTAAAAAGAATCCAACTAAGTTGCATGACCAAGCGTTAACTCCTGTTTTTAGAAACTCTTCAGCAGGGGAGACAACTCCATTCACCAACGTAGACTATAAAAGTTTCAAATTCTGTGGAAGACCCTCAAAGGAAAGTATACTTTTTCACATTCTAGGTACCTCCTTACTAGTCGTTAAAGTCTTACCACTTCCTTTACTAGCGTATAAGGAGTTGTAGATAGAGGGAAGTTCTAGTTCAAGGAAGGTGCTTGTATTCAAATGAATCTCAAGATAGTTCGAGGGGCTCCCTATGTGTGTCACCATAAAACTTGCCCAAATGGGAAAGTTACTAGTGAGTAGCCTGTTACTTGTTAGATTGGGAAACCTATTGTTATGATGGAGGGTTACTGTTCATGTTACTGTAGATTAATTATACTTAACTTCTGTTTGATTGGGTTTATACCAGTAGAGCTTTTGTCAGTAAAGCTTTTTTTTCTGTAGATCTTTTCTGAGAAGCTAATTGATTATTTGACTGTCATTTAAAAAAGAGTTTTTTTTAAGAGTTTCGTATAATAAATTGTTTGACAACATAAAAATAAAGGATACTTTTAATTTATATTTTATTTTCTAATAAAAATTATTTATGCATATAAATATTATTTAACGTATATTAAACAATATACAAAACATAATATATTAATTATTATATAAATTTAAACCATATAAAACATAAATAAAAATATATTTAATCAAATTTTTTATATGGATTATAACATAAGTAAAACTAATATCAAAAATAAATATTAAAGCATATAAAAAAAGTCAAATAATATTATATAAATATCAAATTGTACGTTACAAAACAACTGCGGAAGAGATTAGAGAAGATAGTTTGCGGAAGAGATTATATTTTGACTGCCAAAAAAATCATATTTATTAAATAAATAATTTTTAGTTTACAACCAAATATTTATTTTTCTTAAAAAAAACTTTTGTAGTAAAAAAAGTGTTTATTAATTTATCGAAAGTCTATCCAAACGTCCCTTAATCTACAGTATAATACCTCCTCCTCGCAACATTCTCGCCTCTCTTCCGCTTTGCTCTCGCCGATCTCTGGATTCCACTCTCGCATGTTTCGCTTGCTCGCCAGTCATTATTTTGCTTGTTATCCATTTATTTTAAACAGGATAATTTTTTTTTTGGACAAAAGATGAAGTTAAGGTAAAGGTGTTGATTCTATCGATTCGATACATGCTTCAAGTTGACTAGGTCAAACGTCAATTTTCTACTTGGATTTTGATCCGGTGGGTTGGGCCGAGCGTTACAGTATACTTTTAGAAAATACGACTAAACCAGAGATCACGTAAGAACAAAGCCACATTTCATGTATATGTCTCAGTGATTCACTTGCAAGTTGCAATTATAACTTTGCGTGTATATATATATATCCTACTGCATATGTCTATCTAATATACAACAGAAAAGAAATGGGGAATGAAAAAGAAAAAGTATGGATGTAACATCACCGTAGAATGACAAGGAATCAAACAACTCCAATATTGCTGTATGGCTTGGCTTGCCCACCAACTTTTGGGAATCTTGTGCTTGGAGTGCATGGGCACCAGGTCCATTTAGACCCTCCCCACTTTCCATTCACAAATCAAAACAACCTAAATGAAATATCTGACCCAAATGGATCATACGACTGCTAACACTAACTCATTTGAGTCTACTACCGTCAGCCAATATCTCTCTTAACAGTATCTTCCCCTCCGAAATATCATCATTATGAACATCACATTTCTGTGCTCCACAGTTTGCTTTTCTCCGTCTTCTCATTAGTATCATACTTCTCACAAGGCTTGTCCAACTGGGTACTTTAACTAGTTGACTCATACAATTATCCAACCCCATAACAACATCACTAATCGATGGACGAGTCTCTTCTTTGATGGACACGCAACGCGCTGCCACATATAACAAGTGCCTGATCGTGCTCTCCATGAATTGAGGCAGAGCAATTCTTGAATCACAAACGTCCATTAGTCGTTGCTTTTGAATCAAGGGCAGTGCCCAATCTACTAGAGATGCCGGTACCTTGGAAACTTCAATCACTTTTCTGCAGCTAATGAGCTCTAACAAGGTCACCCCATAACTAAAGATATCATTTTTAGTGCTTAGTTTACTTGGTGTAGTGTAACAAGGGTCTAAATATCCCATGGTACCTGCAGGTTGTGTCGTTTGATGGCTCCATGAGTCAAGTCGCATCACAGCAAGTCCAAAATCCGTTAGCTTTGAATTCCAATTTGAGTCAAGCAATATATTAGCAGTCTTAATATCCCTATGAATAACCAGATAAGGTTTCCTTTCATGAAGTGAATGGAGTGCTCTACCAATTTGAATAGCAATGTCTACCCTCCGGGTCCAGGATGGTGGTGTGTTGGCGACATGCAACCAGTCATGGAGAGAACCGTTGGGCATAAACTCCATGACCAGGAGCTTGTTGATCACTTTTGTTTTTACAGCCGAATCTTGAAAGCTGTGTCCAAGAAACCTGATTATATGTGGACTTTGATCACGCAAAGAAGACAAGACACGAATTTCGTTCTCAAGCTTCTTGGAGTTGTCTTTAGAGACGTGATCCACGCCAATGGAGGATTTCTTGATGGCCACCAGCTTGTTTCCTTCAAGTACTCCCTTGTAAACCGAGCCATGACTGCCCTTGCCAATGAGCCTGGAATGAGAGAAGCCTTCAGTCGCCTTGACTAGCTGTTCATAGTCAAAGTACTCGACCATTTTTCTTCGTCTTTGTTCTTTTCTCTTTGACGACCAGTTGACTGCTGGTACTATACTGCAAGGTAAAAGAGGAGCATGGTTGGCTGGTTATTTGTGTTTGGCTAGATGGAAAAGTGCGCATATAAAGATTATCCTGAAGCTTGCTAATCGTAAAGGAAAAAGCAGGTGCAGCGAAGGCAGAGAATAAAGGAGCTTTGGACGGCATTAAAGGTAGAAAATTATAATGGAAGAATTATTGGAGAAAGGAAAAGTTATGGAGGATAGATAAAGCAAACTGTCCTTGTTAAACTAAAGGCAATTACTTCTGACGAGAATAGGAATCAGGCTAGGCTGTTCCTGTTGTTGGGTCCCTAGATCTCCACTTCTTATCTCTCCTCCTCTGTACCCTTTTTGTTTTTCACAGATTGTCTTCGATTTTGTTTGTAAATTATATGAAAATCATTAACAAGGATAATAATCTGTCATGTGCATGCCTGTGCTAGTTTAATTTGTGACGACCCACATCGGCTTTTTCACAGAACACAGTTGATTAATAGTATTATCAGCCTCGCGTAGTTGAGTTTAGATCTTTTGTTCAGTTTTATGGTGTCTTATTCTGTCCAATAAATTTAAGTCATTTGTTTATGTGAGCTTCGCATGGGGTCTCACAAAAATAAACGTGGGATCCTCATAAATGAATAATTGAGATCCATTGAACAGAATAAGACACTATAAAACTGGGACAAAGGATCTTGTCTCCTTGTAGTTATATCCAAAATAACCCTCTTCTTTCGTTAAATCATAAAATTATGGGCATTCTCATCATTGTTTACAAAACTGTGGTTAGGAGAATTCGCATTTCACCAACGTTATAATTAATTAATACAAGTAGATAATGAACTGACTTGTTCAGATTAGACAAGAAAACGATCCAGATAAACAATAAAGAGAACATTTCGTTCATTATATTCACTAAACTTACTTTTCATCAAGAGTCTCAACATATTCTTACATGAACCACAATCTACGCAATCCAACATGATTCCATATATACCATATATACTTCCACAAATCCTATAATAAATAACGAGCAATTGAAGCTTTTGATGCCAAATTAACAACCTCAATAGAAGAGAAATCATTCTGCCTAAAAATACTTGCTTTCATCTTATTTGAACTACATTTGTTGAAAACAGCGAAAATATGGTATATTCTTTTAATTTACATTTCAACCTAAATGTCCAAAACCAGTAATGAAATATAAGTATAATCCATGAAGGAGAGAAGGGAAATAACCAAAAGGCTTAATTACATCATAATCTTTATGGTATGAATCTTTTTAACTTTAATCCTTGAATTTTAAAAATTATCATATATTCTTCTAAAGTTTGGTTTTTATTTCGCTCATACACTTGTCATCATTCTTTGCTTAGTTTCTAATATAAACAATGAGAACAATATTGTGTAACTTGATTAGGTATTATGTAGCACAATTACTTGTTATGTTTGTGTCATATAACATACATTGTTGTGTGATATGGGAGATGTAACACTCAAATGAGTTTGTCCTTTAGACAAACGAAGTCATGAAGTTGGGAGATGATAACAACTAAGGTCATGTGTTATATGTCATAACTATGACATATGCTGGCTGTGTAATAACTAATCAAGTCACATGATATTGTTTGCCAAAAATTAACAAAAAATGTTGCTAAGGAGTATGAGTGAAATAAAAATCAAAGCTTAATAGGTATATGATAGTCTTAAAAATTAAAGACTGAAATAGAAATGGTTCAAACTATATGAGAGTATGGTGTAATTAACCCAAAATAAAATTGGCATAAAGATTTTGCTTGCAATTGTATTCATGTTAATTTTAATGATTATACATTTAATTAACTAAAAATAAAAATATATTAAACTAGATATTATCATATGGCTATATTTTTCTTTAAACTTCTAGGCATAGATGGCTATTTCTCAAATTTTAGTTTCTCTATTATTTACTATGCAAAAGTACTGACTGAAAAAAGTTAACGAGGTAATTAAGAACTTAATTCTATTATGGTTGTGAGTTTCCAAACAATTCCTAACCAAATGATAAAAGCATGTGAGGGGAAAATGTCACCTTCCTAAACCAATTTGCTCCAGTTCACTATTTTGTTTGGTTCCTTCTGTATAAAATCCTTCCATGCTTTTGAGCTGAAGGTCTTGGATCCATTAGCAATTTATAGGTTTCATTCATCTTTGCAACTTGACATGTTGGCATATTGTTCATGATGATATCCACTCGCCCATTGTTATGATAAAGCCATTCCCAATGATTGTTCCTAATAAATTTATTGACTTTGGTGTTTGGACTTATCACTGGTTTTAGATGTTGGATCTCCATTACCTTGTGTAATGGACCTTTAAGGTGTCAAACCTAAATGATGTGAACTCCCCATTTCCAATTACATGGATGATCAACTTTTGCATCCATTATCTTGATCTCAGTGTTTGTCTTAGGTCCCATGACATGCTTTGTTTTAGTTTCAGGTTCCATATGTTGTTCTCTTTTATGTAAACATTATGCAACCATTTGACCAAAAACTATTCTTTCTCCCAGATTACTATTCTTTGGCAGAGGGGTTGTCTAACTAAATAACCACCGTAACTTCTTAGCTAGACTAATTTTGTTGAGTAATCTAGTTGAACAGATTCCCATCCCTCCTCTATTCTTAGGTTGACATATAAAATTCTAGGTAGCTTTTGCTTTCTTGTTGTTGTGATTTGATCCTTCCCATAAGAAGTCCTTTAGCTTCTTATCAATCTCATTTAGAATGCTTTTAGGGAGTGAAATATGACTGATCCAGTAAGTTTCTAGGTAGTTCAAGATGGTTTGAACTAGTTGCAATATACCCTTATAGCTAAGGAACCTATTGCACTAATGATTGATTTTTCTATTGAATTTGTCCATTAGTAGCTTAAAATCTACTACATTAATTATTTTCTGGGATATTGGCACCCCTAAGTACTATAATGGTGGTAGATTGCCTTCTTTTATTCCCATGTTCATTGTTTTTGCTACTACATCTCTACTAGCATTCTATGAAAGATAAAAGCAACTCTTATTTGGGTTGTTTTTTAATACTAAAACTTCCTTGAATTCCCCTATAACTTGTAGTAGAATTTTAATGGATTGTTTTTTAGCCCTATAAAATAGAAGTATATTATCTACAAAGGCAAGATGAGTTATTTTTGTCCCTTTAAATCTATGGTGGTGTAGGAATCCAAATGAATGTCCTATGTTTCTCTTAAGAATGGTTGATAACACCTTCATGCATAGCACAAACAAGTGAGGGGGGAGTGGATCCCCTTGCCTTAGCCTTTTCTTTTCTTTAATCAGCTTAGTAGGTTCTCCATTCACCAAAATGGCAATTATTGCCTAATCCATTTTCTGAATTTCAAGGGGTAACCTGCTGCTTTAAGGGTGCTTGAAATTAACCTCCAATTTACAAAATCATAGGCCTTTACAAAGTCTATTTTGATTGTTCAATCCCTCTTATTAGTCTTGGTATTATAGTCTCTAAGGAGTTATGCATATGAAAATATGATTACCTATTGGTCTTCCTTATATGAAGGAATTTTGGAATGGATTAATGATGTTTCTAAAGCTATTCTTCAATCTGTTTGAGAGTATTTTGGTGATGATCTTGTAAAAGATATTGCAGGAGGCTATAGGCCTATATTCCTCAAATTTGCTTGCATTGATCTGCTTAGGAATGAGACTCATATAATTTTTGTTCCATTCCTTCAATATTACTCCACTTTAGAAGAATTCCTTCACAACCTCTGTCACATCCTCACCTGGAATATCCCAATTTTGCTAATAAAATCTTCCATTAAACCCATCTGGACCAGATGTTTTGTGATGTATAGAGAATAATGCTTTTCTGATTTCCTCTCTTTTAATCTCCTTTGCTACTTCTTCCCTTTCTTGTTTAGTAATTTGTTTGATTCCTCTTACCATTATATCAAGGATTCCTTTGATGCCTTCTCCTTGCCCAAAATGTTTTCTTAAGTATTCATAGGTGATTTGTTTCATGTTCTCCTGATCCTAGAACATTTTCCCAAATTCATCTTGCAGGTATTTGATATTATTCTTGTTTCTTCTTACTTTAATAGCATTTATGTAATATTTAGTGCACCTCTCACCAGCCTTTAACCAAGTCATCTTGGATTTCTGTCTCATCTGGTTGTTATAGCTTTTCAGAACATTGTTGTACTTCTGATTAGGTTTACTTCCTCTTTTCTTAATTTTTGATCTTCAGACCTTCTCATTATCATTCTTTGACATTCTTGCGAATTGTTCAATGCTTTAAACTTTTCTTCCTGCCCTAGTGAAGCATTTTCTCTGCTGATAAATTTTAGATTTTTCTTTCATAAAGTTTCATAGACAGTGTGTACCCTTTAATGCCTTCTACCTTTAACTTCATTCCCTCCCTTAATACTGGCCTAAAGTTAGGGTGCTCCATAAGCTGATTGAACACACTAAATGGGGCCTTTCTTTTCTTTTTATGGAATATCAAATTAATCACCACAGGACTATGATTAGAGACAGTAGGGTCTTCAAAACTTATTGTGCTACTGGGGAATTGTTACCTCCATTTATCATTAACTAAACATCTATCTAGCCTTTTTTATAAGGAATCAGTCTCTAGCCTGCTTATTACTCCATGTAAAGACACTTCTAAGGCCTTTTAATTCTTTCATTCCAGTAGTTTGTATTAGGTTTTTGTAGTTTTTGTTGTTCTATTTAGACCAATTCCTCCCACCTTATGATTCACAAAAATACAATGTGCAATTAAGGTTCCCTACTGTTGTCTATGGCATCTTCATTTTTCTATCTATTCTAATGATCTACTCCTAAAATGGTTGTCTTCAAACCATAATTGGCAGTATACACTATATTGATAGCAAGGAGTCTTCTGGTCTTCTTCATTCTCATCTCGTAATGGATCATATGGTTAGTGCACTTTTAGTAGATTATTTTAAGTTTTGAGAGGTTATACCATATTACCACTCTCCCATTCACATGGCAAGTATCGTTAGAGATAATTTTTCATTCTTTCCCAAGGAACCACGTATAATTTTCTAGTTGTTCTTCCTTTATTTTGGTATCTAGCATACCAACAAAATCAACATAATTGTTCTTGATGCAATCTCTTATAGCAAGTTGCTTATTCAAGTTGTTAATCCTCCCAATATTCCATATAACTGACTTCGTCATTTCTTTTTTAACCTGATCTTCTCTTTTTGAATTTCATACCTGCACTAAAGGATGAATCTTCTATGTTAGGTTTTGTGCCTGAAGCTTCCCCTTTCTATATAAAAGGTGTTCTAACTCTATCTTCTTGAGTCTGCTCCCTATCCTCCTTAACCTTGTTCTCTGCAATATGTTTTCCTTTTTCAGGTGAGTGCTTTTCCAAAATTTCTTGGATTTGTCCAATTTGTTCTCCAGGTGGTTCCCTTGTTCCTGATTGCTCCTCCATTTAATATACTCTTACCTCCTTTGTCATAGTTACTTTTTGAGTTTTTTTTCTCCACATCTGTTTTTCCTCCTTCAATTTTGTTTTTTATACGTAAGATACCCAGAATGAGTCTTCTTCCAGATTTCTATCATGTTAACTAACCCCATGTTTCTCCATGTTCCAGTGGCCTATTTGAGCACCACAAGGAAAGCTAGTCTTCTCTCAAGGAAGAAACTAAATAAGGGAAAAGTCCATTTCCTAGCTCCCATCTTTAATGCTTCCATTAGCGCCTGGATAGGCTCCTAATTGTTCGACTCCATGAATCTGGGTTTCCCCATATTCCTTGAGTCAACAACAATTGAGCTCCAAGTTGTTTTGGCTTTGTTAGGCTCCTGTGTTTTCCTCTCATTAGCTCCATTAAAGGGTGAAAAATCTCCTATGCTTAATGTTACTATAGCTAGGTTTGGTTGTAGGTTGGTTTGAGGTTTTATTTCAGGTTTATCTGGGGTTCTAATGGTTTCTAGTAGCTTTCTAATTCTAAGAGATTTGTTTGGTTTGTGGCTGGTTAAGGTAGTTGATTGCCAAAGGAAGGGGAACAAGATTGGTCAGTGGTAGGGAGGAGGGTGCAAGATATGTCGAGAAAAGAAATTTTCAAAAAACGTAAGTACTCTTTGCTACTAACCTTTTATTATAGGTTCATTATAAGCCAAAATTGAAGCAAAACTTGTCTAAAGATAAGGAAGCAAGTGAGGAGGAAAAAGAGAGGATGGAGTTGAAGTTTATCATGAACGCAATAAAAGGTCAATATGAATAACCTATTAAACAATCTAGTGAGGTTAAGGATAATTTGGAGAAACATGAAGTTTTCATAGCTAGTCTACAATATAAATATCTTATACCTAATAAGATGAATAACTTTGAAGTTTATAATAAGGTTAATAGTACTACCAACTATGTGGGGGAGTTAAGGAATGGTAAAGGAGAAAAAGGCAAAAAAGGAGATAGAATAAAGAGAGAAAGAGGGGGCATATTTGATTTAGGCTATAAAAAAGGGTATGAAAAAAGGGTGGATAATAATATAAGTAGTATTAAGATAATGATGATACCATCTTTTATAAGAAGGATAGACCTTGATGCCTTTTTGAAATAGGAAAAATATGTAGAGCTAGTGTTTGTTTGTTATAATTTTTCAAAAGAAAAAGGTCAAATTGCCAATTGAGAATTTAGTGATTTAGTTATGGATTAGTGGAATCAACAAATTCTCACTAAGAGAAGGAACCAAGATCTTCCTATTAGGATGTGAGAGGAGATGAAAGTGGTAATGTGGAAGCCTTTTTTTTCAAACTCCTACGATAAGGATCTCTATAAACGGTTACAAATATTAACACAATGTTCTAAATGTGTAGAGGACAACCACAAGGAGATGCAGGTTGTAATGGTTAGGGTGAACATGGAGGTAGACCAAGAAGCAACAATATTTTATTTTATTTGTTGATTAAACCCAAAAATTATCATTATTGTCAATCCACACCATTACCTGGAGTTAAAGGATGTAGTTCTCATAGCTATGAATGAAGAAAGAAAATTCAAAAAGAGGCATATTAGCTGTTTTAGTATTTCTAGTGCAAGTTGTTCATCAAGGAGTAAACCATGAAATAAAAAAGAAAGACAAAGCTTTAAATCCAAAATATGAAACAACCAAATTAAAAATGCAAGTATCAAGTAGAGATAAAGCTAAAATCAATTCTTCTTTAACAAATAAAAATCGAGAAATCAAATGTTTTAGGTGCTTAGAGAGAGGACAGATAACTTCATAATGCCCTAACAAGAGAGTGATGATGATAAGGGGGATGGAGTGTATGTGTCTAAGAGTGAACAGAAGGTAGATAAGGATATGTCTAATTTGGGGGATGCTAATGATGATAAATGGATTATAAGGCCTAAAGAAGGGAATATGCTAGTCATTATGAGGGTGTTGAGTTATTTGGGAGAGGATAATGTGAAAGAACTATGAGACAATCTCTTTTATATAAGGTCTTCAATCAAGGATTAGAATTATAGTATGATCGTAGATTGAGGGAATTGTACAAATGTAGTTATTGTAGAATTAATGGAGAAGTTAGGACTATTAACTACAAAATAGCCTAAACCGTATAATCCACAATGGTTGAATAAGAGGGGAAAGGTTAAGGTAACAAAGTAGGTGTTGTTCTCTTTCGTAATTGTAAGTTACAAGAATGAGGTGCAATGTGATGTTATGCCTACGTAAGCTAATCATATCATTTTGGGCCATTATCAACAATTTAATAGGAGAGTCGTGTATGATGGTACGAAAACATATATTATTTTACCATTAGTGACAAAACGATTACCCTTTCTCTATTATCACCAAATCAAGTTTACGAAAATTAACTCAAATTTTATAAGAGTAAGCAAGAGAGATTGAGAGGAAAGAAATGAGAGTAAACACTTGGAGATAAATTAAAAACTTTGGACAAAGCAAAAATAAGAGATAACCATAAGGGAAAAAGAGTGAACTTGGTAGCGAGAGCAGGGGATGTAAGAGATATATTCTTAGCTAAGTGTCAAATACTTTTTCTTTTTAACAAAGAAGCTTTTCTTTCCCTTTTTATTGATGATAATGCTACTTTGCTTAGTAGTGTTGTGTCTCTTTTTATAAGAATTTGATGATCTCTTTCAAGAGAATATTTTCTTAGATTACCACCTATAAGAGGAATTGAGTACCAAATTAACTTTATTCCTAGAGCTCAAATTTCAAATTAGTCCTTATCTATAACAAAATTTAGAGAAAACAAAAGAGATATAAAATCAAGTGTAAGAACTATTAAAGAAGGATTGTAGGAGAGAGAGCTTGAGCCCTATGTCGTCTTTATTTTGTTAAATACCAAACATGAATAGATTGTGGAGAAAATCTGGGAAATGTTGTGCCATTAACAAAATTACTATAAAAGAATATGCTTGATGATTTATGTAATGTATCCTTATTTTTTTAAATTAATCTAAATTTTGGTTACTATGAAATTAGGATTAGAACATATGATAAATGAAAAATGCCTTTAAAATTAAATATGGTTTGTATGAGTGGTTAGTAATGCCTTCTAATTTAGCTAAAATACCTAGTACTGTCATGAGATTCATGAACCATATTTTGCATGAGTTTTTAGGTAGGTTTGTGACGATGTATTTGAATGACATTATTGTTTATAATAAGGCCTTATATGAAAATGTTGAGAATTTAAAAAAATATTTTATATGTGTTTATGCAAGAAAATTGATTTAAAATTTTGAATAAATGTTCTTTTTGTACCAAATAGGTTATATTTCTTAGTTATATGATGAATATAAAGGGAATAGAAGTGGATGAAGATAAAGTAAGAGTTATTAAAGAGTTGTTAATACCAAAAATTGTAAGTGACGTTTGGAATTTTATAGTTTTTATAAACATTTTATTAAAGACTTTAACATAATTACCACACCTTTGACTGAGATAATGAAAAAGAGTGCAATGCTTAATTGGGGTGATGATCAAGAAATAGTCATTAACTCATTGAAAAAGAAGTTAAGTTTGACTCCCTTATTAGCTTTATCCAACTTTACCAGGACATTTAAGGTTGAGTTTGATGCTTTGAGCATAGAAATTGTGGTGCTTTTGAAGCAAGATAAGAAATTAATAGCATACTTTAGTGAGAAACTTAGTGGAGCAACCTTGAACTACCCAACTTATAATAAGGAGATGTATACATTGGTGAGAGAATTAAAGACTTGGCATCACTATTTATAGCCAAAAGATTTTGTGACATGTAGAGTTATAGAAATATATCCATGGTCAAAATAAGTTAAACAAGAGACATATCAAGTGATTGGAGTTCATTGAAACTTTTCCTTATATGATAAAGTATAAGCAAGGTTAAAAACACAGTTACCGGTGCACTAAGAGACATATTTTGTTAATTAATTTTTTATATGTTTTAATTATATTAGAGATTTTATGTTGGTATTCCTGATTTTAGTAATGTGATTAAAGAATATAAGCATTTTGCATTTGAAAAATTCTATATGCATGAAGGATATTTGTTTAGAGAAAATCAATTATGTGTATCTAATAGTTCTTTAAAAGAGTTACTTACGGGAGAATCACATGAGGAAGGCTTAATGAGACACTTTATAGTTAAAAGTACTTTTGAGATATTGAGTGGCATTTCTTTAGCTACATACGAGAGATGTAGAGAGAGCGTGAAAGACAAGTTACATTTAAACGTGCTAAATCTAAAGTACACCCTATAAATTGTATACACCTTTTACCTATACCTAATGAACCATGAGTAGATCTCTCGATGGATTTTATTTTAAGCTTACCAAGGTCAAGGAATGGTAATGATTCAGTCGTTGTAATGGTGGATATGTTTTTCTACATGACACATTTTGTTGCATATCATAAAATCAATGGTGCATCTTATATTGTTGAATTATTTTTAAAAGAGTTTGTTGGATTATATAAAGTTCCTAAACCAATGTTTCAAACAAAGAAGTAAAGTCCCTAAGCTCCTTTTAGAAAACTTTGTGGGGAAAGTTAGGAACTAAGTTATTTTTTTATAACTTATCCATAAACTAATGCCTAAACTAAGATTGTTAATCGGACTCTCGGTGCTTTACTACGTGTTATAGAAACTTCGTGAGAAGGAAAGGATGAACATTGAGAAGAAGATCCAAAAAATACATTAAGTAAGCTAACAAAGGGAGAAAAAGAAATGATATTAGACTTAGAGATTAAGTTTAGTTACACTCAAGGAAAGAAAGTATCCAAACAAGGGCAAGTCCAAGAGAAAGTAGACCTTTTTCAAGTTGAAAAAAAGGTCAATAATATCGCTTACAAAATCGAATTGTTAAGTTAATATGGTGTCTATACTACCTTCTAATGTTGTTGATTTATTTCCTTTAACTTTATAGACGAAGATACTCATTATATAATAAATCCTTTTGAGGATATGGAAAATAATAGGAATCAACTATCTACTACTTAAGCATCAAAATTTGTTGGCAATCTATTATAGAAAAAAGGCCAAAGAAGCCTTCAACAACTTAATAATGGATATCTATGCTAGAAATGAAATTTTGCTTCTTCGAAAGGCTAATTTAAAGGTCATTCCATTGATTCAATTGGAGGAGTAAACTCAAGAATAAGACTACATAATGTAACCAATATTACACATAAAAATGGATTGGTCGGTGTCGATCTTCATTAATTTTTAAAAGTTGAAAAATAGAACATAATCAATGTCAAAATCATAACGGTGCCAAGGATGTACATTAATTTTACTAACTAAAGAAATAAAAACAAATTGATACTAAAGTAAGATTTTAGATTGGCATTAAACTTGTCATTATTTATACGTATTGGTTGGGCCGGCTGTGCTAGGCCCAGGCCCATCTCCACATATCCACGGCCCGTCCGACCCATCAGATGTTAGACTTCCATGCAAACACAACGATCTACGTAAACCTAGCATCCACATCATATATAAGGTACTATTCTACCGCGATTCAGGTATGAGACTGTAACCCTAGTTGTTCTCCCATATTCTCAGCTACCAAAACCTCTCACAAATATTCACTTGAGAGTCGGAGGGGCCTCCCGGGAAACAACTCCCGGCTCGTCGTTATCTGTTTTGCAGGTATCTCACAGCCAGAATTGCACAGACCATGGATCAGAACAACGATGTTCAACCTCAGCAGAATCCGGCTGAACCATTTGCCGCCCACCGTGGGGCCCAGTGTCAGGGCACCACGTCCAGAACCACACAGATCAGCCTGGCGGTGGCAACCAACTTTGATATTGCCGCCGTCACGGCACTTGCACTGCAACGGATGGCTTTGCCATTACCTGATATTCTCCCACCAGCACATCCCGGCTCTCGTACACAGTCTTCGCACCCGAGTGATCGCCCACGGCCTCAAAATCAAGACCAGGAAGAGCAGAACGTAGCCCTGGAGGATAACATTGATTCAGTGATTAGTCAAACTCTACAGTCACGACTGGAGCACCAGCAGACCCCCGCTCAGCAACTGGGTGCAATGACTGATCGTCATCCGGCGGAAGCCTTAGGAAAAATTGCCGCCGACCGAGTCACTATGGTTACGAATTCCAACCCGAGCCGACCGTCCGCACAGTATAGCCCTCTGACCGATACGTCATATAACCGGCAAAGGCCATGGAGGCAAAACGGAAACGAGGGCGATCGATGTAGGGCACAATTTGGGACAGGAGATGTTAGCAGTGCCGAACGACAAAGTGATCGACCGGTTATGGTTGTCAACACGATTTTTGGGAGTAGCGCAGCAAGAGGGCCGACCGATAAAGGAAGAAAAAGATATGTCGAGCAGATCGTTAAAAACTCGTCAGCAAAAGAAGCCGAACGACCTAGTGATTTCGTTCGACGAATATGATCTAAAAGGTGTAAGCCGTCCTTATGGTGATGCATTGGTGGCCACTTTGAGCATTGAGGGCAACGAAGTGAAGCGGATACTGATCGACACAGGCAGCTCAGCTGACCTACTATATTACGACGCTTTCGAGCAGATGAA
>JAOSBP010000005.1:16021867-16035837 GCA_027563825.1 Erythroxylum mucronatum
CGGAATAATGAGGCCCGCAGAGCAGAGCTAGTACTCCTTAGCGAAGATAGAGAGAGAGCAGCCGCTCGGTCAGAAGCTGTCAGACAAAAAGCAACAAGGTTCTACAACAAAAGGGTGAGACCGAGCGACATAAAGGTTAGTGGTTATATTTTAAGAAAAGCCGAAGCGGCCGGGAAGCATCCTGGAAAGCTCGGGCAGGTGTGGGAAGGACCTTATCAAGTGGTCAAGCAAATCGGACACGGCTCTTATATCCTGCGCGACACGAATGGCAAAATTCTGCCGAGACCCTGGAGCTCTCAAAACCTGAAGGCGTTTTATCAATAGATAAGCTTGCTTTATTTTCTTTATCTCACATTTTACTGCCTTTTATGCATTTGTTGGGGGAACCTTTTTCCTGGCATTAACAGTCAGGTTTTTTAACGGCCCACATTTTCGTCGTCATCAATAAAGAATTCCAAATTTCTCGGCATTAACAGTTTTGTTCAGTTGAATTAAGGGCAGGACAATCGACACCGGTTGGCTACGGCCATCGACACCGCATGGCTACGGCCATTGACACCGGTTGGCTACGGCCTCGACATCGGTCGGCTACGGCCTCGATACCACTGGACATCAATAAATCGTTCGACAATGACAAAATTCGACAGGGCTGCCAACACAAGATGTTGGAGCAGATCGAAAACGACGAGATTCGACAAGGCTGCCAACACAAGATGTTGGAGCTGATCGACAACGACGAAATTCGACAAGGTTGGCGACAAAATATGTTGAAACCGATCGACAATCAACTAATTATTCGACCATCGACTAATCGTTTCGACAATCGACCAAGTGTTCGACAAACGAACAATCGACCAATCGATCGACAATCGACCAATCGAATGATAAATGACTAATCAATCGACAAACGACCAATAGATCGACAATCGACCAATCGCTCGACAAACGACCAACCGGTAGATAATCAACTAATCGATCGACAATCGACTAATCGAACGACAAACGACTAATCGATCAACATACGACCAATCGATCGACAATTGACCAATCGCTCGACAAACGACCAACCGGTTGATAATCGACTAATCAATCGACAATCGACCAATCGAATGACAAACAACTAATCGATCGACAATCGACCAATTACGCGACAAACGACCAATCGGTCGACAATCGACTAATCGATCGACATCGACATCATTCGACAAGGTCGCCAACACAAGATGTTGGAACCACGCGATACCAAGACAAGATCTTGGGTCGCTCGACTTCAACTAATCATTCGACATTGACGCCGTTCGACCTGAATGCCAAGACAATCCTTGGAAACAGGGGATATTGGGAAGGTCGACTCCGATCGATCGGCTTGCACAGGACCTGGCAATCGACCGACTTGCATCGGACGTGCTAGTTCACTACGTGTTATCCGAGAGGGTAACCTATCATACAAAGCTAGCGATAGTTCGAAGCTCCATCAGACAAAATTGAAAGAACAAACGAAGAGTAAAAACAAGATTCTTTTTATTTCCAATAAGTTCGCCCTGGTCACAAGCTCGGCCAGGTGAGCATTTTTACCTAGAATAGAAATATCTTTCCTACCCAACCTACTATAGAAATATCTTTCCTACCCAATCTACTACAAAAATATCTTTCCTACCCAGTCTACTACAGAAATCATCAATGAGCTTCTCCATTCCAAAGTCGAACAATTTGTCCGACATAGGTTTATGCTGACAAGTCCCGTGACAGCCAAATTTTCACCATCACAGGACCTCGTCAGGAATTATCTCTTGCTCTATCTCGATCGTTAGGAACTACCTCTCGCTCTGTCTCGACTATTCCCTTTTCTTCTTCTGAAAAAGGCATGATCTCAACATTGGCAAAGCAATTTGGGATGAAAAAAGGGAGAAAGGACACATGAAAGACGCATTCTGACAACAAAGGACGAAGAAAAGACAAAGGGCAGAGGCTAAAGTCATACAGAATGAGAAAAACTATCCGTCCCAGGATTTATAGTATCAATCGAATAAACATACCAATCCGGATTGACCACGTGGAATAATCTAAGCGGCTGAAGCAGCGCGACAAACGAAGAGACACACGGGACAGCGCACGATAAATGTACGACGGTCCAAGAGACGCGACGTTCCAAGTTTCAGTGACGCCTAGAAGAGGCAAACTGTCAATAATAATTACACCAAGCGTTTTGAATTTCAGCACCCTCCATCGGCCCTAGCGCCAGACAATTGTGCGACTGTTGAGAGGGCGTACCGTTTTAGATTTTGAACGGCGCCTAGAAGATACGAATCGTCAAATACTAAGCACACTTCGCTTATACCTAGACATTGGCGACCGATCGACCACCCTGTCTCGGCATAAGCCAATCGATCGCCCCTCCTTAACACGATTTAATCGATCGACCAGCTGTCGCCCAAATAATGGCTCGCTAGCTCGATCAGTTTCCTGTCATAGCAAGAATTGCTGCATATAGGGCGTCGATTTTCGATCGACCGACCTCCCCACAAGTCGTCACACAGATAGGCCGCATAACCTTTATATACTCCTTCGACCCTTCTCTTCGATCAGGCTCGAGGAGTAGGGGGCTTATGGTTGGGCCGGCTGTGCTAGGCCCAGGCCCATCTCCGCATATCCACGACCCATCTGGCACATCAGATGTTAGACTTTCATGCAAACACAACGATCTACGTAAACCTAGCATCCACAGCATATATAAGGTACTATTTTACCGCGATTCAGGTATGAGACTGTAACCTTAGTTGTTCTCCCATATTCTCATCTACCAAAACCTCTCACAAATATTGACTTGAGCGTCGGAGGGACTTCCCGGAAAACAACTCCCGGCCCGCCGTTATCTGTTTTGCAGGTATCTCACAGCCAGAATTGCACAGACCATGGATCAAAACAACGATGTTCAACCTCAGCAGAATCCGGCTGAACCACGTATAAAGTTCCAAAACAAAATCTACGCTAGTATGTGTTTCTTAGACATTCGCCAAACTTATTTAAGTTGTTGAGAATTTTGTACCTTAAAAGATTTTCTTATTATTATAATTGTCAAATTGCTATTATTAATCAATCAAATACAAGAGATCCTCTTCATTCTTGTTTTTAAAGAAACTCTTGCTTTAGCTTCTTCGATAGCTTATAATCTTATCTAACTTGAGAGTTGCAATCACCGTCTAAAATCTTGACATTTCCATTCCTTTCTGTGAATGTGACTATTTTTCTTCTTTTGTTCAACTTCTTAAATCAAATAAAACAATTCTCAATGTTATTTATATTAGTGTTAGATCTCACTAGTCCTATCATTGAACATGGTAATTTGCCTTGGCATTTTCCAAACTTTCACGCCCTTTGTGAAATCTTCGGTTTTTTCCTCTTTCACTATCCCTATCCTATAGGTACAGCATTTAAATCAATAAACTTTGTACTTAAATTTCAAATTATAGTTTAGGAACTTAAATATAATTCCTTGTTTAAGACTTAATCCATCATTTTCTCCTTTTGCGATCATATTCGTTTTCCTTTTTTTCAAAGATAATTTACCCAGCATTAAAAAAAAAACATGTACCCGTTTAAGAATGCAAGTGGTAGGGTATCTTTGGAAATATCTTTTTTTTATTAAAAAAAGTTCGCGTAAATGGTCAGGCCGATAGGTGTTGCAGATGAAGCTGCTACTTCTCAAAACATCAGGGCACAAATGAGAACTTAAACCATTCTAGTTCCATATATACATTGACTTAACTGTAATCTTTGACATTGCTTACAAATTCATGCATTTACTAGGAAATTGGTGTGGAACGAGGACAAAAACTAAAAACCGTGTGGGAACTTGTACAAAATCCTTCACTCAATCACCATGCAGAGGCACAAGCAAGCATGCAAATGCAACATCTTGAAGTGGTGTGAGAAAATCTAGTTGATTTACATATCAGAATATCGTTATCTACATTTGCAGAAAGGGCCATAAGCTCCCCATGCATAATATTCCAAATTCTATATGATTGCTGCAGATCTGTAGCACTGAACTAGATTAAAAAGCCCATCTTATAAAAACATGGAGATAATATTCCATCGTATTTTGGATTTACTAATTACCAATACTAATAATTAATGCTGAAATATCAAATGCAAATAAAATCACTTTTAGCCTTCTACCGTATTTTGCATACATTTTGTATGTAGGCAAGTCATTCGATGGACAACAAGCATTAAGAAGAAAAATATTTAGTTTTGCGTCAAAATTTTAATCTGGAGACAAACCAAGAGATAAATATAGAGACTGATATAGATATGAGATAGGTACCTCAGAAATCAAACAAAAGCTGATAATTGAGGTCTCTAAGCTCGTCAGTTATACATGTCTACGCCTTTTTGCATTATCCTCAGCAAAGAATTCCCACTTTCTATGATCCAGAGTGCTCAAATCATCAAGATCAGCAATGGCAAGCAAGTAATGCGTGAGTTTCCGAAGCTCCTCATCGCTATCTCGGTTTGCATGAGCCTTCCTAAATGGCTTAATTACTAAACCATTTTGTGGGTTCATCACAAAATTTCTTCGAAGGTCATCAAACATTATAGTGTTTTTGTGATTGTAGAACTGAATAAAACAAGAAACCACAGAATGTCATCATGACAAATATTAAGAATGTATGCAAAATCCAGTGTTTCCAAATTCATTTCACTGTTCTAGGCAATCAATAGACCTAGAACTTCAGATTCATGGAAATTTGAAGAAGAAAAATATACATGATGTAAGTGATATGATGGATAGTATTAACTAACACATCGAATGTATAGATTTGGCCATGTCCAATGCGCTAGTACACAAGGTAAGTAAATCAAATAGGCAACCATCAGCCCATAACAAAGGTAAGAAGAACAAAGAGAGAGTACAAAAGTATATTACAAACAAACAATCTCAAAACTTGTACCTCGGGGAATTGAGCCCAAATCAATCCAAGTGGCTTGCAATCAAATATCCCGTGAGAATCCGTCTGTACCGTTATCATTGCTAAATGATCTAGAAGAGCAGTGATCTTATAATGAGGGTTGTTAAGTACCCCAAGCTGCCCCATCTTCAATTCAACCCACTTCATGCTACAGCATAAAAGAAGCCAGACTAAAGAGTTATGCAAATACCTAAAAGTAAGTATTTGAATCAGCTCATTTCCCAAAAAAAAAAAGGTATTTGAATCAGCTCATTTCCCAAAAAAAAGGGTATTTGAATCAGCCAGGTTAAGAAACATTCAGAAAACTAATATAACGTTTGTTACATGTCCATGCCACAGTAGATATGAGCACGCTTTAGAATATATCAGACGGACTAATTTTATTATAATACATTCAACTGACCAAAATATGTTTAGCTCTGAGTTACTTCATTAAAGGCAAAAACCATGTTGAAACTTAAAGAAATTGGATTCAATATTCATTCTAGTTATATCCTAGAAGAAAATTTATCATGTGCTTAACATTACAAGCAACTAAAAACCAGTCATAAATATCGTTGAGCAACGTGTTAGAATCAGAAGGCAACTTAGTTCCTTCCCTCCTAATAGAGAAGCTTTACCAGGCCAACACAGCAAATTAAACTTGGTTGCATAAATACTTCTTCAACGCATAATGGTTGACTAAAAATGGTTTATGTGGAGGCAGTATTTGCATATCATCTGTAGACCTGGATTTGATCAACACAACGTTAACAACCATACACCACTTAACAGTCTTAAAAACTTGGGCCTCATTACTTGTAAGTTTCACTTTTAAGCACTTAGTTATACGCAACAGCGTAGTTAAAAACTGTGCTCTTGAGTCAATTATTTTAGTTGACTACAATCTAATCAGTCATAAACTCTCAGGGAACAATTTTGATAAGATTATTTTTTTTCTATATTTTTAATTTTGAGGGCAGTTGAACTCTCTTTTCCATGGGGCATACATTTAAGAATTGTTAAAGTGATGCCTAGCAGAAAGGTAAAAATTGTTTGAAATGATGTATGGTAGATAAGTAAAGACCAACGAAAACAGATAATAAAATAGATAGATAGACATCTAACCTGGTTGCTGACCATATCATAATATCATACTTTGCATAGACGGCCTTGAGAAATTCATGAAGATCTGCTTAGGAAAAAAAGTTATTATGAATTCATACTTCAGACAATATAAGTTACAACTTGCCACATCCAGATTCTTACAAGGTCTCATCAGTTCAAGGGGGTTCTCAGCTGAGGAACGATGATCAAATAGCGTATAATCAATATCCAGCACAAGTAGCTTATTTCCTTCCCGACATGGATTTAGAATTTCAATCTACACTCAGGATATGCAAGGAAAACAACCATCATTCAATCAAAGAAGTCCATAATTTTAAAACAACCAAGCAATGGTTACCAAAGAACGATCATCATACTTCATGACTTATTACATGGCATACATAGTTATTAAGATCAACAAAACAGTTGTCCCAGTGACATCTTTAACTGAAACAACAATAAGTGAACAAATACTTAGAAACTTAGTACACAAGTTGATGTAGGACAAGTAGAAGAAATACTAACTAATAGCTAAAACTCACAAAAATTGGGAAATATGATTGGTATTAGGCTGCTGGAATATTAAATTTCAGGCCCAGATTTCAGCTTGAAATGCTGAAATTTCAGATTTAGTATATTCAGTTTTTAAGATTTGATTGATGGAGATTTAGACTAGAATTTCAGGGTTTTATAAGGCTAAAATTTAAGGTTTTGGTCACTGGGATTTTAGGTTACAAGTGCTGGAATTTAGTGAAATAAACAAGTAATGGAAGGAAGGAAACTAAGAATCACTCTTAGGGTCTAAGAATCACTTTTGAAAGAAAGTATCACATCTTCCAATTAAAAACTCAAACTTTTAGAAAAAATTCAGGATATTTGTTATTGAAGGGCTAAATAGGAAAGGGTTCCTAACACATTTAAATCATATTCTAATAAAAATTCTATAAGTTTAAATCCTAAACAACTAAGATAACATATTTATAACTAGAATAACATTTCTAACATACTACTACTTCCTATCTAATAAGGAATCCGAGCATTACCTAAATTTCAGTGCTAAACTCAATTCCCACTCTTCGTTTCACCAAATTAAAGCTTGTGAATGATTAATTTGCCCTCTATTATTTCTTTTATAAACTGTAAGCTCTTGCATTAATTCTCCTCAGCTTGTCTGAAGTCGTCCTTGACGTAGAATGTGACAAACACTGCTCATATAAGTCTAGATACAACTTCTAAAATTCAGCTTTTAAATCTAACTACTGTCAGAAAGTGATCTTCCTTTCCACTTGACAAGAAACTATCGACATCCGTCAACTCTTGTGACTACAATTTGTTCATCACGAACATTCTCTATTTCCTTTTAAGACAAGGAATGATGTAAATTCTCACAGCTGCAAGGAGGTTATATATCATCATGTCCATGATAAATAAATAAGTCCGCAACGTTAAAGGACTAATTCCCACGTCACTTAGTAATTCCGAAATATAAGCGTTGACACTTATCTTCTTAAGTATCTTAAAAGTTCTAGAACTATGTGAATATAAATGAAATTTCTTATATTTTCTTTTTGGATAACGCTCTGAACAAATCCTTACTATCATCATCATTAAATTCCACCAATCGACGACGTTTACTAGCATGTCCTTTATAAGTCAAGTCGTAGGTTATCTTTCATTGCACCTCATCAAAGATGTTCCTCATGTATTGTACAAAACCTTCAACTTCAATACTAACTTGTGTTGTTTGTGGTAAAAGAATCAAATAAATAGGCTTTCTTGGTTGAATTCCCAAAACTATCTCAAAAGGACTCTTACCAATTGATCTGTTTACAAAACTGTTGTATGCAAATCATGCCATAGGAAAAATGAGGTCACAATTATTCATATTGTCTCCAACCAAACATCTTAACAAGTCCCTCAAGCTTCTATTTACCACCTATTTACCACCTCCAATAGTCCATATATTGGGGGGGGGGGGTGGAAAAAACTTGAAATTAAAAGTTAATGTTCAATGTTTTCCTTAGAATTCTCAAAAAATAACTTATAAACTTCACATCATGATCAAAGATGATAATTAAAGGTAATCTATAAAGACATACAACCTCTTTGAAGAAGAGTTTGGTAACGTGGACAACATCATAAATCTTGACCATTGTAGTTGCAAAAGGTTTAATCACAAAACCATATGGCTTCTCTACAATATAGGTGTCAAGAACATACATATTGTTGCTTCTTGTAGTCAGATCCATTAAATCGTTGTCATTACTTAAACTTGACACAACAAATGCACTCACAGCTTCTCCTTTATTCATATGTTGTGTTGATTTCCCACTTCCATCCAAATCCCCTTCTCCTTCATCACCCGCTAAACCATAATCTTCATCAATCCAATTTATTGCTTTCTTGACACCAAGGATATCATCAAGTTTTCCGCAAATAGGATCTGGAACCCTTATAACTTACAAGTTAATCTTTTCAGCTCCCTTTCTGTTATTTTAGCTTGATTTCCAATCCCTTCAACATGTTGTCCTATTGTTTCAGCTTGTTGTTCTTGTATTTTGATTTGTTGTTTAGGTGTTTCAACGTCTTGATTAAGCGTTTCAACTTATTGCTTAGTCGTTTCATCTTTAAGATTTTCCAAATAATCCACTTCCTTTTTTTTTCATCTTTAACACTATGATCAGCTCCCATTGTCAAACTCTCCACGTATGATCATCTTCCATTGTCAACTCTCCATGTCATCAAGTACCTACGCAACTTCTACATGTAGGCTTGAAGATTCTAATTGATCAATTGAAGGAGAGGTGCCAACTTTTACAGCACCCAAAAAAAAAAAACACTTCCTTTGAGATAGTGCCTGTTAAATTTGAGGAATCAAAAATCATAATATGATTTTTGGCCAAGATTTTCCCTTGTTTATTAGCACCTTCCTCATGTGTAGCATAAGCATAGGTTGTTAGCTTGCATAAATTTTTTCTCGTGGGAGTTTTGACTTTTAAGGCATGTATGTCAAGGCTGTCTAGGATTCAAAAATTGTCGAACATTCTTTCTTCTGGGAGTTGTTACATGTAAGTTTGCTTTTAGAGCACCTTGTGATCGAGGATCATCAATGCCCAATCTTTTCATAATTCTCAAAAGCATTTCATCTCGCTCTTGGTTGTTGATAATTCTTTTATACGCCTTTCCGCTACATGGCGCCATTATGAACCAAAGTCTTGATACCACATTGATGTAAGAAAAATAAAAGAAATACTAACTAATAGCTAAACCTTACAAAATATAGAAAATATAACTGATTGTTGGAATATCAAATTTCAGGTTTGGATTTCAGCTTGATTTGGTATAGCAAGGTTTTTAGGGTTTAATTAATCAAAATTTAGGCTAAGATTTCAGGATTTAATATGGCTGAAATTTAGTGAAATAAACAAGTAATGGAGGGTAGGGAATTAAGAATCACTCCGAGGGCCTAAGAATAACTCTTAGAAGAAAGCATCACATTTTCCAATTGAAAACTCAAATTTGTAGAAAATTTCAGGATATCTTGTTATTGAAGGATTGAATAAACACACATGTATAGAGAAGTTCTTACAACCCTTATTCTAGTAGGAAAGGGTTCCTAACACGTTTAACCAACAAACACTATGGGTTGGCTTCAAAACTTGATGATATTCTTGGTGTTGAGAAACTAACTACATTTATGCAAATCATGGTGTAGTCAGTGATAATGACAAAGTAAATCTAAAGGAAGATGCAAAGTCAAAATTCAGCAATGGCGGAACTTAATGTTTTTGACAGTAAGGCACAACAATCCTTATGTTCTTGATACCTATGCAATAAAGAGCCATGTGGTTTCTTTATGGAATCATTTCCAAATACAATTGTCAAAGCAAACTAAAATGGTCATTACGTAGAGTAAAGCTCAGAAGATGGTATAATGCATGTTTGGAATATCAACACAAGGCATGAGGTGGCATATTGGAACAACTACATAGGAATTGCATCCTCTTTGAATGGAAACAACAGAAAGAAAGAAAAAAGAAAAAAAATGCTTGACAACATTTAGTTGTCAAGATCAACTCTCATCAAGCTAGAGAACATGATGCAAAATAAAAAAGAGTGTGTTATTAGTTTAGTTTAGTTTTTTTAATTAGAAAAGGAAAATATTTCTGCTTTATTTAGTCTTTATTAGTCTAGGGTCATGTTTGTTAAGGAATAATAAGAATCTTTATTAAATAGGATTTTATTTTCATTTTGAAAATTTAGTAGGTTTTCCTATTCCACTAAGATTAGGGTTCCAAGTACTTCTCTATATATAGGCAATCAACCTATCAATTAAAAAAACATGATTCTTTTTACAAACTTGAATTTTCAACTAGAAAGGTATGATCCTTTCTTCTAAGAGTTATGCTATCCTAATTTTCTATCCTATAACTGATTTCTAGAACTAAACATTTCATTGTTTGTTTTCCTATCTAAAACTCCAGTAAATTCAGTCTGAATTTCCAGCGACTCCAGCCTAAATTTCCAGTAACCCAAACTGAAATTCCAACAGCCGAAACTGAAATTCCAGACCTTAAACTCAATTCCAGCAGCCCATATTTTATAAGTTCTGTTAATTTTGGCTACTAGTTTGAAATTTCTACTTTTAGTCCTGCATCACCAGTTTTTCATAAACCATTGGATTGCTGATTCCATGCCCTTATAGTCATCAATCGACTCAGCACTTCATATGCTTAGTAGATGTGTCACTTAGGTACTCTTTCATGATTTGTTCAGTCAACCAATGATTTCAATCAAGCAGCTAAGAACAAGTATACTGCGACGAAATGAGCACAAACTAATAAAATACTTCGTGAAGTCTTCAAATGAGCATAAATCAAAAGATAATGCAAATATCATAAGAGGATGCAAATATCAAAGCATGAGTTTCTTGTGACTCAAAAAGTCACAGAGATAAGCATCATTGGATACTCAGGACAATTGTTTTCACTAAAAGGAGGTACTAGATTTACCAAATTCTAAAAGCCAATAACTGACCTTGTATTGGTCTATACGCCTCCTTAGTTTCTGCTTATTCACTTCCTTATCTTTGATGTCAATCGATTCATCTTGTCCTATTTCAAAATCATCAACAATCTCTGGAGAGTCTACTTGATCAACAATTATATCATCTTCAACAGTTCTGAAAATTCATTCATGTGCACATAACTTTCAAAGGAACTTGAACTGAAGTAAATCTATTAACACTACTGAAAATATCTTGGTACATGAACAGGACTCATAACACTTCAAGTATTCAGAAAGAACCACTAAGTAAGCACCCTGATTCCAACATTTGTCACACAAGTATGTGTGAAAATGCAACAAAAGCAAGAAAGAAAACAAAACTATATATGAAGAAAGTGGACTCCCTTTTTCGGTCATTGTCATCTTTATGAAGGCTCTTAATTAAAGATATGATTATGTATTGACAATCTGAAGAGAAAATCTTGTTAACACAAATTAATTCAACGTTGAACCAAGTTAATGCTATTCCTTTCCAGTTTCAATTTCATACAACTCCATTCTGGGATTATCGTAACCACAAACAAATATATAAGCATTTATAAGGAGTAAAAATGGTTATATGGTCGAGTCTTCATTTTAACCTAAAACCCATTTGAGTTAAACCCTTTATCCACCTAATTGTCATGTCCAAAAGTCTCGTAATCAACTACAAGGCGTAAACTAATTCATTAGAAAAGGAAAACAAAAGAAGAACAATAGTTACTCACGCGGTTTCCAGAAAAACAAAGAGAGAAATAGTTAAAATGCTAGTAAAACAGAAACAAACCCAATCATCGTCATCTTGAGCGAGGATTTGAGAGGCAGCTGGGAAAGCAAAAGGGAGTCGTCGGCAAGCTTGTTGCCGATTTTGGGATAAAGAAGTTTTTGACGCTTGGGCAAGACATTGGTTAGTTCGCATATGCGTCGCTTCAACTCCGCAACTGAGTCATCGCCGCACACTCGGACAGTGAACTCCTTGCCGCTCCACTTCACCGTCAGTGTCAGCTCCTCGGACGCCGATGAGCTTGAAGCAGAAGCCATAAGAGGAGCAGTAATCCCTCTCTTCCTCGCTACGTCTCTCAGTTTTAATTATAATGTTAATTTCGGCTTCTTCGGATTTCACTTTTTAGATTCACTGCCGGTGCTCGTGGTAGTACAGTTTTTGTAGGTAGCATGTTTTTGTGCGAGAGTTTTTTTTTTTAAGTCAGTTAATTATTTAGCTGTTAATTAAAGAAATAATTTTTTTAAAAAAAGCTTCGTGCAGTAAATTATTCGTCAACATAAAAATAAAAGGTTCTTTTTGATTTTAATTATGTTTTATTTTGTAATAAAAATTATTTACGTATATAAATAGTATTTAAAATATATTAAATAATATGCAAAGTACAATATATTATGTTTATGGTTACTTATTTGTTAGATAATCATCTTGTAGGAAATTATTTAAAGATATATCTCATTTTTTTTAGGAAATAAAACTAATATGAAAAATAAATATTAAAACATATAAAAAAATTAAATAATATTATAATCTCAAAATAAATATTCAAGTTGAGTAAATAGTTAAATACATAATAAATTATACATTTTATTGTAATATAAGATGATTTGCAATATGTTCCCTCACATTATCCATCTTGTTATTTTGTGGCTTTTGTAAATAATTTTCTTCAACGACTTTATTTTCATTGATTTCTTCATTTGTAGGAAGTAATTCATCATCTTCATCATAAGGAGAAAACTCTTCATTCTTTTGAGCATTTAACCTTATAAAATTATGAATCGCCATTGAAGCAATTACAATTTTAACTTGCTTTGAAAAAAGAAAATTGGGCATTTGACGTAAAAAAATTTACCTATTTTTCCAAACGCTAAATATTCTTTCGATTATACATCTTAAAGAAAAATGTGCATGATTGAATATTTCTTTCTTCCCTCTTGGAAAACCAACACGTCGAAAATCAGGAAGATGATACCTCTCACCTTTGTATGGTCCTAAATAACCTTGCATGTAAGGATATCCTGCATCTACTAAATAATATTTTCCTACATTCCAAATTTAAAAAAATAAATAAAGAAGTTATGAATTATTAAGAATAAATAAAAAAGTATAAAGTTATCCATCACAAACCTCTAGGTGGATAAAGGAAGTGTAATCTATCATTACGTAAAGCCTCTATAAAAATTTGAGCATCATGTTTTGTGCCTTCCCAACCAGCCCAAGCAAAAGTAAAGTACATATCAAAATCACATACAGCCATTACATTTTGTGTAGGAATGCCTTTTCTCCCAATATATTTTATTTGACTGGACCTTGGAACTGCAACTGGTATATGTGTTCCATCAATTACTCCAATGCAGTCTTTAAAATAAGGCCAATATCTTTTATCATCTTTAATTTTGCTTGGAATTTCTCTAAAAGTTGGATCTTTTGGTTTTATGAAATTAATCGACATAAATGAAACGACCTCTAATATTATTTCAAACTATCTAGAAATTGTTTCACCAGAATGTTGAAATCTTTCTTGAACCATCCTCTTGCAAAGTCCATGACCTAAAGTGATAAAAAACATAGCTACAACCTCTTCTATTGTTACTTCTGTACCTTTCTTTAATCTATATGACTCATTTAACAATTTACATAATTTGATAAAAACATCCTTTTCTAGTCTAAATTGTTGATGACATCTATCTCTATAGCCATTAAGCATTTCCATTACAAACATCGATCCAATGTGAGGGTGTTAGGCCTTGTCTTATTTGCTTAAATTGTTTAATTGATTATTTGTGTTTGAAATTTTGCTTAATTAGTTCCCTATGTTTAATTGATGGTTTGAAAATTTTTGATTTGTCTTTAATTAGAAT